>JAQBSW010000009.1:0-434403 GCA_029291075.1 Eudiplozoon nipponicum
CGGCATTTCTGATCCGTCCGTCTTGTAGAAAATAGGCTAACTTCGTCGAAATGAATTTTTCGGTTTTCTCCGACGCATCACCTTTAAAATCAATTTGAAACTGTGGACCAGAAATCAAATAATTGATCATAGAAACGTAATCATCAAAGTCCATGATCACCAAGCTAGACCTTTTGTCAGGTGAAAGAATAATGCGGTCATGGTTTTTGGCCTCTCCTTGCAGCACAACCAAGGGCACTTTACTCAACGGAAATTTCACTGAGAGTAACCAATTTTTATATTGGTGGCAACTATCGACAAGCTCTACTTGAAACCATAGTTGGCTGTCATTATTATCCTATTTTAAATCAGACAGGTGATTGAATATTGATTCAAATACTGCTTCTGTTACTATACGACCTTCTATTCTAGGAACGGAAACTCTTTTCTTAATCGAGAGCCTCACTTTGTAACGAAATCAGATTTTCTTTGATAAAATAATCACAAACCTGTTCGTATGTGGCGATTTGTTATGGCGGATGCAGTAAAATATCAAACTTACGCTTGCCGGGGCACATACTAGCCTGGTTGGTTTAAAATAAGATTGGTGTTCTACTCACGTCTGAAACTTAACATGTTTTGTCTTGTAAAAATTGCAAAATGCCAAAAAAGCGCTTTTCCATTTTAATAAAACAATAGGTGTGTTGGTATTCTTCCTTATTTGAAAGCGATTTAAATAAATCGACTTTGTCCAGAGCTGTGTTGGCTTTGTAAGTTTTTACGTGTGCCTTAATTTCGATTGCTTAGTAGAGCTCTACTCTCTCATTCAGCGTCAACTACAATCAAATTAGTTATTGTAGGACACAGTCATTAATCAGGTTTAGATCTACGTGCAGATCGTAATTCATGTTTGAAAATTGGGCGATAATGCATCGAATCGTCTTCTCCACTTTCTTTTCTTAGTCAGGCAGAGATAACTCCGAGGTTCTGTCATGTTTATAGCGCCACGAGGAAGCTCTATTCCAACGTCACTTAACTTTAAAGCTGACTTTGTCATAATGTTGTTTTGTAAATGTATATGTTGACTAATATATGTTTGTTACCTAGGTAATTTTGTCTATTTTAACTGCATCTTCTCCTTAATAAATCATTCTCCTTTGATAGTTTTTTGCTCGGATTACTGTTATTATTATTATTATTATTATTATTATTATTATTACTTTTATATTTTTATTTTAAAAAATTAATTATTTATTCCTTTTCGTATTGTTATACAGCAGTGAAGCACCAGTTACTAACAACAGTTGTATTGCTGTCAGAAAGGATGATGATGATGAAGAAGATGATGACGGCTATGAATAGTTATTGAAGACTTTACTTCGGTCTCATGCCTACTTTGGGATTACAGTTAACAGAACTCGATCTGTAAATATCTAAATCAATCTAAATAAAATTGTCTAATCGTGATTATCCTATTTGCTTTATTACTATGCTTAATATGAGTTGTCTTATTATCGTGAAACTTTGATGAGAATTCCATTAAATAAGAAACGAAATTTCGGCATTACAATACTTAAAAAATGTTCTGCAATTATTATAATCAAGGTTGCGGTCTTGATATAAACACCTGACCCATTAATTGCTTACATATGTCAGTATAAACTAAGAATTGTATAGTGTAGATAAGGCAATTCATCCAGTAGACCGGTTTCGTCCTTATTGGGAACTCATCAAGTACTGGCCAGAATTTGCCGCAGACAGGATACGAACCTGGGCACGTCTGCTTCGGAATCTGGTGCTCTAACCACTGAGCCATCATGCCGCACACTACACTGTACACAATTTTCAGTTATATACTAACTAATGTAACTTGGTTAGTCTATTTTTCCTTTAGGTGGAGCTCATATGGCATCCATTTAGATCCAAAATATTCAACTAACCATCCTCAATCTGTCATCACTGAACAGACAACACATGACATGGGAAAGTGGTATTGAAATGAACATTTATATAATTAAACGAACATTGGTTGCGCGGGTAGTGATAACAATTATTATAATCAAGGTTGCGGTCTTGATATAAACACCTGACCCATTAATTACTTACATATGTCAGTATAAACCAAGAATTGTATAGTGTAGAAAAGGCAATTCATCCAGTAGACCGGTTTCGTCCTTATTGGGAACTCATCAAGTACTGGCTAGAATTTGCCGCGGACAGGACTCGAACCTGGGCACGCCTGCTTCGGAATCTGGTGCTCTAACCATTGAGCCATCCTGCAGCACACTACACTGTACACAATTTTCCGTTATATAATAACTAATGTAACTTGGTTAGTCTATTTTTCCTTTAGGTGGAGCTCATATGGCATCCATTTAGATCCAAAATATTCAACTAACCATCCTCAATCTGTCATCACTGAACAGACAACACATGACATGGGGAAGTGGTATTGAAATGAACATTTATATAATTAAACGAACATTGGTTACGCGGGTAGTGATAAAAATTATTATGATCAAGGTTGCGGTCTTGATATAAACACCTGACCCATTAATTACTTACATATGTCAGCATAAACTAAGAATTGTATAGTGTAGAAAAGGCAATTCATCCAGTAGACCGGTTTCGTCCTTATTGGGAACTCATCAAGTACTGGCCAGAATTTGCCGCGGACAGGATACGAACCTGGGCACGTCTGTTTCGGAATCTGGTGTCAACTACAATGTGGTGTCTGTTCAGTGATGACAGATTGGGCATGGTTAGTTGGAACTTTGGGTCTAAATGGATGCCATATGAGCTGCACCTAAAGGAAAAATTGACTAACCAAGTTACATTAGTTAGTATATAACTGAAAATTGTGTAGTGTAGTGTGTGGCAGGATAGCTCAGTGGTTAGAGCACCAGATTCCGAAGCAGACGTGCCCAGGTTCGTATCCTGTCCGCGGCAAATTCTGGCCAGTACTTGATGAGTTCCCAATAAGGACGAAACCGGTCTACTGGATGAATTGCCCTTTCTACACTATACAATTCTTAGTTTATACTGACATATGTAAGTAATTAATGGGTTAGGTGTTTATATCAAGACTGCAACCTTGATTATAATAATTGTTATCACCACCCGCGCAACCAATGTTCGTTTAATTATATAAATATTGTGCAAGTTTGAAATCCCGGAAAATATCTAGAGATTTTAACATGCACTGAATGATGTGAGAAAACCAATTTATCATCCAAGGACAACTTTTTTATGATCATGAAAGTTAGAATCATTAGACCGAAAGTTTGACTCAAACCATTAATGCAGACTTTTCGTTAAATTAAGTTTGCGAGCTTGAAGTAAACACCAATCCCATTGTATTTAATCTGTCGTCGAACGACATAGCAAAACTGCTGCCAGTCGCACGCACTGTTGCGTTTCGACCTTCCATGATCATCATCAGAGTACGACGGAAAACTGACTAGCGAGGATCAAATCGCATTACATATATATGGAAAGCAAAATTATATATGCGGCTCTCACCTCTAGTAGTCTTGCATACGTTGTGCGCGACTGGAAATATCGTCTGAACAATTTCTATGCAGTTACGACCATTAATTGTATGTAGCTTTCGCCCCACACATATATATATAGACAATACAATTAAACAATAATTGATTGCGCGTGTGTTGGAAACAATTCTTTAAATCACTTTTGCGTGCTTGAAGTAAACACCAATCCCATTGTATTTGACCTGTCGTCGAACAACATAACAAAAACTACCAACAGTCGCAAAGCACTGACGCGTTTCGACCTTCCATGTTCATCATCAGAGTACGACGGAAAACTGACTAGCGTGGATCAAATCGCATTACATTTATATGGAAAACAAAATTTTATATGCGGCTCTCACCTCTAGTAGTCTGGCACACATTGAACGTTACTGGAAATGTCGGCTGCACAATTTCTATGCAGTCACAAACATTAGCTGTTTGTAGCTTTCCCCACACACACATATATAGAAAGTACAATTAAACAATAATTGATTGCGCGGGTGGTAGTAATAAAGACGTAAACCTATATTTGTAGTTTAGCACTACTACAAATGGATGACCGAGTGCATTTTTAAAACACATAGCTACGAATATTTGTGTATTATTAATCATTTATTAATGTATACGGATGATGCCTTTTATTTGCATTCTGAGCTGGAACAGGTGAACATGCAAATTTTGAAAGCCTGCCTTCCACCAAAAGACAATACTCAAAGTCCAGCCAACCTTTTTTTATCTTTATACGAGCATTGGTTGCGCAAGCGATGATAACAGTTACATTAATAAGGTTTCAGCTCTTGATATAAACACCTGACCCATTATGTACATACATTTGTCAGTATAAACTAAATATTGAAAAGGCAGTTCATGTATATAATATAATATATAATACTTAGTTTATACTGACAAATGTATGAACATAATGGGTCAGGTGTTTATATCAAGATCGCAAATTCGATCCTTTAATCCTTTTCTCTCTCGTCATTAATATAAATAATTGCTATCCAATTTAAGCTAACCAAGGTATAGTATATGAAAATATAAGCCATTAAAAAACCATAAAATTCAACTTTACACACCTACAGATTTTCATCGATAAGGACACTGTTAGCAATGCAATGGCAGCAACGCACGACGCGCATCTTCTACGAATCGACGCCCGTTCAGATATTTTAGTTGGTCGTGTAAGAGCCTGGCTAGACAACCTGCTTTACGATCTTCATCGAGGTGAAGAAATTGAGCGGAATCGATCAAGAGTGTCAGAGATCAATCGATTCATCGATGAGACTCGTGAAGAATTGGAAAGACTTGACATAGCGGCATTTGGTTAGGTTTTTTGCTCGTAAGACCTTAAAAAAAGGAAATGGCGGCGACGTCGGGCATTCACATCATTTTCGTTGCAAATTTAACTGTAAAAATGGTGCATCTCAGCAAAGTGCAAGAAAACTTTATCATGCAATATTAAAAAAATTAGAATTTTGGTATTTTTTTCATCTCGTTTCGTTTGATTGTCTGCAATAGTCATTAAGCTTTCTTGATCACGATACAGTTATTCAACAGACCGCTGTTTTAATTATATACATATATGTTGAAACATTTAAAATGTGTCATTGCGACAAATTTGAAGCCGAAGTGAGGTAATGACCGATAAGTAGGCTGATCAGGATGGTCAAGAAAGTGAGTTATGGTTTCGTTTTAGCCGAATACTACGGCGTATCAGCCTACTCTGTCGATGAGGAGGGAGATGCGGTGTGAAATTAGGCAAAATGCCAGCTTGTTTACAACTGTGTAAAATTTATCGGCTACATTCAAACGCCCACTGTTTAATTGTTCGCCAATTTATATTTTGCTATATGTACATTCTTTGTGTGCGTACTGATTGGACTCACATAAAAACTATTCAGTTACATTTTTCTGAGAGATACTGAGTTAATGAAAATTTGTGCTTTATTTTGACTGCCAAAATTATAAGCAGAATATATCTTAATTAGATTTTGCTAAGTAAATTTTGTAATACGGGTATAGTATACAGTTTGCGTACTTTTATTTAAGCGATTCCACTTATGTTAAATAACCTAGATTGACGTAGACAGAGGTAGTCACATAGTGACTTGGTTATTTTCGTGTATGCTCTTTCCTGACATGTTCTAGTTTAATTGTTTTTATTACAACACCTATTGAAATATTTTATTCAAAAAATGTACATTGATACTATGTAGGCCAACAATGTGTTTCAATTTTACAGCCTCTAAATCCTATTATTAAAGCCGTCACTGGTTTGGCTTGGCTTCTTTATTGTGACTGATAAAGTTGTTCTAGCTGGAATGGTTTAACTGTACCATCACTAGAAGGAAATAGGCCTGCAGAATAGAATTCCGACTATGAGGGCGAGTCGAATATAGGAGGATGGAGCCATATGTAGTGGTTCATCAGGCATTTAATACTACAATGTCGACTTATCCGGGTCTATTCTGCTTTACGTTATAGAATGAATCGAAGGGACACCGGTTAATGCTGTTGAATCCAATGTATGCGAGATTTTTTACACAGTGAAGAAAGCCGGGAGAGCGCTAAACGCATTCCAATAAGATGAATTAAGTTATTTGTTCAGGACATGTAGCGTGAGTTGCATTGATAGATGAATCCAGTCGATTTCCGTGGCATTTGAGAATGGATTGCAGAAGGTTGCGATGTCTCTGTGCACCGTTGCCGGCAGATGACTATCGATCTTGTAATTTGTTTATGCGGCAACAACTAGCCCATTCTGCTTTCAGTTTTGCTTCTAAATAATCGTTGTATTAGTCTCTAATTGACAAAAATGTAATATCTGGTATCGACCGAGGCCTGACTCTAAGGAGTGGCTGGTGTTTGCGAGCGTTGAAAATAACCGCTATTCTTTGAGTGAAAGTAATCAAATTGTTAATTCTGCGCAAGAGGAATTTACAATCAATGAAGATGCTCGTCTAACCAACATGCCGTATTAATTTGTCAGAGTTACTTTTTTCATGATATTACTCTGTTCTATAAACGAAGTTTTCGAGTTTAAGATAAACACCTTTCACACTGCCTAATTAGTCTCACAACAGTAAAACAACCTTCAGTTGTGCGATTGGATATATGCTAGGGAATTGCAGTTCATTTCAATCTAGCAAACTCGATTTAAAGGATTGTTATCACTACCCACGAACTAAATGAGTCTTTGATATTGCTCTCATCTCGTGATAACTTTTTAAAATAATAATTTGAATAAAGTATTTGATCCATTGTAAGATTCTGAAACTCTTAAACTAATCGCAGTTTATTTTCACCTGTGGGGTCAGTTAAATTAATATATTCACCTCTGATTGATCAGTTGTTTTGATTAATGAGCAATGAATAGAACCTCGTAATTCTAGAGCACCATGTATTGGCCTTAGATTGGCCAAGCGATTGAAGCTTGTCAGTAATGGAAAATAAGACAAATCTGATGCCGTCACTACATATTTAGCACGCTTGAAATGCTATCTGAGCAATAAAACTGAACCAGAAACACTTTACGGGACAAAAAGGATAACTCTCAACAGTACTGACAATATGCCCGATGAAATTACCGACACGTTTAGCTTGGGCCATGCCAGCGTTCAGTTCTATTTTTATTCCAATCGACAACGGATAGATTCATCCAATTGACTTCGAAATTAGATTGCATGTACATGATAATTGAAATTAGATTATATTTACGACCACCTATATACCTAAAAAAAGTTTAATTGCGTAACAACACAGAGTTCTTTCCATGAATTCATCCATCATCATCCTAGGTACCACAGCAAGTTGATGCCTCACAGCCGCATAGATATAAACAATGTACGTTGATATATATCAGCTTTACAAGCAGATTCCAATTTGAAGGGATGATGCAGACTGCGTTTTCGTTTGCAAGTATGTATTAGGTTTTGCGAACCTAGTAACAAATTAGTTCAGTTGTGACCAGAAGGACAGTAGTATGAACGGAAGTATGCATCGCAATATTTTTGGCCGTGCTTAGAGCCACTATCAGTAGGGGTAGGTTACGCCTTTAACCACTATATATTAGGTAGAAGAATGTAATAATAGGACGGTACAATCTCCACATTCTTTCTACCAAATATATAGTGGTTAAAGGCGTAATACCGGCTCCTACTGATGAGTCGCCAGTAAGCACGAAACGAATGTGCATGAGATTATACTTTCCGTTCATGCTGCCTTTGGTTTATCCTTCTGGTCACAACTGAACTAATTTGTTACTAGGTTCGCAAAACCTAATACATACTTGCATATATATTAGTTCTTCGCAACAAACAGTATTTAACTGCGTTTTCGTTTGTCAATGTAGTTCGTCATTAAGAGCTAGCGAACTAAAGAAAATTAGTCTATATGTCGTTAATATTTGCTGTATTTAATTTTCTGTAAAACACGTATTTATTGCAATGAACATTTATACAATTAACCGAACATTGGTTGCGTGGGCGGTGATAACATTTACTATAATAAAGGTTTCGAATAAACACCGGACCTATTAATTACATTCATTTGTCAGTATAAACTGAGAATAGTAGTGTAGAAAAGGCAATTCATCCAATAGACCGGTTTAGTCCTTATTGGGAACTCATCACGTACTGGCCAGAATTTGTCGCGGACAGGGTTCGAATTTGGGCATATATTTATTGCATAAAAATTTACGCCACAGCTGAGTTCAAATCACGGAGTAAAAAAGCACAACCCTAGTAGCTTGATTTCGATTTATTAACTCAAATCCGTTATGAAGATTGGCGCTTCTAATTGATATCACGTTACAACTGCCTACTTTCGTGAATTCACTCTTACTGGTTGAGTTGTATATGCTCAAATATGAACCAACTTTATCCTCTGTTGCATCAACACAAATTTTCTGCATTTTAATCAGTGAAAACAGATTAAAAGCAAAATAGCAACTTCAAGTTTCAGCCAGAAGCCCATCTACCTACATCTCGAATACAATTAGTTTCGTGTTGAAACCAATAACAAGCACTATTATGTCCAAACGCCACTCAAATCCAGAGGCCAAATCTATTAGTTTTCAAAAAAATCGTTCTTTTCTCTAGAAGAATAGTTGAGAGATTGCGCAGCCCCCAGAACCAGATTGGCAAGGTGAAATCTAGCATAGACGAAACGAAATGTAAAAGTTCTCTAGTCAGGAAAGGCTTACAATTCACTAAGTAATAGAATACACAAAGCACTTTATATTGCAAGATCACTGGCATTAAAACAAGAGAAGAAGCACATGTTCCCGAGAACTAGGCCAAAATGAGACACGATATCCAGTGCTCAAGGCCATTCTAGTCTCTTGAAGACAAGGAATGTGGACATTGTCCTTACGCAGATCGCCAACTGTAAAAAGCTGATTAATTCACGATGCCAGAGCCAATAAACAAACTATCCTCGGGCTTAAGTGGTACATTGAAACTAGCACAAAGCTGCTAAATGTCCACTGTTCATATTTTGGCGTTATCTTCCCTAGTACAAAGTATAATGTCATCATTCGTTTTATTTCCATTCATTTTGGGAACCAGTGCATGTAAGCACTACACTGATGACTTCCGCTATCGGAACTCAATCCCATCTGACACTAGCCAACCTCTGCCTGAAGATTTTTAATTTTTCAGCGGATGCACAACGATATCGATTTCGATATAGTTCCAAATTCAATAATGATTATGTTTCTTTGCAAGAAACAATGGGTTGTTCTAAAAATCGTAAAGTATGTTAAATTGAACAGATGTCGAACATGTTATTAGAATTCAAGTATGTATTAGGTGCTGCAAACCTAGTATCTGTTTTATTATTAGAATATCGCATTTAATAGCAATTCTATAAAAGCGATAAAATCGTTAATAAGGTTAATTTAAATAATAATAATAATAATAATTATATTACTAATAAGTGATGGATATACTGAGAATCAGTTGATGAATGACTATATTCTTTATTTAATAATAAACCGTAGTCATGCGTATATTGCAGACAGTCAAATTACATCATCCCTCTTAGTATAGCATTAAAGTACTGAAAATATAGCACTTCTGAAATGGAACTGAAATATAGGATCTATAATACACCGTTTCAGCTTTCGATCTTAATCCATAAGACAGTAACAAACAACAGTATTAAATTCAGACGAATATTTTCCTGTTAAATAGTTACCATCGGCATCATGCGCAGCAATCCATAGGCCATTATAAAAAATAAATAACAAAAAACAAGTAAATTAAAAAAGTAATAGGACAGCAAAAATAACACTTTAGGCAACAAATTAAAGAACGATTTATGAGGCGAAGGATCTGGTTTCTATGAGTGTATTTACCTAGATAACACACAGAAGCGTGTCAAACTAAATTTCTACACAACATCATTATGATCCAATTAGCTTCAAGGCGGGACAGCACCCGTAATATGACGCGAAGCCACAGAAATTTCCGGCCTGGCAACTGGCAGGCACTAGCTAGTCAGCAAGGAAATGGTAGCATGAGCCTTTCCGAGTCTAATGAGATACAGCCAATAATCCATTTCATATGAAGACTCGAGCTGCATCTAATTACGAAGTAACGTTAAGTATTAAATAGGTAGTGACGAGACGAGAGCAAGCGTGCCAGACACGTATGGCAGGCTTCCGCCGCCTAAGGAAACTTTGGCCACTGGCGTCTTGGCAGGTAGTGCTCATCAGTCTTGGTTGGTAGACTATCTAAAACAAGGAATGTTCTGAGTACAAAACATCTCCACTAGGAATGGGCGGCATAGTGTCCTTTTACAACCAACATATGGCCATGAGCAATACTGCTAAATAAAGAATTATTTTTATGCCCGAGTTTAAAACCATTAATTGAAATAGATATCGAACATACGTGAAAACGACTTGTTTAAAAGTATCCATTTTAATTGTATAGTTCGGTTTCTTACAAAGGATATGGAAAGCAGCATAACAACACATAAACAAGATAGTGAAAACGCAATGAAACTAAATTACAAGTTTAGTTATGAAAATTGTGCACAATTCAAAACTTGAACTGTTCATTTGGCAAGCAGCGTGTTTTCTCAAAACATTTATGTGCAATGTCTTGCAGCAAAGAGCACCAACGTATTCATTTACCAACCGATCTAATTTACGAATTAGTCTTCCACAACATAAGCATTTATGGGCAACTTACGCAAAGGAGCAGAAATTGAAAAAGGAATATAAAACTATTGCTTTTGAAAAACGAGCCCAGGTAGACTTCAAAAATTGTTTTGTCCAGTTCAAAACGAAAAACAGCTAAAATTCTGTTTTCTTAACACGAATCTGTCATCACGCTCATTAACAAAAAGAATAAAAAAGGAAAAGGTGGTTTGTACTTTTTTGTGAATAAAATGAACCTCTTTATAATATATATATATATATATATATATATATATATATATATAATAAGTAGCCGGATCAATCGGCTTTGCCTTAATGTGTCAATTAAGCCCAACGGAATGAAGAGCGAGTCAATCAGCCAATATCTTGCTGTTGCCAAATAAGCTGCCAAACCTGGGTGGGTCTAATTTCAGTGAACAATTTGTATTGAATACCAATATATTCATATTTTTTTCTCTGCACAAAAACAGATGCAAACACTAATTAAAAAATCCAAGTTATGGAACTATTCATTCGAAATATAATAAACAATAGATGACTGTTACATTAATTATGAAAACAAAAAAAAACGAAAAATACACGTTATTTAAAAATAAGAAAATAACAATAGTACCATATTCCTTTACTATTAAAAGAATTAAAATGCTAGAAATAAAATACTGTTTTGGGTTTGTTGATATAGCTCATGTTAATAACAAGACGTTTCTGCAAATAATTAGTCTACAAGTTAAAGTTTTTCGAGTAAATGTTGCCAAGCATTGACTACAATCAGAATTGACCACTAAAACCACCTTCGAACGGATTATAAAATAAATACACTTGTATCCAGCTACTCATTAGGATTACGTGGCTCAAGATAACACAATGACATTTTGAGCACATAGTTATTCTGAAGCTATTCTAATCCGTTGCCTTGACGTTGTTTCAGCGTTCATTTGCAGATACTTTATCCGAGGATCCTGTACACGCGTATTAACTGTATCTGAACATATTCGACGAGACTTTGGGAGTGGCGTCCAAAGAAAGATAGCGAATAGACAACAGAGAAGTGGATTTTAAAGGCTTAAAACACAAAACGGATGCATCAAAATCAAAAAGAAATAAAATAATCACGAGGAACTGTGTAGAAGAGCCAACCAAGGATACTGATCTATGCATAGTTAAGATTAGTTCAGCAACAGATATTGGCAGCATCTACTAACACAGATAGCATATTAATGCGAACATTGAGCGCATATTCCCAAGATAATGTACGTCATGTTTAGGTTAGTTTTTACTTTGCTGCCTTTTGATTACATACGCAATAAATATTCATTCATTGGACAGAAAAGCCCGAAGCAAAATGAACTCTTGACGACAAAAAAAACTTCGTCGGTAAAAATTTAAACTAGATTTTCTTTAAAGCTGCATCGCAGGCAATGCTGCTCCGATGTCAAAGGTTACAGATAAATATGAGTTATTTGTCAGAAATAAAGAGTTTAAGAAGAGGGCTCTCTAGGTGGCATATTTACAAGAATAATAACTATACAAAAACTAATTATAGGATCTCTGATTAAACAAAAAAGTGTGTACAAAAATAGTGGGAAGACAAACAATAGATAATATTAAAGGTATAAAACAAAATAATTGCCCATATTTTAGATACAACAGATTTTACACTTTCCAGCACCTATGATTCTATAATTTATCAAGTGAAGCTGTCTTTCAACTGTACATTAAATTGTAAATTACGACTCGTCAATTTTGTCCAAGACGTATATTGAAACCTTGTACTTCAGAATATTATTAGTAAATGACGAATTTTGCAGACGTGAACAACGCGGCGTGGATGGCACAATTGGCAAATTTTGAATCTGAAGAATGAGAAAAAAGCAAGCAAATAGAACAGCCAGACACTTCGATATTAAACAGAAACGACAACGAATTATAATAATAACAATTTCTAAGAACACCGAGCTCTTATTGAATTTGAAGCAAGATAGACGTGCCATTGTTTATAAGAATTATTCCTAATAAATGTTACATAAATTATTTGAAATTCCAGTCCTCATTAGGAAATATCAACTGTGTTACATCTTTAAATGTTTTTTTTTAAATAACAAGGCTATTTGAGCAGACACAGAATACTGCAGTTCAAAACAATTCAGATGTGAAATGATTGCATCTATAAGCTTTATACTACCGTATAGTAATTCTAAAAATCAATAATGCAATGAAAATCGGGTTGAATAACAATCCTGAACACCAATTTATTAAATAAGGTTCCAGTGCTGATCGAGTTAAGGAGGCCAATACTGGTTACAAAGCAAAAACATACACAAACGGCGATTAGTCGCTCGCACAGTGTCATATAGGCAAAAAGTCCAGGCTTTTCCTCCGGACACCTCGAAGGCCAATAATGAAAGCGGGTATTCCAATGTGCATATGGAAATTAAAATCATCCGTCGCTGGCGACGCCCTCCACCTTGCCCTCACTGGAGTTCGGGATTGTTAGCAAGGCAGCATGAGTTAAATCATAAATTAGTTTCAAGAGGATCATAATTATACTCCCACTGTGCTGACGAGATTCATGATAACTCCGCCTGTATGACCAGCGAGAACACAACAGTCGGTAAACAACAAAATGCCACGACTACGGGCCATAACGAAACAAATGCAAAATCACTACATAGTCAGAGATCTAACAATGAATAAGAAATTACAAATTGAATAGACACAATTCAAATTAAATACCAGAGTTCTATCAATACACCTTCGTGCAGCAATGTACTATAGTCTGCCAGTTTTCAAAAGAATAATTTATCATAATTCATATTTAATCGAAATTCATTATTACGTAAAGAATAGCACACTGAATACTGACTGTTAAACTTGCACGCACCTGACAAATAAAACAATTCATCCAATACATAGGATACAGTTCGTCGCCTTTATGCAAATAAAAACAACTAATAAGTTGATCTACGCTTTGTTGCCCAATGGAGCAACACATTCTGAAAAACAAAGCAGTTAGAAACCGTAAAAAAAATTTTTTTTGAACATCGGAAACAAATTTTGCAAACAAACTTATTTTTATTTGGTCACCGTTTGGCGTAGCAGCGTTGTACAAGTTCGAGAAAAAAAATGGTGCTTGCGTCAGCTAGAGCAATATCAAAAAAAGGCCCTGTCTCTAATTGTCAAAGAATTCCTAACTGTTATGATCGGTGATAACACGATAATCAGTTTCTGTTGCGATAAACAAAGGTTTCGGCCTAGCTGCATTTGCCCTTAGTTGTTTATGCAAACAATCCTGTGATCTCTCTTCTATTTCTCAAACTGCTAAATCAAAGGTAGTCAGGTCTAGTAGTTTTTGATAATTTTTTATTCCACAGAGACATGGAAGTCGACCAAACGTAGATCCCACCGGCTGGACAACTTTGTCGATCGATCTATTCGCGCAGGTCGATTTAAGCTATTTTAAGCTGAGTATCAGATGGAAAGTTGATTTCCGCTGATTTCGATCGGCGTCGGGCCTAATTAAGGAACGCTAATTGCGATGGCTAAGGCCCTATGCTGTAGCGACTACTCTTGAGGCTGATTAAGCGGAAATTGCTCCTCTTAGTGTGGAGTTGATTAGCATAATTACCTAGACTGAATGAGAACTCGAAGCAGTGAATGGTTCACTGGATTGCACGACACAGAAGCCGATCATCAAGAAACAACGACGGTTAGCATATATTTCTCAATTTTCTTTGAATAGAAGCACTCATATTATGAGAAAACCACTAGTTATTTGTGCATACTTAGTAAAAATTGTCAATAGTTATAAAATATGTTTTGAGACACCATTGCTGGTACTGATGCTATCTGTGAAATTTAACACATTTGTAAGTGAGATGACACTTATTGTGAAAACTGACAGAATTAGTGGAAGGGACCCAACTCACATAGGTGTACATACTAGACTATGTAACAAAACCACTCTTACACCTTGCTCGCCAAACTACCTAGGTAACTTCTGAACTATAGGGGTTCACCAGCAATGTCGTGGCTGGACACATTCCCGAAATCGACCAAATGAACACACAGCATCGTCGTCTTATTAAACAGGACATTTTAACGGACACAAATATGTGGGAATCCAGCGGTAGACGATATCAAATGAAGAGGTCTGATAAATTCCTCCTCACTGACATAGGTATATCCGGAACCCACCGTGCTGGAAATTCAGATTTATTTTTTTAGGTATGTACGTATGTAGGTAGGCAAACATAAGTAATAAAAGAAAAGACAACTTACAATCTTACACAAAAATAGAAAAGTAAATCAGTTTTCGCTTCCTTCGATGTGAATTGTCGCGCTGGAAACATCAGAAGAGTGAAGGTCTGACGCTTGCAGAGGAGCCGATGTACTGGTTGCAGCATGCATTGCGCCGCTAGTACATAGCTGACTGTTAGTTGTTTTAATCTGTCGACTACCTATCTCACTGTCGCTACTTAACGCTCCATTGAGCTGACTTCCAATACTACAGCAACTCGATGTGGAACTGAGACCAAAGTCTAAATGCATATTAATAAATAAAATTTTGTGATTAACATAAGTTTTAAACTTTTATACAGAATGCTATACAGCTGTGGCATTATTAGACAACACATGAGTTAAATACTGTTTGTTGCGGAGAACTAATATATATGCAAGTATGTATTAGGTGTTGCGAACCTAGTAACAAATTAATTTAGTTGTGACCAGAAGGATAAACCAAAGGCAGCATGAACGGAAAGTATAATCTCATGCACATTCGTTTCGTGCTTACTGGCGACTCATCAGTAGGAGCCGGTATTACGCCCTAGGTTCGTACTAGGTTCGCAAAACCTAATACATACTTGCATATATATTAGTTCTTCGCAACAAATAGTATTTAACTGCAATATATTGAATTGAATGATGTCATGCTTACCGCGAAATGTGATAACTGATATCGATCAAGGCCAGAGTGTATGGATTTACTTGAGTAACAGGTGTTCAGAAATTGTTGTAATTTTCAATTTCGGTGAACTATAGTATAAATTGATATCCATCTGGTTTGTATCATGTACCGACTCGGTAACCATAGTGTTAGTACCATGTACCTTTTCGGTAATTATACTTAACATTGATTAGGTAGGAATAATTATTTAAATCAAGTTTGCGAGCTTGAAGTAAACACCAATCCCATTGTACTTAACCAGTCGTCGTCGCAAACTTGATTTAAATAATTGTTACCACCACCCGCGCAATCAATTATTGTTAAATTGTATTGTCTATATATGTATATGTGGCGAAAGCTGCAAATAGTTAATGTTCGTGATGGCATAGAAATTGTGCAGCCGAAATTTCCAGTCAAGTTCAATGTATGCAAGACTGCTAGAGGTGAGAGCCGCATATCTGAATTTGATTTCCATATATATTCAATGCGGTTTGATCCTCGATAGTCAGTTTACCGTCTTACTCTGATGATGATCATGGAAGGTCGAAACGCGTCAGTGCGTTGCAGCTGGCGGTAGTTTTGTTATGTTGTTCGTAGACTGGTTAAATACAATGGGGTTGGTGTTTACTTCAAGCCCGCAAACTTGTTAAAGCATTGTTACCACCACCCGCGCAATCAATTATTGTTTAATTGTATTGTCTATATATGTATATGTGGCGAAAGCTGCAAATAGTTAATGTTCGTGACTGCATAGAAATTATGTAGCCGACATTTTCAGTCAAGTTCAATGTATTCGAGACTGCTAGAGGTCAGAGCCGCATATCTAAATTTGATTTCCATATATATTCAATGCGGTTTGATCCTCGTTAGTCAGTTTGCCGTCGTACTCTGATGATGATAATGGAAGGTCGAAACGCGTCAGTGCGTTGCGGCTGGCGGTAGTTTTGTTATGTTGTTCGACGACTCGTTAAATACAATGGGATTGGTGTTTACTTCAAGCTCGCAAACTTGATTTAAATAATAGGTACTATAATGTTGGAATCGGTTACTAACACAATAGCCATAGTGTTAGTATCCTTTTACAGACTCGTTATATATATATATATATATATATATATATTATATAGAGTGTGTTAGCGTTGAAGTCGCATTGTCGTAGACGTTATATATCAATTATTGCAGGTTTACATATTCGTCTAGACGAAACCTATTATGCAACATTCTTTCACCCAAATATATAGTGGTTATGGGCGTAATACCGGCTCCCACTGATCAGTCGCCAGTAAACACATGAGTTGTTTGTCATTCAGGTTAAGTATTCTTATTTCGTTATCCATGAGATCTATTGTTGATAAATTTATAACCCGTTTAGACAAAGCAGAATCGTTTGGAATATTTCTTGGAGGCCTATAGACGACCAGGTTTGCTAGTTTCTCTCATGTCGCTTTCTAACATTTCAAATTTCCTTATTCCTAGCCTCATCAGTGAACTTTTCCATATATATAAGGTTCATTGAATGTTACATCAAAAGCAAATTTGATCATATTTTAGTATTTTCTCTAATTGGTTCATATTTTCCTTTTTCTTGACTTTTTACCGAAAATTTCATTAAATATACAGAAAGTTCATGTTTCAGAACATTTTATACCCTATCTAGCTGAAATGGTAGTCTGAATCTAAAGTATTTAGGTACAGTATTAAATCTTAAACATAATTTCAAGAACGAGGTATTTTCTACTTTCCTTACAATTAGTCTTTGCCTCGATTTCTACTGATTGAGCAGATTGATCACTGTCCCGTCGTATTTTTGAATTAAGTAATATTTAAATGTTGAGTTTTGATGCTTTGTGCTGTCCTTCTTGTTGTGGATTTGAGTGCATTTTTCTTGTGGGGCCAATTGGTAGCACTCGTAGGTTGGTAAAATCTTGAATCCTGTACATTTCCAGGTGCACCGATTAATGGCCTTGATTGATTCGATCGCAATTGTCCCTTCATTCTGAAGCCCTCCATTAGCTGCTTGTCTGACAATGACGTTGGAACAAGATTTTACACTCTTTCTTTACAAATTTTTGGGACCTTATTTCCAGTCCCATCTTGAGGGTTGACACCATACGCACAGGAAAAAAAACAAATTATGGCAAATGTGGTATCCTCAATCAAGACAGTTCTTTTTATATTTATTTTAATTCCAAGCGTATTATTTTTTGTCTGCCCTAATATCCGGTCTTAATGCCTAATCTCTAATACTCACATGTATACACAGACTTAACCGTGTCACCTCCTCCCCGCAAACAACATTCTAAATACACATACGTGTACTCCACTAAAGTGACATTTATTGAATAACTATAAGCAAACATTATGGGTTGATATACACGCCTATCCATGATGCCACTTTTTTTAATTTCTGTTCCGGATGCGTAGAAGGATCAACAAAATTTCTGATTTCAATGTTTCAGTATTCTTCAAATACCCCAGTTTACCTAATATCATCCTGATTAAAATAAGTTACAGAGGGATAGGTTAATAAAACTGTTGAATGTATATAGTATTATTCTATCGTTTGGACAACACCGAATACAGAGCCTACATTAACGAATCGTCTCTCAACCAAATACACATTTATACTCGTATGCTGTAAAAATTTAATTTTCCATTTAAATATCCGTGACCAAACCATATACATCTCTCTCTCTCTCTCTCTCTCTCTCTCTATATATATATATATATATATATATATATATAATATAATATATATAACATATTAGCAATATTTATTTATTTAGTTTAAATTTTATTATTTACTTATTTATAGTTATATATACCCACATGTTATAAAAATATATATATATATATATATATATATATATATATATATAATGTCCATTGCCTTCAAATATTACACAGTATATTTCTAATTAGGAAGAAAAAACACATTAATAACAAAATGGATAAAGGCCATTTATTTCGATATTACTAAACATCGCTCTACAATCTTTCATTTATATACATTCTGGGTTTTCAATTGATTATTCTGGTGGCAACAAATCTGACTCGCTTTTACTTCTATTTCTTGTTTTGGCTGATTGGTAAGTGTGTATGCGTTTGTGTTTGTGTCTGTGGCTGTTTGCATGTTCAGGTCATTCTCGCTGTATTGCAAAGTGATGTCTGAGATCTGGTCATTATTGTTTTTATGGCTTGAGAAATAACCATTTGTGCGCATTGTTCGCTGTTACATGTACGATTGCTAATTTTTCTAGTGTAGTTTATTGTTTCACCTTGTTGTGCAAATTTGTGCTCTGCACATGGTAACAGCGCCAGTGTGGATTGCATTGTTAAACGCTCATATTGTTTGGAAACTTATGTCACCGTATGCGCCTCTGTTATTTCCTCTTCAGTTTGTTGCCAATCCGATTGAATGTTTTTTTATTCTAATCGAAGGCCTGTTTGGTCTTGAATGGATACTTGTAGTTTGTTGTTGAATTTTGTTATTCTTGGCCAGTCGATAAGAATATCATGTTGATGAAACTGTTGAATATTAAGTTCAGGTGCTTGTTGTTTTATATAAAGGGCTTCATAAATAAATAATATTTCTTTTCATTTTGCTTTATGTAGAAATGTGAAATTGGTAGAATTGACTGGGTATGGCGTTGCCTATATATGATCGGAAATAGCTGATTTTCCTGACGGTGCCAAGCATTTGTTAATCAATTTCTGTGGCAAATGTTGCTAGATTCTGTTTATCAATCGCTTCTTCGTACGCACTGGTCAAGTATACATTTTAGGCTTGTTTTTTCAAGATGATACATGGATACATTTGCCTGGAGGGGTACAATGCAACTTCCCTTAGCTACGCCATTGATCTGACGGTAGTATATCAATTCAAATGTAAATTGCACGTTTTTCGTACATGCTAATATGAGGTCTTTAATGTCATTGGTGTCTACAGGGAAATCAAAATACTTATTTTTGATAAGATCAGACAAGATCTTCTTTTTATTATTCACTATTATGTTTGTAAACAAGGATGAGACGTCAAGCGCACACTCCAAAAGGTATGTAGATGATATCTTGTTGTTCATCTCAGAAGCAGCAGGCCCTTCCGAAATCCTGAAACAATCAAATGGAGCCGATCCAGACATCAAATTCACTCTCGAGGTAGAGAAAGACGACAGTTTTTCCTTCCTTGACATCAAACTCACTCGAGAAGAAAACGGAGATTTGACACTGGTCATATATAAAAAATTCACTTTCACCGGACAATACATTCACTACAACAGCAGTGTGCTAAAATCACACAAAAAACATAGTAAACAACCTAGCAAACAGAATCAGGAAGATCTGCTCTGAATACAAGATTGAGGAAGAAATGGGCTACATCAGGAAGATTTTGCTAATGAACAACTACACAGAGCGTTTCATTGATGTCAACATCAGACCACGGTAGATTCGCACTAGAGAGGATACCGTCAATCAGGTTTTCCTAAATTTACAATTTGGAGGCGATGTACCGAACTCAATAATTGCACGACAGCTGAATAGAATAACTATGGAGAATTTTCTTAGTGTTAAAGTTAATATCAAATTTAGAACACAGAGAATAATGAGGTTGGATGCCAAGGATCAATTGCCAATTCTCTCCAAATCATTCATTGTATACAAATTCTCATGTATGTGTGGTAGCACATATATCGGACGTACGGAGAAGCAATTGATAAACAGAATCCAGCAACATTTGTCACAGAAATTGATTAATGTGGCTTGGTAATGGTCAGGAAATTCAGCTATTTCCGATCATATATTGGCAACGGGGCACCCTGTCAATTCGACCAATTTCACAATTCTACATAAAGCAAAATCATAAAAATTATTATTTATTTATGAAGCCCTTTATATAAAACAACAAGCACCTGGCCTAAATATACAAAAGTTTCATCAACATGATATTCTAATCGACTGGCCAAGAATAACAAAATTCAAAAACAATTTACTAGTAAAATACTGTTTTTTGCGAAGAACTAACATATATGCAAGTATGTATTGTGTGTTGCGAACCTAGTAACAAATAAGTTCAGTTTTGACCAGAAGGATAAACCAAAGGCAGCATGAACGGAAAGTGTAATCTCATGCACATTCGTTTCCTGCTTACTGGTTACTCATAAGTAGGAGCCGATATTACTCCATTTAACCTCTATACATTTGGTCGAAGAATATGGGGTAATAGGACGGTACTAGTATCCAGGCAAGACCAAACAGGCCCTCGACTAGAATCAACAAACATTCAATCGGATTGGCAAGAAACTGAAGAGAAAATAACGGAGGCGCATACGGTGACACAAGTTTCCAAACAATATGAATGTTTAACACTGCAATCCACACTGGCGCTGTTACCATGTGCAGAACACTATTTTGCGCAACAAGGTGAAACGATAAACTACACTGGGAAAAATAGCAATAGTACATGTAACAGCGAACATTGCGCACAAATGGTTATTTCTCAAGCCATCAAAACAATAATGACCAGAATTCAGACATCACTTTGCAATACTGCGAGAATGACCTTTACATGCAAACACGCATACACACAAACACAAACGCATGCACACTCACCAACTAGCCAAAACAAGAAACAGCAGTAAAAACGAGTCAGATTTGTTACCACTAGCATAATCAATTGAAAACCCAAAATGTATAAATATGTATGATTGTATAAGAGATGTTTAGTATTCACGAAATAATTGGCCTTTATCCACTTTGTTATCAGTATTTTTTTTCTTCCTAAGTAGAAATATATATATATATATATATATATATATATATATATCTACGATACATACACCATATATATCTCTGCATAATATATACACATCTTTATGGATATTTAGATAAACATATAAGCAACCATGTGCAGTACTCTCACAACATATATATCAATATTCACACACACACACACACACACACACATATATATATATATATATATATATATATATGAATATACTCTGCTATATATATATATATGTATCTGCATGTCTAAATAAGAAATAAAATCCACTATCTGAGGTCCTGCCAGATATTATTTAAATATCTATATTTCCATCCGTAATAAAATTTATATAAAATGCATATATATATATATATATATATATATATATATATACCTAGTCTCTTATACTCAAACACAAGCTTATCCATGTTATCCCCCGCACACAACCTATATACACATAATTAAACGAATATTTGTTTCGCGGGCAATTCATTGCCTTTTCTACCTATTTATATATATATATGAGAACAAAACACTGTACTCCATTGAATAAAATTTATTAAAAGATCTAATTTATACTAAAAGGTATTCCATGGAGTACACTGTTTTGTTCACATATTTTAGAAAATGGTGAAACTTGTAACGATATATATATGTAAGTGAACATATAAGTAAATATGTAATTTCCCCCAAAAGCATACGATTCACCACAATTATAACACAATTACCTCTTTTTAACTCCATCTAAATTGTTCCGTTTACTATCTCAAGTACATAGTCGCGGTTTCGTTGTTTGATCTATAATAAACTCTGATTCCTCCAATCTACGTTTCCTTCCATTCGCGTAGACTTCATTAAATATAGAGCTTAAAGACTTTTCTACAAATGTCACATTCATGACGTTCATTCCTGACTCTATTTCAATTGATTCCCTGATCAACCTGGTTAATCTATTTCGGTAACATAGTGCAATCCGTTTACAGCCATCCCAGTTTATCTAGTGACCTGTCTCCATTGAATGTCTGGCCAGATCTGATCTATGACTATGCCCATATTTCCATCCAGTATTATGTTTCCCTCTACTTACCTTCATTGGATTCATGGTTTCACCTATATAAATGAGCTTTCAATCTTTACTATGCCTAACACATTCATTTTAATTTTACATCCATGAATGATAATTCTTATTTTCCTACATTTTTAAATGCAAATTTCAACTCTCCAAGTTGATTACCGAAATCCAGAAAATTTTCAATCTCCTTATAACCATGAATTCAAATTAATAAGATAACATGTAAGAATCTTTAACGTAAGGTTGTTTTCAGGGGATATCTGAACAAGAAATTTTTTTCTAAATAATGCCTGTAAATATTGGCGAGTTGGATTGATAATGGTTGTCTCATAGGAACAACTTTAACTTGTAGGTAGAATTGGTTTCATAATATAAAGTAATTAGAGGACATAAAAATGTAAAAAATTTCCATAATAATCATAAAATTATTTTACTACCTTCTTATATTTCAGGGTATTCCGTTAAATAAAGTTGGACATTCTCTGATGCAACCTGTCCCGGAATGTTAGTTGAATTAGATACCACATCCAGACTTGCAAGTTTATCATTTATATTTACCAATAATTTCAATAAAGTGATAACTGTTCTTTAATGTATAATCTAGAAAAATGTGTATATTCTTATTCTATGGCAAGGAAATTTGAAAATTTTACATGTTGGAGAATTCTGAACATTCACAATTAACCTAAGTGGATTATCCTGTTTATGAGTCGTCAATAAACCATAAATTCTGGGAGGGAGTGTGTCTCTTTGTTTTAATGTTTTACCAAGCACTCAATCTAATTACCCAGGCCCAATCATTTGATTAATTAAAATGTTAATTCCAACTTGTAACTTAGCAGTTGGTTCCTTCTTTTTTTATAATAAACTTATTTATTATTTAATTGCACATACATATTATCATCATAATTTGTCTGATTCATTAGCACTTTTGATCCACCATAACCAGCTTTAAGACATATTACCATATTAGATAACAAATTTGATCTCAATCTTTTCAATTCATAAGTCTGCTTCTTTTATTCACTCTATGTTCTAACACCAATTTGGCAACATCCAATTCAAATTTAGTTTTACCTTTTTCTGGGAGGAATTGCGTGATATTAACTGTCTCAATAATAATTTCATTCTTAGGTATGTATTCTATAGGAACAGCCGTGTTCAGTCCCAGGTTAAGTATTCTCTTTTCATTATCCTGGATATCCATAGACGATAAATTTATCACCCGTTTAGACACAGCAGAATCGTTTGGAATATTTCTCGGAGGCCTATAGATTCCCAGGTTTGCTAGTTTCTTCTCATGTCTCTGTCTAACCTTTTGAATTTCTTTATTCCTAGCATTATCAGAGAACTCTTCTATCTATTTATCGTCCGTTGAATGTAATATCAAGAGAAACAATTTAGGTACAATATTAAATTTTAAACATAATTTCAATAATGAGGTATTTTCCACTTGCCTTAAAATTTATATAACATCCTCGATTTGTACTGGTTAAACAGATTGATCACTGTCCCGTCGTATATTCGATATAAGTAATACTTAAATGTTGGGTCTTTTGTGCTCAGTCCTGTCCTTCTTATTGTGGATTTCACCTCATTTTTCTTGTGCGAAACAATTGATAGCACTAGGTCGGTAAAATCTTGAATATATTTAATTTTCAGGTTCAATGATTTTGTTTGGCTTTGATTGATGGGTTTTGACTTATCCCTACACTCGGAAGCCGTCCATCAGCTGCTTGTCTGAAAATGACGTTCCAAGTTTTTCTGAATTTTCTGAACTTCATTTCCAGTTCCATCTTCAAGGTTGACACCATTCTCATGGCAATAAAACAACTTGTGGCAAATGTGGCATCCTGATTCGAATCCGATATATTTATATTTAATTCACTTCCTAAAATATTTTTATTGTCTGACATAATACCCAATATATATACATATTAGAAGGTAGTAACATAATTTTAAGGAGTATTATGGAAATGATTAAAATGTGTATGTCCTCTACATTCTTTATATTTAGAAGTGATTTCTACCTACAAGTCAAATTTGTTCCTATGAGACAACAATTATCGTTTCCGGTCGGTAATATTTCCATGCATTATTTAGAAAAAATCTCTTTTTCAGATCTCCTCTCAAAACCAACTTCTATTTAGGATTTGTTGATGACATCTTCTTAATTTGGAATCATAGGAATAGAGAGTTGGAGAATTTTCTGTAGTTAGATTATCAATTTGGAAAGTTAAAATTTACATTGGAATAAGAAAGAAAAAAAGATTTATCTTTTATGGATGTGAAAATAAAACAAATGTGTCAGATATTATAAATAAAATATATATTGGAAAGATTTTTTTTCGTGTATCTCCCTGAATCACTGCTCTAATCATCCGTTTTGGATGAAAATAGGCATTCTTAAATCCATGATAATAAGAAGTCTTAAAATAGTAGATTTAAAATATAGGAACAATGATCTGATGACATCGAAAAAAATAATCAGGAAACATGTTTATCCGGCAATATTATTTGGTAAAACCATAAACGAGACGTTATGGAGATTTACTTGAAATATAAACCGGGACAAACAGGTAAGGGATTTAAATAAGCAAAATGAAGATAATCACAGGACTGTGGTTCTACCAGATTCCAGATTACTTAGAAAAATTAGGGAATGAGCAACCAAATACAACATAAGAACAGTGTTAAGACAATCAGTTACTATAGTCAATAAACTAGTGTATCAGAAAGAAGAAATAGTATCCCTCAAAATACTAGTTGTTTTTGAGATACTTTGTATATTTGTGAAATCATGCATCCAATAAAGGTTCGTAGAGGGGAACATAAAACGGCATGCAAATATGGACATTGTCATAGATCAGGTCTAGCCAAGCACTCAATGGAGACAAGTCATCAGATAAACTGGGCTGGCTGTAAACGGATTGCTCTATGTAACCGAAATAGATTCATCAGGTTGATTAGGTAATCAATTAAATTAAAATCAGAAATGAACGTCATGAATGTGACATTCGTAGAAAAATTATTAGGCCCCATATTTAATGAAACCTACTCGAATGGAAGGAAACGTAGATTGGAAGAATCATAGTAAATAATAAACCCAACTACGAGACCGCGACTATGAATTTGAGATAGTAAACGGAACAATTTAGATGGAGTTAGAAAGAGGTAATTGTGCAATAATTGTGGTGAGTTATGAGCTTTCGGGGAGAACTTACATAGTTACCTATATGTTAACCTGCATATATATATATATATATATATATATATATATATATATATATATATCGCTAAAAGCTTCACCTTTTTCTACAAACCTATGAGACAAACTTAGTAAACTCCATGGAATACTGTTTAGTACAAATTATATTTTTATAATAAATGTTATTCAATGGAGTACGGCGTTTCTGTTCTTATATATATATATATATATATATATATATATATATATATATATATATATATATATAATATATATACATATAATAATAATAGGTAGAAAAGGCAATGAATTGCCCGCGCAACAAATGTTCGTTTAATTATGTGTATATAGGTTGGTGTGTGCGGGGGTGACATGGATAAGTTTGTGTTTATATTCGAGTATAAGAAACTAGGTATGAAGACCGAATATTAAGGCAAACAAAAGAAAATACTTAAGGTATTAAAATAAATATAAATAGATCTGTCTTGAATGAGGACAGAACTTTTGCCATAGTTTGTATTTTTCCTGTGCGTATGGTGCCAACCTTGAAGATGGGACTGGAAACGAAGTCCCAAAATTTCGGAAAGAAAGAATGGAAAATCTTGTTCCAATGTCATTTTCAGACAAGCAGCTGATGGAGGGCTTCTAAATGAAGAGACAAGTGAGAACCCATCAATCTAAGCCAAAATCACTGCACTTGGAAATGTAAAGTATTCAAGATTTTACCGACCTACGAGTGCTATCAATTGTCTTGCACAAGAAAAATGCAGTGAAATCGACAAAAAGAAGGACAGCACTGAGCATACAAAATTTAACATTTAAGTATTACCTAAATTCATTCAGTAGACTGATTTCGTCCGTATTAGAAACTCATCGAGTAATGTCCGCAGAATATTCTGGACAGTACGTAAAGAGTTCCTAACAAGGACGAATTCTGGTTTCTTGGATGAATTTCTTTTTCGCATTATACAATATTTAGTTTATAATGACAAATTTATGTACATAATGTGACTTGTGTGTACGTTAAGATGACAACATTGGGTTAAATATATCTTTTTGCATTATTGGAAAATAAGCAATTGGAAAAGACAATTAAAACCAAAATTATATCTATGGTTCTTGGATATCATATTGTTGATCTGAAACCACAATGAAGATGAATAGGTAAATTTCTCAAATTTAGTAAATCAAACGAGCAAACTTCATCAATTGAATTACCATTTTTATGTCAAATTAATTATAAATGTTGTTGCCTTTCCCGAATGCTAGCTTGGCCATAATGGTGTTGTGGAGAGGTTTAGTTTGCCTCATTTCTCTCTCTCTCTCTCTCTCTCTCCGTAAATCTGACCAATAATTTGTCTAAAATATTATTTTTGTTTTCATTTATATACTTTTTTTCACGCCTTGTGGTCATATGGCACTGAAACATTAGTCACTTTTTCCAATGCCGCGTTTTGCGCACGCGGATAGATCCGATTGATCACAATTTCCAATTTTTTTTGTCTTTGATCGGGTTGAGTTTGTATTCGTCCCAACGGAAATGCGGTTCTATCACATCTTTGATTATCAGGTAAAATGCATAGGAAGAAAGATACAGATTGTGGCGGAGAACTAATATATATATGAAATTGTGTATTAGGTGTTACGCGCCTAGTAACAAGTTAGTTCAATATTACCACAAGGATAAACCAAAGATAGTATGAACGAAAAGTATAATCCCTTGCACATTTGTTTAATGCTTACTGGCGTCCTAATCGAAGTAAGCACCCAGCTCAGCTAACCGTCCTTTAGCCACTACACTATGTGGGCGAAGAATGTTCACGAGATCTGGAACTGTGCAATTTTCCCCATATAATATATATATACAACCAACAACATACATATATATATATATATATATATATACAAAGTCTGTAAAGGGTACCCATCGTCATGGATACTGGAAAAGAAGTACATTGTATTACCTAACATTATGGTTGCCGAGCCGGTAAGGTCGTAAGATCATGGTACAACCAGACTCAAAACTTAGCATGAAAGTAAAATCTATAGTTTTATAATAAAATATAAGCAACATTTTAAGACAGATCCTTGGCTTCGGCATTAGACTTCATAACAAAAAAGAAAAAAATGAACTCATAAAAACATCAGGAGTGTTTGAAATCCCATGCAATGATTGTAGTCTCATATTTGTTTTTGAGATCATACGTCCAATCAAGGTAAGAAAAGGAGAAAATAGAATTGCATGTGAGTATGGTCACATTGCTAAATCTGATCTTGACCGCCATGCAGTGGAGATCGAACATACTACTAACTGGGATGATTTCTGATGCATAGCGAAATGTGGTCATAACATGATAACGATACTGATTAGAGAATATAGCGAAATTAAATCTCGAGATGCTGATACAAATGAAACAGCTGTGAAAAAACGTAAGGTCCGATTTAGAATACAGCATTAGCTAAAAGTAGTAAAAGATGATTGCCCGAATCATAAGCTGAAACTAGCATCAGTAAAATAATAATCCGGGATTTCTATGGGCAGCTTATCGCTCCAAAAGGAGTCAGCCGCAGTAAAGTAAAGTAAGTATTATCTAATTACCAGTTAATCAGCGATTGAGAATACAGTCCTAAATTTCATTCTTTAACTGTGCGTTTATTTTCAAAGCTCTTAATGAGTTGAACACCTATTAAAGGACTTTTAGCCTATTTCCTTCGATTTCATATACTATCGTTAAACAATTTTGATAATTTTATTGGCTAGCCATCACATATTTTATTTTAAATCTTAATTAAGCTTCGTATCTTATTGAATACCATTTTTTTTATCTTACCTCCACAATATCTATTGAGATCCCTCTGGTAATACAACATTTCAAATGTTAAGAATAAAATAATTAGACAGATGCGAGCAAAGCGAAAATTAATGGATATATTTACCACAGTTCGATTTAGATGGATGTACATGTATTAAATAATCTACAACGAATAAGTGCATGGTCCAAGTCGACATAAGTGTTCCAAAAAGAACGAAAAACTTGGATGCAACCATGCCATCTATAACAAATAAGGCTCCATTAACTTCGTTGGCTCGGTCACGTTTTGCGTATGCCTTCATTTCGATTGCCCAGTTGAGCTCTGTTCTCTCATCCAGCACCAAATTGGCGTAAGAAACAAGGTGGGCAGATTTTGACATGGCAGAAACAATTGAAGTCACTTACATCCAAATTGGGTAGTATAGGACCCACTCGTCTGCCAGGATGGGGTCCTCGTGCGCATCAATTCTTGGTTAGAAACCCTTAGCGATATGGCATCGAATCGAGCTCAGTGGCGATCTTGTTGCAGATGCCTAGTAGAATCAACCTCGTAACTTTCTTTTCTTGGTAGGGCAAAGTTAGCTACGAGGTTTGGTTTTGTTATGACGTGATACAGTGAAATCCGCAAGGAAGCTGTATTGCTGATGTCGCCTTGCCCGAATGCTAACTTCGCCATAATGGTTTTGTGGAGAGGTTTAGTTTGCCTCATTTCTGTGAGTTATCCTGATAAATTTACTCATAGTAGCAAGATATTCCTTCTCTCTCTCGTAAATCACAATAATAATTTGTCTAAATTCACTTATATACTTTTTTTCACTCCTTATGGTTATATGGCAGTGAAACATTAGTCACTTGACTTTTGTGTGGCTGGACATGATGACGAACTGAATATTTTTTGTTACATATACACGCACACATACACATGCGTGACGTGCGCTTATTTTATCATCATCATCATCATCATCATCATCATCATCATCATCATCATCATCATCATCATCATGTCCAGCCAATCAAAAGTCAAATGACTAATGTTTCATTGCCATATAACCATAATGAGTGAAAAAAGTATATAAGTGAATTTATACAAATTATTAGTCAGATTTAAGAAAGAGAGAGGAATACCTTGCTATTATGAGTAAATTTATCAACTCACAGAAATGAGGCAAACTAAACCTCTCCACAACGCCATTATCGCCAAGTTAACATTCGGGCAAGGCGACATCAGCAATACAGCTTCCTTGCGGATTTCACGGTATCACGTCATAAACATACCAAACCTCGCAGCTAACTTTGCCCTACTAAGAAAAGAAAGTTCCAAAGATGATCCTACTAGACATCTGCCACAAGATCGCCACTGAGCTCGATTCGATGCCATATCGCTAAGGTTTTCTAACCAATCACTATGATGCGCACGAGGATCCCATCCTGGCAGACGAGTGGGTCCTATACGACCCAATTTAGATATAAGTGATTTCAATTGTTTCTTTCATGTCAAAATCTGTCCACCTTGTTTCTTATACCAATTTGGTGCTGGATGAGAGAACAGAGCTCTACTGGGCAATCGAAATGCGGGCATACGCAAAACGTGACCAAGCCAACGAAGTTGATGGAGCCTTACTTGTTTTTCTAACGAGGAGCACATATTGGCAGATACAAAAATACCTCTATGAATGTCACCGTTAGTTATGCGTTGTTGGTAACCAACATGTGCTATACTTCAAAAACAACGATGATCAAATGCCTGTAAGCGTCTCAAATCATCAACTCTAAGAGGCCAAGTTTCACTAGCGTATAGTAAGACTGCACGTACAGATGCATTGTAAACACGACCTTTAAGGCAAAGTGAAATATTCGCGTTTCTCCATAAATGACGAAGGTTCTAGAAAGCTAGTCTAGCTTTCGCGATCCGTATTCTCACCTCGTCAGACATATTGCCCACGTTATTGATAGAGCTCTCAAGATATGTAAACCTGTCGACTATGTCTAGATCTTCATTCTGCAGTCGCAACGTTGAAGTGAGTGGTGGGTGATCCTGTAACAGTATCACTTACTTTAGCATGAGGTTATGAAGAGCGAATCTGATTTATTGGGCTTCCCACTCTATAATGTGAGGGCGACTTCAATTTAATAATTTTACGTGGCGAGTACGAAACAAATAGTCTAACGCATTTAAAAGATAAATTCATATTCAGCCAGTCTGGTTTCACTTAGATGGACGAGCATAGCAGTTATGGGCAAACACACACTCACACGTGAGACGCACCTATCTAGTGAAGAGTTAGGCAAAAGAACAAATAATATGGCTAGAGGAAATATCGCAAATGCTTAATTAGTTTGCTTTTTTAAACTTTTGATGATTGGTGCATTGATGTTGGCAGCCGAAATACATCAAAGGAACAAAACAACTGGAACTCAGTTTGAGTTAGCCACAGCACAGATCAAGTAATTAAACACAAGTCGTTTGAGCACGTACAATGAATGAGCATCTGAGTTGAGCACAACCAAAATGAACTTATATTTGATATCGAAATAGGTTAGAAAACTGTTAATTGTAGTAGTCTGATCTTATCATCAGTGCTAGTCAACCTCATATACAGAAGTATATCAGCAGGTTATTATGATGCTTCATTACCACATAACTATGGGGATTTAGAGTTATATGTGAAAGGGGTACAATAACACGAAGAAGCTAAATTTTACCATAATGTGTGCTATGATCCGTGCATATTTATGAATAATTGAGCTATACTGATACCGCTCCTGTTCGAATAGAGTTCTGTGTATCAAGAAGGCAAATGAGGATTGGCCAGACTAACAGTCTCAACTCGCAATAGGAATAGTCTACTTTATAATTTGATATAGACTAAAAACAATTGTAAAGCATTGATAAACCACATTGATGCAATTTTGTTTATTAATATTGTTACTATCAATATTAATTAATTAAGGAATTAAATAAATTTAGCCAAAAAATGAATGAAAAATTTTATGCTGCATGCAGCAGTAAGCTGCTAGAAAGAGAAACAAAACAGCACTGTATCAACATTTAAAAACGAATGTTTCAATGAAAACAGTCACAGTGAAGTGTGGACTAGAAAAGAACACCGGGTCGCTCAATCATTGTGTTTACTCGGAAGTCGCGTGTCACCAATTGCACAAGACAGAAGACAAGTAAATAAAAAAATTGATGTGTGCTTCACAATGACATAGCCAGCTGCTCACCTTGAATGGCAATACTAGATGCGATGCTGCTACCCGAATCAGAGCTGCGACTAGACGCACCACGTAGACTACTGCTGCTGTTGATGGTCGCACCTGCTGTGCTAACCGTCGTGCTTTCACCACCACCAATGTTGTAACCACCACCCATAACTCCAATATTAGCACTACAATTACTATTATTATTATTATAACCGACGAAAACTGAAATTGATGAGGCTCCAGGTAGACTTGAACTGCCACCAACAGATGACGAAACAGATGGGTTGCCGCAACTGCCGCTTACATTAATGAGACTAAGCCTTGATGTTGAAGCGAAAAGTCGTAAAAAGAAAAGCACCTGTTCTTGATAAGTAATATGTACCAGATTATATCAAACTATCATACAACTGATTCGAGTTTGCTTGTTGGCTTAGCTTACTTTTGCAGCTGTATCAATAGCTCAGGCAATGCCTATCTAGATGAATATCAGAATAACAAAACTTAGGGTAACCATTCTCGACAAAGTGGAGCAAAATTATACCGGTTTCCTAAATGGAACCACTAGCAGTACAATGGACCCTATGCAAGTTCATACATTTTGTCATCGGTGGACATATAAACACCCTTATCAAACACAAAGCACTAGTGCATTGGCGATCACGACATACTGAAAAGAAACGACTATATCGGGATATTGAAGAGCTCGAGGAATACAGTATACCAAGAAGGCTGCAATCAATGCGCTCAGCAGAATTTCTGCTGTTCGGATATAGCCAATTTTTAAGGACTCCGAATAAAATGGCATTGGTTCCACATGCCAAGAATTATGCAAGCAGCGACAAAACGGCAAATAGATGTTCGCACTATAGAGGGATTTGACCCAGCAAAAAACTACTGGTGCGTAAAGAATGGCAAACAGTTCACTGGTTTGTTCCGGGATCCATATGAATAGAGCCGATGGCTTTTATGGCATGAAGTGATCGGACATCTCGGAGCTGGGTACCTCAACGAAACCTTGCAGTCTCGTTTGTATTGATATTTGTATTTCCTAAAAACAGTGTAATACGTGCTAGAGTTGTAAAGCATGGAAAAGAAAAAGGCCACCTCTATCGCATTCAATGTCACAGCACGAAATAATATTTTCACGTCGACTTCGTTGGTTCACAATCCGCGGAGCGCAGTATGAAAACGTGTGTTCTCAATGTTAGATAAATTTAACCGATGAGTCGAGTTTGTAAATTGAAAGCAAACTACAACACAGAAAACTATAAAGCGTTTACAATAACACTAACTCAGTCGATTTGATGCACCACAAATTATCGTTACCAACAAGAGCGCACAGTTCGAGTCAAATAACTTTATTCAGTGATGCTAGTACCTTAACATAAAGCATTCCTGATATGCGAATTATTACCATTAGATTAACGCAAAGGCCGAGCGAACACACCGGACCATGAAAGTTCTGCTATGCTGGTGCCACGAGGCACCTAATCCCAGGCAAATAAATATCATTTAAACGAGAGTGCCATGTCACTTACAGTATTAGCAGCTACAGGCTTTGATGTGACAACCATTGCCCAGGGAGTGCAGATGCGTTGGCCAGGTGAACCTGTAAACAGTGCCCCAAAGTCACTGCGTCACATCAGAGAGTCAGGAGCAATTTAGGAAGCTAAATCAGGCCGTGTGTTCCCACAAACGACAAGTCAGTATCCAAATACCCCCACGCACCCACATACACTTTGGAGACTACGCCGTAGTGGATGAGGTGTAACCCATGGCGCTACGCTCTGTCAATGATGGTCCGTATCGAGTGGAAAATGTGGAAGCGCATCACATTTTTTATATCAATATGACTGAAGGATGCCGCGCTAACGCACTCGAACGATTAAGGACACAGAGGCCCTCTCTTGAAGGAGGGGGAAGAAGTTGCGGAGGGCAACACTTGAGGCCGTGAACGCACAAATTAAATTTATGGCTTATGCCGGATGCAGTGGCAAAGCCACAGGCTTTTATAATAAATAAAGCATTACACTGTAAATTTTCTTACTGGTGGGGTACTTGTTTTCCAACAAACGCCTGTATGCGATGACTATTAATAAAGTGTGTCAAGTAAAAAGTATGGCTTGTCTTTCCCTTAGAAGAACTGGTTCGCATGGTAGCGGGACAGATGAATACTTTAAACAGAGTTAGGAAATATTACGTACCATTTGGATGAAACGGTAATTGTTAATACTAGCAGAATCCAGTATTACCAGGCGAACACAATCAGTCTACACTGATTTTATCGATAGCTATACTACTATCAGAGATGTCCCTATTTTTGCCTTATTTTGTAATAGATGTAATTAAGAACTATACACTTCCGTACATTCAGGATGCAGGCGTCGAATATCTCCAAGACGGTAGATTAGTCGATCTTAACTATGCAACCTAGAATTTTCCTAGGCCACCTTGAATCGATTAGCAGTTGTCGTTCCGTCTTTCGGTAGGAAATTTACACCCTCTAACTGTTAGATACTCCAACAGGATCACACATTATTCATTTCAACTATGTGGCTTCAAAGTGAAGATATGGACGAAGTTGATAGGTTCACATATCGTGGTAGCTGTATTTATAGCTCAGCTAATATGAATGAACAACATAAAACGGAAGCTAGAGTAGCTTTTCCAATCTTCGTCATTCATGGTGAAATGTCAGAATCTTATTTTTTTCCTCGGGTTCTTGTGTATAGTGTATATGTACGTATAGCTTTGTTACACACTATTGACGCTTGAAAATTTATAATGGACGAGCTAACACACATACAGGCAGTCCACCACCGTTGCTTGAGAAGCAAAGCCAACATAGGCTGTTAACAACAAATGAAAAGCACTAGCATCCATAGAAGTATTTTCGGAGCGGCCAACAAGTGTTCCTCGTTATACAATCAAATAAGGCTCCATCAATTGCGCTGGCTCGGTTAAGTTTTGTGTACGCCTTCGATCAAACTATTATCCTAGTCAAATACTGTTTGTCCTAGTCAGTGTCAGATTGATGTAAGAACTTGGCATGGTTATATGTTTATGGCGGTGAAACATTAGTCACTTTTGACTTTTGTGTGGCTGGACATGATGATGATGATGATGATGATGACGAGGATGATGATGATGATGACGAGGATGATGATGATGATGATGATGACGAGGATGATGATGATGATGATGATGATGATGATGATGATGATGATGATGATGATGATGCTGATGATGATGATGATGATGATGATGATGATGATGATGATGATGATGATGATGATGATGATGATGATGATGATGATGATGATGTAAGAAACAATATTTTTATATGACAGTAACAGCTAGAGTCAACTACAATCAAGATTGACAGTATAGAACCAGTTCATCTACCAGGATGGAGTACACGTGCGCATCATAGTTCCTGGTTGGAAACTCTGCGCGAAATACGCATTAGGCCGAGTAATCTACAGGGCAAGAAAGAAATTGCGACACAGTTTCCCTGCCATTTAACTTAACGTCATTGTGACAAAAGAAAATACACGGGAATAATACAGTAAAAAACATATAACGATAGGATTTAGACATTTAAAGCAAAATAATGGCAAATTATGACGATAATGCAGAAAAGAAGGGCAGCGAACGCTGTTAATATCAGAACGCCATTTATTTCGATACTATTTAGCTATTGCAGTCAACTAAAGGCGAAAAATCGTACCCATTTTCAGCGCCGCTGCCAGGACCAGTGCCAACAATTTCCATGGGAGAGCCGAACACACTACTGCTATTTGCTGCGTTACAAACAATCTGTTGATTACGAACTTGGCTTGTCGCCTGAGGCTGCGTCATAGACGAGAAACACCCATTTGCTTGTCCAGAAGACATGGAGAAGTCTAGGAGTAAGGAAACGAAGGGAGGTAGACAAAATGAACGGATAACAATTGAAATATATTCAATTTTAGAAACTACTCAAAAAGAAAAGCATTTTCCACTACAATCAACTATTGATGTTAAAGTGTTACGATATGCTTTACTCGTTACAAGGACACAACGGAAACCGGATTAATTGTTTACAGTACAGAATTTAATTTTGTTTGACAAAAGCTGTCCAATACGCTAGGTAAAATAAAAATGGAAAAAATACGAATATTTCGAAGATATAGTATAATCTCCCTGGCATCGACAGAGAAATTCGATCTTGGGCTCAAACTAGTAAAGAATTCCAAGTGTCAACAGTGACCCTTGAACAACAGTTATAATTTCATGTTCACGTGCATTTCAGGCTCACTGGCGACTCATCAGTTGGAATCGGTGTTACGCTACATATCCATTATATATTTGTTCAATAAATTTAAGACAGCTGGGCGGTACAATATCCTATACGAATGTGTAATTTAGGCAGTAATTGAGTGACTTCAAATAAAGTCTTCAGCAATTCGAGTTCAAATCTAATTCACTAGATATAATATATACCGAGCCTGTAAAGGGCAGCAAAATGCTGAGCCTGTACATGGTAACACCACAATGGCTTTCAAGATTGAGAATTACAATTATTTCTGAACATTGGTCACTCCAGAAAATCCATAAATTGGCTTTGACCGACATCAATTATCTCATTTCGTGGTAATCATGACACCACTCAATTATATATATATATTCTTTGTTGCGAAGAACAATATATGCATTGCGTGCCTGGTAACAGACTAGTTCAATTAGGACCAGAAAGATATACCAAAGTCAGCGTACACAAAAGGTAAAATTTTATTCACGCATGCGTTTCGACCTTACTGGCGACTAATAAGTAGGAGTCGGTACTACGCCTTATACCAACAATATATTTTGTCATGAAATGTGGGTATAGGACGTATCACCAACTCCTACTGTTAAGTCGCCGATAAGCACGAAACGTATGTGTAAATTCCACTCATGCTGACTTTGATATATCCGTCTGGTCTTATTTGAACTAACATATTATTAATATACAATTGAATAAATTTCCTGAAACAAAGAATATAGAACAGTGATTCATCTTCGCGTGGCTTCGCGGTAAAGAAATAGATGGCTTCCCGGTAAATCAATTGTCCGCGCTTTACTCTCAGTTCAGGCCACTACTGACAATTTGACAGATAAGAGCAAAACCTTGATCTAGTAGATAAGCTTAATTGTAAATTATGATTCCCTATTGTATGCGCAATACAAATGACGTTTTTAGTAAATCATATGGCATGGGCGATCGGCTAATTTGAATATGTATATAAAAATAGGCAGTACTTTGATACATTAATCCCCACCATCCACACACACATATATATATATATATATATATATATATATATATATATATATATGTATATATATATATGTGTATTATCAATAATACTATCTTTAATCTATATATTTATTCAATTAACTGGTCATTATCTTAAATATACAACAATTATTACAAAACACATATATATATATATATATATATATATATATATATATATATATAAATATATAAATATATATGCATAAGTCTTCCGCAGGTGGTACTAAATTCAGCAGACGTCGATAAATACTCACATTTGCGTTGATTTAATTCACCCCTGTTCAGTAAAGTGCATGCGACGTGATCAAATGAAATTACAAATCAAAGAAAGAAGTATAAGGTATACATGTACTAAATCAAATTGGTAGACCTGCGACAAACACCAATTAAATGGTACCTTACCAGTCGCACAACATAAAAAACAGACGGTCATTTATATGTACTGACGCGTTTCATGCTTCCATGGGCATTATGACATCATACAGTGAAAACCACAAGGGAGCTTTATTTACGATGTTGCCTTGCCTTAAAGCTGACTTGGCCATAATGGTGCTTTGTAGAGGTTTAGTCTGCGTCATCCCTGCATGTTATCTAGATAAGTATACTCATAATAACTAAGTTCTCCCCCTCATAAATTTCTCTTTAAAAGATGGTATGCCTAAATCATTATTTTCGTTATAAGTAACAAATATCCTCTTATTTTTGCGGAGTTTTATTTCCGATGTTGTCTTGCCTTGAAGCTGACTTGGCCAAAATTGTGCTGTGTAGAGGTTTTGTTTACGTCAACCCTCATAAATTTCTCTATAAAATATTGTGTACCTAATTTATTGTTTTTGTTATTAGTAACAAATATCCTTTCCTTTTTGAGGAGCTTTATTTCCAATGTTGCCTTGCCTTAAAGCTGACTTGGCCAAAAGTGTGCTGTGTAGATGTATGGTTTCAGTAAATTACTGTATAAAATATTGTGTACCTAAATTAGTCACTTGACTTTTGTGTGGCTGGAAATGATGATGACCTAAATTATTATTTTTGTCATTAGTAAAAAATATTCTTTTCTCTTTTTGTTATTTTTATTATGGTTATATGGCAGTGAAAAATTAGTCCTAATTACTGTTGTATTGTTGTTCATGACGATAATCATAGCCCATTGGCAATTATACAAACGAGGATAAGACGGCAATGTATTTACTACAGTCTCACCTACGTTGTACTTGAGTTGAATGTCGTCGCACAAAGTTATATAAATAAGCCAAAGTTGATTGCGCAAGTCGCGAAAACGGTTATTAAAATCAAGTAAACAATCAATTTGCGAGCTTGAATTAAACACCAATCCCATTGCATTTAAACAGTTGAACAACATTGCAAAACTATCGTCAGTCACACATACTGACGCGTTTCAACCTTCCACGATCATCATCAGAGTACGACGGCAAACGCACTAGCCAGGATCAAACCGCAATGCATATATACTCTTATGATGATCATGGAAGGTCGAAACGTGTCAGTGCATAGAATTGACGGTAATTTTTCTACGCTGTTCGATGACCGTTTAAATGCAATGGGATCCGTCTTTACTTCAAGCTCGCAAACATGATTTAAAGAATTTCAATCTGGTGATATTCCAAGGCAGAAAATTTGATTTTACATACCTTTATAGGCGTAACGGTTTTATCATCGTTTTTCAAACTGTCTAAGTTCTCTGACATTGATCATAGAATGACAAAACGCGTCATTACGTGCATGAGCGTTTATCTCAAGTCCGCAAACTTGATTTAAATATTTACCATCACAAAAATAATAAATAAATGCTCAATCCACCAGTTGCCTAGGAAGCCTGACGAGCAGACAGTGCTCCAGGCGACTTAATTAGTTACGAATCACCTAACACATACCCAAACGACACTAAGCAAATATATGTAATTACAAATTTGTTCAAGAGGCGATATCCATGATTGTTAATCGCTTATATATTTGCCACATAGAAATTGACTGGCAATATACGTGACTGGAACACCTTGGGCTATGTGCTTAAATATATGAATAGACAACCTCAGAGCCGGTTATATAATTTACAAAAGACAGCTACAGCCAAATCAATACGTGTGGAAATCTCTGAAAATCTAATACATTCGATTTTACCTGCTTATCAAGTAGACACATTTATAAACAATCAGAAGCGGGGTGTCGTCGAACACGATCTTAGACACCAGATCAAAATTGATCAAAGCAACGATTTTGACAGTTAAACTTGAGACCGTACCGGAGGACACAACTTGAGCACAATAAATAGCTCTCTAGAGATCGGCTTACTTTTCTGCTAACAGCATAAGGTCAGCTTGACCTAGGTCAGCAAACTAGTCACCATTACCAATCTTCATTCACTGGAGTGTATCAACGATGCACGGATTCCTTACAGCAAATGACGGCAATAAGCTATCTCATGTTCTTCTGAATATCTATTCCTACTAACTTGAATAATTCAGATAAGGAACAATTGAATATAGCGGCTTTGCGTCTATTCGTGAATTTAAACATACATACATTCTCAATCAGAAAAAAGAAGCATTTTCTTTGCCACCTGATGCAATATTTAGCGTATACAGACAATATTCATATTTATATTTATAAAATCCTGTCATTATATATATATATATATATATATATATATATTATTGAATCAGGTAGCAAGGAAATTCATCCATGAATAGGTTTCATTAATTCTTGGTGGCAACTCTTCAAGTACTGTCCAGAATTAGCCGCGGACTTACTTTTACACTTCCATGATTAGCATTATTAAACGGGAGTCCAAATTGTAATTCCTCATTCATTAAACTGCACATATGAACAAATGGAACAAATTATGTGATTTTGCAGAAGAAATGAAAATAAAGTTATTAAAGACCGAAGATAGTTTGGTTTTGGTTTTAATATTTGTATTATACGCAGTTATATACACAAAAAAACAAAACTTGATATTATTGATGATATATATATATATATATATATATATATATATATATATATATATATAAGCTAAAGAAAAGCAGATAAGCGCCTCTCATCTCTAGTAGACTCACATACATTGTATTTGACTGCGAATACAACTTTTGCTACATTTACAAAATTTATACAATTAAACAAGCCTTTATTGCGCGGGTGGTGGCAGCAGTTCTTTAAAACAAGTTTTCTAGATTGAAATAAACTCAAATCTATTTCTGACTAACCAATCGCACATGATAGGAAAACTACCGCCAGTCAAACGTACCGACGCGTTTCGACTCTCCACAACCATTATCAGAGCACGCATAAAACTGACTAACAAGAATCAAACCGCGATTCACATACAAATTATTGAAAATCATATACCTCCGTGACTACGAAGAAATTATGCAGCCGAAATTTCCATTTAAATACAATGTATGCGAGAGTAGCATAGGTGAAAACAGCAAATATGATTTTCCATAACTTAGAAAATAATTTCAGTTTCATTCTGGTTGGTCAGTTTGTAGTTATGCCCCAATGATGATCATTGAAGAACGAAATTCGTCTGTACGTGTGACTGATAGTAGCTCTGCTACATTGTGAAACTAGTTAAGCACAGCTGGATTGGTGTAAACCCGATTAGAAGAATTTTCGTCACCGCCAGCGCAATCAATGATTGTTCAATTATATGACTTTAGCAGTTAATGCGAGTAGAAATTGATAAAATAGAGATAACTCAATTAAACACATGATATTAAAAAAAGCAATCATTGACTGCACGATAGATGAGAATAATTATTTAAATAAAGTATGCGGATTTAAAAATAATCTCGTTTTAAGTAATCAGCTTCAAAATACAGTAGGACGGAAAAAGATAGCAGATTTTGATATGTTGTTCGACATTTCAATAAAGTAAGGCTAGTTTATTTATCAATTTAACTAAAAAATAGTTTAGCGTATTTGTTATAGACAATTATGGGGAATTAAATTGAAGCTATCAAACTTCAGCAGTTTATGCAGGAAAAAATGCATGTACTGAACTGAACTCACATAAGTCAAAACAAATTAAGTAGATGAGCTCACGAAATATTAAACTGAAAAATATTATAGTACACTATTGAACCAAGGATAAAACTACACTGAGATGAAATATACTGATTAAGACTAAATAAAAGCAAAGCCCAGAAACAAGTTCTGAAAGGATAATGTAAGAATTGCAGAAACTGACCAAAATAAAAGAGAACTATTTAATAATTAAATAATTAATCAAAGGAAAACAAGTATACAATTTAAAAATACCTAAAATTTAAATCACGAACAATAGTAAGAATACCGTCCAAGTCGCTAAATAGTAAAATAAAAAATCCTAATAGTGTATTTCAAAGATACAAGAATAAATAAAAAATGGTCTAATTAAAATGGACAGTTGAAAGATATTAATGGTGGTTCAATTATTATGAGCTTGAGGTAATTATATTTTCTATACACAATTAAATAACCGAGCAAATAAATCTAGATATTAGAAAATAACCAATTATTTCACAATTCCAGAGCGATTTCAAACAGATCTCTTAATACTACGTCCCACGAAGATTTTCTACCGAGTTCTACTACTTTATCAAGAATTTTACATTAAGATGTTTTAACCCATGTAGTATTCATTATAGATTTTATTTCGAGCCCTGTCCGCGGCAAATTCTGGCCAGTACGTGATGAGTTCCCAATAAGAACGAAACCAGTCTACTGGATGAATTGCCTTTTCTACACAATACAAATCTTAGTTTATACTGACATATGTAAGTAATTAATTGATCAGGTGCTTATATCAAGATAGCAAACTTGATTATAGTAATTTTTATCACCGCCCGTGCAACCAATTTTCGTTTAATAATATAAATGTTCATTTCAGTAACACTTCCCCATGTAGTGTGGTGTCTGATCAGAAATGGCAGATTGGGGATGGTTAGTTGAAACTTTGTCTAAATGGATGTCATATGGGCTCCATCTAAAAGAAAAGAAAAAAATGACTAGCCAAGTTACATTAGTTAGTATATAACTTCAAATTGTGTGCAATGTGCGGCAGAGTGGCTCAGTGGTTAGAGCACCAAATTCCGAAGCAGACGTACCCAGGTTCGAGCCCTGTCCGCAGAAAATTCTGGCCAGAACGTGAGGAGTTCCTAATAAGGACAAAACCGGTCTACTGGATGAATTTCCTTTTCTACACTATGTATGTCTTACTTAATACTGACATATGTAAGTAATTAATGGGTCAGGTGCTTATATGAAGATCGCAAACCTGATTATAGTAAATTAAAATACGAGTTTCACACTTAGTTTAGGTTTTCACGTCAGCGAATTTAATTTACAAATATTAAACCAAATTGTGAAAAGGAAGCTCTAACACGTACGCTAAACAGGATTTTGACGTATATTGCGTATCCGAAGCTCGAATCAAGTATCCTATGCGTGTTACACAACTGGATACGCCATCATCGTCTACGCGTTATTGGCTTCGAATCTCCATTATCACTGAATTTTCGCAAGCCGGACAATGGGAAGTCAGCATTGTCATTGCAGAAAGATCTGAAGTTTATTTAACTGAATGGATCCAACCGATTATCTGTGTCACGCTTAGAAGCGCGCACTAGAATCAACAGAAAAGCCCTAATTAACGCTGTCATTTCGTGTATCGGTATTTGCTCTCACAGATTGCAGCACAGACGACGGCAAAGGCACTTTCTGTCGATTAGAACAAGAAGTACAGATATAGCCTAGATAATAAGCGGCATGAGCACTCAAGTTGGGCGCGCAAGCATTGCACCCAGGGGTTTTGCTCATTTTGGAACATGGGTTGTAGACACAGAACATGCACATATCCTTTATAGATATGCACTCATATTTTCCAGAAAAGAAAAAAAGCATAAACCTCAAATAAACGTAAGTAAGCTATACAATTTAACAATAATTGATTGCGCGAGTGGTGGTAACAATTATTTAACAGCTATTTTAAAAATAGAAAACCGAAGATAAATAGTCTTGATGGTGAAAATTCGAATTTACATTGGACGAAGTTAAGATCCACTATGCAAAACGCATGTACTACCGTAGGTGACATTTTAGGCTCCCGTAGAATTAGTCATCGGAGATTTTCGACACTAGGTGTAAAAATTCTGCACGCTCAACAAATAATAATACCCTCAAAATTATAAGACAGTAAGTGAAGAGCAGATTAAAAGATAATTTTGAATTCTCTGTCGACAATTTTGAGCGTCAATCTCGAACAACAACTCGAGTTAGAACTACGGCATGCAATCTCTTTTATAGATCGAAAAGCTACTGGCCTTAATAAAATGCTTCCTATCTTATTTAAGGATAGTAGCGACATAATTTGTGGGTTTTTGACTAATCTCTTTCGTACTATATGAAATGAGGAGACTATGCCAAATTCTTTAAGCTAGTCGATCATAATTTCTTAAAAAGTCAATCATAATTCGTTCGATAACCATCATGGCAAAAGCGTAGCTCCAGGTGTGGCTCGGTTTTATACTACAATTGTTTTAGTCTAACTCAGTGCTTCAAGTGAATCACATAACAGAGAACAATACGGATCCTGGTTAGGACGATGTTGTACACACGATACTTTTATCACGATGTACTTGAACAGCGACACGTATATCAACGTCCTAAAATAGCCATTGTCCTAGATTTCAAAGATGCATTTAATTCAGTGGATCGCGATATCATGTGAGATATTATGACGAAAAGTCGTATTCTAACTAAATGCTTTAATATTCTAAGTGATTTATGAACAAACAAATATGATGTGCACGTGGACTCCAATCTGGTATACGAACAGGTTTTAAACTGTCTAATTTGTAGCTGACTTAAGCTGACTTTGCCATATTCTAATCTGTTCGCTTTGTTTCTTATGCCAAACTAGAGCTGGCTAAGAGAATCGAATTGAAGGCATACATAAAACGTAACCGCACCAGGACAGTTGCTGGAGCCATATTTTTGTTGCCTAACGTTGAGCACTCGTTGGCCGATCCAAAAAAATACTTCCGCGAACATTTGCGTGGCTTATTCGTTGTATGTAACCTAAATGGACTACGCTTCGCAAACAATGGTGGTTTGGTGCAGGTAAGCGTCTACGATATTCGACTCTGAATTACCTAGTTTCACAAGCGTAAAACAAAATTGAATTCCCACGTGCATTATATGCACTACATTAACGTCAAATGCGTAAACTCGCGTTTCTTCAAAAATGGCGACAGTCGGAATAAGCTGCTCTAGCTTTCAGAATCCTAATATTTATCTAGTTACACATATTGCCTGGGTTATTGAAATGGCTACCAAGATATGTGAACTCGTTAATTAAGTTCAGATCTTAACTTAAGGAAAAAATTTTATAACCTCGTTCTGGCCAGAATCCGGATTTTATTTTCTTGTAGGTAATTCTGATAAAACGTTGACATGTAGTAATATAAACCAATAACTTAGATATGATTTGAGCCAAAGTTATGCCACGATGGTTATCGCACAAATTCCGATTACGTTCTTGAAGATAGGAATGGTCGCCTCGCTTGAGGCAACATTCCAAACATTACGAAAACGATTAGTGAACGCCCAACAAATGATGTCGCCACCATCCTTTAAAAAGTCGGAAGCAGAATATCAGGGTCTATAGCTTTGTTATTCCTAAGAGATAAGACAGTATTCCTTATTTCTAAATCGGATGACTTTATGATATTAAAATTCCGCATTGTTGATAGACAAATACGTTCTGAAATCGGAACTGATGCAGGTGCCAAAGCAAATAATCATTAGTGTTCAGCGCAACTATCAAGAAGACTCATTTGCCCAATTATCAGATTGCAATTATTTACGGCTTCGCTAACTCTTAATATTCTCGGATCTAATGTGCAAACAAATTGTAACAACTATCGGTTGTTAACTGATGCGACCACTTCTTCCACATATTTAGTCTTTTTGATTTAAAACGATTCAAGATCAATCTTCAGACTGTGCTTAAGATCGCGACTTATAGATTTACGAGTATTATTATAAGCCGAGCTAGCAAAAATTTGGCGCCCCACTGCCACAAACAGTGGTTCCTGTACTGTACAGAGTCGATGTCATCGTCATCAGTAGGTTAGAATTTGCATTAACAAGTCCACTTAACACCAATTTTATAAAGCTTCACATCGTTGTTAGAAATAAGGCTGTTCCACTTTGCTTACATCTACTTCAGACTTATTATTTAACTAACTAACAAAGATGTGATAGAACCGCATTTCCAGTTGAAGTAAAAATGAGTCAACCCGATCAAAGACAAAACAAAATTGGAAATAGTGATAAATCGGATCTTTGTGTAACTGCCCGTGTACAGCTATTACCCGCGTACGCAAAACGCGGCATTGATAACCTGAATGCTTACACACCGCAAAATATTGAGTTCAATAACTAACTAGTAACCGATGGTCGTCAGGTAGAAAAGGTATATGGTTAAAAGCACATTTGGTAGCTAGTCTACCAGAATGTGGTTCTCGTACACATTATAGTTTCACGTTGGAAAGCCAGCATGATTTTGTATCTAATCGAGCTCAGTGGCGATCTTGATGCAAATTTAAAGTAAAATCTTTTTAACTTTCCCTTCTTAGTTTGGCAGCTAACTACTAGGTTTAATCGTATTTATGAATCGATAAAATGAAACTCGCATGGTAGCTGTATTGTCGATGTCGCATATTAAGTTTAATTGGTACTATTTAAAATACTATCGTGATTACAAAGGCGTAAATTCGTATGAAAATGAAGATGAATCCAAAATTTATCCTAGCTATTTTCAGAAATTGAAGTTTAATTTCAAACGTAAAATGTCAGAACAACCGGTAGCAGGTATCTTGCCAACAAAGAAATTAACCAAAAATGAATTTCTAATGACCGCTGTCATAATTGTATTACAAATTCCATATTTTTATGCGAAGAAGAATTTTAACTTTCATAAATGAGGTTTAATACATCATAATGACACTTAATTAACCATATTTTATCAGTACTGCGATTGACTTCAACTCAAGACATCTTCGTCGAAAACAAACGATTCAAAAATACATCAGCTGAAAATTTTAAAAATGCACCAGAAAAAATATCTCACATGTGCAAACATCCGAAAAGCAACGGAGCTGCGGAATTCATATTAATGGTATCGGGCCATATATATGATTATAAAGTTGTTTCTTGTCAACTATTCAACGAAAGCACTCAAAAACTGAGTCATTTAAAAGCTATCATAGTTTCCCTTTTAAATGTGTTTAAAAATGAAAAATGCGAATTCTAAAAAAGATCTTGCTCAACTTATGTCATTTCGACATGCTCATCACATTTTAATAAAACTGAATTCACAAACAAGCTGTCAATTATGAGAAATAAAATGGTAATATCTGACACATGATTGACAAGTGTTTCTTAAAAAATATAAAATGCCGAGTATTTCCACATAATATAAATCGAAGTAACACTTTTTAATTCATGAGCACAGGGCTCATAAGTCACTTAGATTAAATGAAATCAAAATCTTATCACTTAATCGATAACCTTTTTGATAGAACCATTAACGCATATGTTCTAGTTAAAATTACCACTGATCGGAGGCGCAATGTTAGTGGAAGGTGTACTTGTACAACCAACAGTTTCTTCGGACTCAACTAAAACTGTGCTATCGTTTCGCAAACCGCTGACCTCCAAACCGTTAGTAGATTTATCCTTGGCACTGTCGTGAAACTCTGCAGTCTTAGCTGCCTTAGATGTTCGCACACATGATGCGCGCCTTGCAACAATTCGGCGCCTTCTGCTGGCCCCAGCTTCCATATTGCTATCAGCCGCCTTGCCACAATCTAACGCATTGAAAGCCAGATTGGTTGAAACGTTATTTTCTTGAGTCCCGCCAAAATCTTTCTCGTGACAGGAAAGAATGAAGTTACAAGTATATGGTTTTATAAGCTCGCGTTTTAACGAGAGAAATAAAAATGGCAATAAATATTAACAGTGTCAATTTTCATGAGAATTTATATCAAAAAGATAATTCATATATATATATATATATATATATATATATATATATATATATATATAATTCAATTATTATGACAGGTCCTTTTTTTATACATTAGTATAAAAAAGTATGTGCTCGTAAATTGCCGATCAGTAAATTTATGTACTAAACCAAATAGTGAACACATGTAACTGCATAACACCTTGAGATCTCAAACATTTGGTGTTAAGATTCCTAATAAGAACTAAAGCAGATGACAGCCTGATTTATAAAAAAAGAAATAGCAAAAAGGTACACAGAGTGATAAACCATAACAAATGAGTGCATAAAGTTTTGATCAACTAACATTTTTTGCCATTTTAGACAAAACGTTAAATATGTTTAATTTGTTCATGATTAGTGAAGTCATGCATATATATATATATATATATATATATATATATATATATATATATATATATATATATATCCGTCGTAAAGGCCATCCCCTCCTCAACGTGGTACGACGGTGTCAACCATGTCTCGATGGCCGATCGTACATGGGCTAACGGGGCTATGGCGGTGGTGTCACCAGGGCGTGGTGGATTTCCGACCGGCAATCGGATCTCATATAAAATATCACATGAGCCCGACGACGGCACCATGACTCAGCGTGTGTTCCCCGCCACAAAAGGGTTCAACAGCCACAGGATTACATGGACTCCTGGACAGTACCCCGTACTTCCGAATGGCGAATGAGCTCTCAACAGGCACCAGCAACCATACAACTTACTGCTGCCTTGCAGACTGCACTTGGATGTGCAAAGGCTAGAGGTGCGTCCTCAATCAAAAAGCCGAGTGGTGAGGGGACACCACTTGTACCAAATTCCCAAGAAACTCCATGAAATGTCACAAATACCGTTCATGCTACGGCGTCCCCGGCAAGCGACGCGCTCTGTATCAGCGCGAAAACACCTATTTATTTCGGGTGTTGGAATGTTCGATGTTCCGAAATGGCTGCCAACCGCCCGGCATGGAGAGGTATAATCCGGGATTTCTGTGGAGCCGGCTTATCCTCCAAAAGGAGTCAGCCGCAGTAAAGTAAAGTATATATATATATATATATATATATATATATATATATATATATATATATATATATAATTAATAACATCATGTCGCATGCATGTTTTACACGCAGAAATATATTTGGTAAGGCCAACAAGTGCACCTCGTTATAAAAACGAATAAAGCTTTATCAACTACGCTGGCTCGGCAAACTTTTAGGTATGCCTTCAATTCGGTTGCTCAGTAGAGCATTATACTCTTATCGAGCGCCAGATTAGCGAAAGAAACAAAATGGAAATATTTTGGCATGGCAGAAGCAACTAAAGACAACTAGAATCAAGTTAGGTGGTATAGGACCCGTTTGACTACCAGAATTGGTTTCACATATTGTGCAGGCAATATTTCGAGTCAAGTAAAATGTATGCGAGATTACTAGAGGTGAGAGTCGCCTATCTTATTTTGCTTCCCATATATATTCATTGCGGTTTGATCCTCGCTAGTCAATTTGCCATCGTGCTCTGATGATCATCATAGAAGTTAGAAACATGTCCGAGCGTGCTACTGGCATTAGTTTAGCTATGTTGATGGACGACTGGTGTTTACTTAAAGATTTTTATTTATTATTTTATTTGTTTATAGAGCAATATTTTTTCGACCAGATTATTTTAGAGAACACAACACTTATAATCAATTCGCTACGAGATAATATATCAATGACCGACTAATAAAAATAATAAAACGCGTATTCAATAGCAGCAGTAAACAAATTACATTATTCAAACCAAAGATCTCTGATTGTGAACATATTGCATAGCAGGGTAAGCTCACACAATTGCCTAAAAAAATATGTTAAGCTAAGAAGCTTTGAAGAAAACGACGTGTACAACGTCTTGAAAATAGGCAAAAAGCAGACGTATAATTGAACCACTTACGACGTCTAAAAGTTTACATTTTAAAATAGGAATACCGGAAAATTACATATTTGCTGAAGATGCAATATGAAAGAATTAACAAACTGAAAATGAAATAGAAAATGCAATAATCATGGTTAACACCCTAAAAAAATTATGACTTGTGAACGCAAAGTAAATGGTTGCATATATGTATTTTATAATTAACTTCGTAGTTGCTTTATTTGATAAGCAAGTAATTCCAAGAACCTGGCATAAATGATTTTGACCAATGTGTGGATAAGATGATCGTGAGTAGATTAGTAGTTGAACTTACCTTCCACAGTTGATATTGAAGAACGTTCCACCAAACTGTCAATAAACACTGTTTTTTCAGCAAATTCATTATTAGATTTGCTTGAAATTTTCTTGTTTTCCATTTGAACATCAGTATCCTCCATCTGATTCGATTCCTTACCACATTCTACATCTGATTTGAATTCGGATGGATCCACGCCATGTTCTGAAATCGAACCATCCGTTTTAACAATATCGTTGGAACATGGTAGTTCGCTAATCGCCATCTCGAGGTGTGAGTGCATTTTACTGTTTTTACCGTTGTCTGCAGTTTGATCATCAACAGAATTGAATATTTTTTGTTTATCCATTACGTTTTCAATTTCCATTGACGAAGGCCCACTATCAGAGACGCCAACAACTGAAGACATAATGTTTTCACCGTACGCCGTTTTATCAGGTTTAGTATCCGGCTGAACCAACATGACAGTATGTTGACCACCTGCGCTAATCATTAGTATTCGCCTACAGTGAAATAATAGATTAAATATGAAGCAGTAAATTGTCATTCATTCGTTGTTCGTGTAGTATGTCAACTTATGAAAAAAGTTGCGACAATATATATATATATATATATATATATATATATATATATATATATATATATATATGTAAGAACAAAACATTTATTAATAAATCTTATTTCTACCAGTATCTACAGCCATTGTTCTGGATTCGTTAGTATATTCGTTCATCCAATCCCACTGTACATTTGTCGTAACCAATCTCCTCTTCGTTATTCTAGCCTTTGTTTTGCGCAATTTAGACCACTACTTTTGTGCAATTTAGACCACTTCTTTTGCGTAACGTCATTTGGTGTGTCATCGCTTTCATTGTAATTGCGTCCGTAATTGATGTATGTGTCGTATTTTGCGAAGCGTTGGCTATTTTGAAAGGCATGTCAGTTATGTCTTTGTTCCAGTCCAATTTAATTTCTTTTTGAATTACTTTCTGCACGTTTAAGCAGGGTTTCAGCTTATTAATTGCAATAGCTTCAAAAGCCAGAAGCATTTTCTGTTTTTGCCTTGTAGAGAACTGAAAAATTGTTACTACTAACAGCATGACCTGTGAGTAGTACATGATCGCAAATTGCTGATTTTTGTGCAGGAGCTGCACCCCTCTTTAATAGTTTTGAGGGAGATGCTGATTTATTCTAGTTTCGAGCCTCTTTTTGATCTGCCGATGTACTGAGCGTTGCAGGTACATTGAAATTTGTATACAGACAAAGGTGTTGACGTCATAGAGAGGCTATCTTTTTCATTCGTGCGCATCAGTTTTGTTGTGTTGAACACCACTCTCACCTGTATTGATGGAAAATGTGTTTTTGTCGCTCGAATAACTTTTCGAGCGTTGAGAAATAATGGCTATCCGGACTGGTTCATCGAATACAACTTGAGGCAACGCAACAAAATCGAGGCCAATTTGGAAGAAAATCAAACTCCCCAGATAGTAACGCTTCGTGTTCCCTTTGGAGGTGATCTTCCAGCGGAAATCTTCAAACGAAAAGTAATTCGAGCAACAAAAGCACAGTTTCCATCAATACAGGTGAGAGTGGTGTTCAACACAACAAAAATGATGCGCACGAATGAAAATGATAGCCTCTCTATGACGTCAACACCTTTGTCTGTATACAAATTTCAATGTACCTGTAACGCTCAGTATATCGGCAGATCAAAAAAGAGGCTCGAAACTAGAATAAATCAGCATCTCCCTCAAAAACTATTAAAAAGGGGTGCAGCTCCTGCACAAAAATCAGCAATTTGATCATTTTTATATTAAACCTGCGAGTTTGGTATAAACTATAATTCACATTTTTTAGTGTGTTTAAAGTTCAAATTTAATACTTCAAATACTTTTAAACATTCACTATTATCGTACCAGTTCACAGAAGCCGCAAATAGATCATCGGGATGTGCAGATTTCAATGTCTAAAAAACAGGAATGGTTGCTCGAGATTTGCTTCCACATTGTTGATAACCGAGTAATTTTATGGAACGTGACTGATTTTTTAATTGTTTATCAGATTATTATTGCAGCTCAATTTGTTTTAGTGATCGCATATTAAATGGGCTGGAGTGAAAACCTAACCACCATTTAATAAATGGTAGATAACAGAACGATTTTAGAGATTTTGAGACCCGATATTGGGCTCGATGATTTGCTAAATAATCGCCATAATCATAGCGTCTGAAAGAGCGTTATTATTCGATTGAGAAAAGAAGAAAAAGAAAATAAATAAAATAGGAAATGAAGGTATCTGCAGTAGCTTGAATTCATTTATGCACCCTTCATTATTCATTTGATAAGGCGATCCCTTTTAGTCAGTACGACAGCCGATGTATTATTAATTCATTATATTTCTTATTGTTCATAGCTATATTTTGGCAATAAAATAACAATAGGCCACTAATTTATTCTCTCAGATAGTCTGTCAACCATAGCGGACGAACATTCTAGCCAGGCGCAGGAGCCAAATTTTTCTTCAGCTGCTACAGCTTGTACTTCGCGTCTGGCATGCTCGCTCTTATTCTTTCACTATATATTTAACACTGTAATGGGATGACGATTACATCTTATTAGATCCGAAAAAAGTCATGCTACCAACACCAGGCTGACTAACTAGTAACCATCGGTGGAAAGCCGGATAATTTTATGGCTAAGAGCCATATGTATACGTTTGTTTATTTATGCATTGATATATTGTAGGTATAACCAAAACATCACATAAGATGGAAAATGCAATTTATCAACGTCACGGGTTTCGATATTATTCGGTATTCATAAATTATTACCTGATCCTGGTTTCGGCTAACAAAGTTCATCTTCCAAGCTCATATCTTTTCCTGCAAATATACAGATATTCATTGTCGAATGTTTCGGTCAACCTACCGCTCATCACGCCAAATAAATTAAAGTAATACTTACCGTACAAGAGAGGTAGATCTTAGGTCATATATGTATTTCTGTGCATTTGCGTATAAAGGTTGAACATGCTGGACAAGCATAACTAAATTAAGGTACTGTTCTCCGAATTAGGTGAAAAAGTATGCGGCAAAAAACAATGAGATTGGTGCTTACTTCAAGCTCGCAAACTTGATTTAAAGAATTGTTACTACCACCCGCGCAATCAATTATTGTTTTATTGTATTGCTTATATGTGTATATGTGGCGAAAGCTACTAACAGTTAATGTTCGTGACTGCATAGAAATTGTGCAGCCGACATTTCCAGTCAAACTCAATGCATGCGAGACTGCTAGAGGTGAGAGCCGCATATCTAAATTTTATTTCCATATATATTCAATGTGGTTTGATCCTCGCTAGTCAGTTTGCTGTCGTACTCTGATGATGATCATGGAAGGTCGAAACGCGTCGGTGCGTTGCGGCTGGCCGTAGTTTTGTTATGTTGTTCGACGACTGGTTAAATACAATGGGATTGGTGTTTACTTCAAGCTCGCAAACTTGATTTAAGTAATTGTTACCACCACCCGCGCAATCAATTATTGTTTTACCGTGTAACTGTTAACTTGTTACTTTTCCTTTAAATTATAAATTAGGATTTTCATATCAAGTAACGAAAATTAGATCGTACCTCATTTCCAGTGGTTATTATGAACGATGTTGAAGCCTTCGGAAGAAAGGGACAAATACGCACCGAAGCCTGATCGAAGACAAAACAAATGTCTACTTGGAAATGGGAATCAATCGGATCTTTGCGAAACTGATAATGCATAGCGAGAACCCGCGAACGCAAATCACGGAGATTCAAAGGATAGTAACAGGTTAGTTTGAAAAGGAATAGAATTGAGCATGACCAATGAGTATAATTCCTGGTATACATGCGTTTCGCACTTATGACTAGTAAAGCAGTAGGAGTGAACAAAAAGAATACAATAAATATCATGCATACCCCTAATCATTAGGCAGCTATTTGGTGGGCTTCAGTCGTACTGCCTGCTCTAACTAATGAGTAACTAGTTTGATTCACTTTTCTTCATACTGACTAAGGAGTAACATTCTTTTCCTGCTACTAGATATTCAAAACGCATATTTAATAGCGCATCTTAATGTTGAAACGTCACGCCTAGTCGTCCCGTATTGCTTATTATATACTGGATGTAATAACAGAAATCAATTGACAATTTATCAATCGCTGTATATAACCAAATTAAAATCCGTTCTATGCAGGCTGAAAAAGCACATACGAGCTTTGAACTTGAATTGGTGGAGATGCACATACACGACTGAAGTCTTCTAATTTCCATCTAATCTCGTTTGAATTGTTTGTTAGGATTACTTTTTAAAATATAATCGTGTGTAAAAGATTATGGAGAAAATGACGAAATATTTCCTGAATTTGACAAAATTTCTTTTATTTAACTCATAAAAAGGATACTTTTAACATTAATATGTTGTTCTAACAATACCTAACGCACTACATATTGCTCATGTAGGCATCATAAGCAGCAGAAGTAAATAGTTTCTACGCAGTTAGCTCTCTACAACATTCCGGAAATTAATTTGTGGATTAATTAAAATTAAGTACAAATGTATACACATATTCACAAGTTCAAATAGGGAAACATAACTATTATATATATATATATATATATATATATATATATATATACATTTATTTATTTATATATATTTATACATAAAATCAAAAGAAAAACAACAAGAATCCTAACCATGATGCAGTGTCTGTCCGCTATGTACCTGCACTACCATACGGCAATTTAGCCAGGCAATCAGTTATGTCTAACTTCACAACTAAAACACTGCTAAAACACAATATACAATTTATTGACGAAGCGATACAATGAAAACCCCAAAGAAGCTGCATTTCCCATGTCGCCTTGTGATGTATATTCAGTAACCTGTTGCCTATTCTGTATGTAGGTCTGTGTGGCCTCGTTTCTGTTTGTGTGGAGGTTGTTAGTTCCTTTTAATTTAGACTACATCTTCACAAATAAATATTGTTACCTCACAAATTGGTGAATCATCATATTTTAAATGCTGACATAGTTCCGTTTATGATAAAGGTTATAATTTATTTTACACTATTTGAACACACATAAAGAGTTATAGATCAATTTTATTAAAATGTTGAGCACGAAATCACATAGGCACAAACTTACATGTCGTCTAGGTTACGACCGACCATCGGCTCAGGAGAATAACAGTCAGAATCATCATCACCGTGACCCAACTGTAAATTATTTCCCATTCCCCAAGACAATGCTTTACTTCCAAAAGACCAATTGGTCGCTTCGGATTGTTTGTCCTGAGCAACTGCAAAAGATGCAGTGCTGCCGATAGAAATCCAACAGCCCCGAAGACCTTGTGAATCGATGGATGTGATGCGAGTCAATGGCATAGCAGACTGTCGTGGATTTGTAGGGCCAAGACCTAATCTTCCGTAGTCACATCGGCCAATAGCCCAAACACCTCCTATTAGAAGAAATTAAAGAGAAATTCTGTTACATAGTTGCGAAAACAGTATAAAACCTATTGACGTTAAATTGTGGTATTGTTAGACAGAGCAGCCAACCAGGATCAAACAAGATTGAAGCAATTGAGTTATGGAAAAATGTAAACGCATTAGCGCATATTTGATAAATTAAAATAGACAGTGGTACGTGCAACTGATAGGAGTTTTTCAATAAAGCAGTAGCGGTAAAATTAAATAAGTCGGCGTCTATTTCAAATCTACAACCCTAAAACAAATGATTTTTTTAAATAATAATACCAAGAAAACCGCATATAAATTTATTGAAAATTGCGAAGTTAAAATTCCACTAAAGTATAATATACGTGCTATTACTAATGGTGTGTCAAAAATCAGTATTTCAAAGCATTTAAAATTGCATCTGGATAAGAATCCCGTCAGATGGTTTTCTACCGTGATTTGAAGAAAATCTAAGAAAGTCGAGCGTATCAGCATGTGTAATAACAGTAGCATTTAGTATATTATACGAATGATTAATCCAAGGGACATTAGTTTAATTCTGATATAGACAATATACGTAATCAATCACTATATTTACAGTCAACAAGTAAAAGCATAACCTCTAGCACATCTTAGAACTTTTGTCCATCTTCAAGACTGTAAACCAGATAATCGAACATGAATACATTCGTTATTAATAGGACGTATTCTTCAAGGAATCTTAATTTAGCATGAATTTTTCAGGTTGAAACCGTAAAGCTTAGGATATGAGAAATGTGACCACCTCGCCGATTGGCGTAATTATATATATATATATATATATATATGTGTGTGTGTGTGTATGTGTGTTCACAACTACGCTATATGACAAAGATAATACCTTTACTGACAGACTTGGCTAATCCATTTTACGTACCTAAGATGTAACCATGAATAACACGATCAATAACCAATCTGTATTGCATCGCTCATTGCTGAGTCGTGTAAGGCGGATAAGCAAAATCAAGCTACTGCAGTCAACTTCATATCCGGCAGTCTCTTTTAAATAAAATTTCCCTTTTTTTAAAATCTAACAATAACACTTAAATTCTATGAATATGGTGGACGATGATTATATCACTTAGCCTAAAATAGAGTTTCCAAATATCGAAAATAGTACGTCAACTTTCATTCAATAAACATAGATTAGAATTTAATATCAGCACATGTAATGTGCGAACATTTAAACAAACTGGATAACGAGTCGTCGCACATATATAGGAAAAATTAGAAATTGATATACGTTGTGTATCCGAATACATAATGCAGGATACAACGAACATTAAATAAATTGAGTACGCCTTCCTAATCTAGGCGTTAGTGGTTTAGAACCTCTGGCACCACGGTATTTTCTCTAGCCGGAAAATGGTGCGACGGTATTGTCTTTAGCTCACCAGATGAAGTTTGTTTACCAGAATGGATCCTTTTAAACAGCTGACTTTGTGTGGCATGTTGGAGTACATCTACAAAATAAAACTCGTAGAGTTGTAAGACTTTACTTTACTTTACTGCGGCCGACTCCTTTTGGAGGATAAGCCGGCTCCATTTTCATGGAGCTTCTTGGGAATTTGGTACAAGTGGTGTCCCCTCACCACTCGCTAAATTAAGCACAATCTAAAAGTCGGTATCGAAGTCTTTTGGACTAGAAAGGCAGAGATGGAAGTAACGTTCGCATCAGGTAACAGCCGATGATTCATTCAACGTATTCGTCTAAAAGTTCTCAGAAATATGAAATTTATTGAAACAATCGTCTAATAAACAATTTTAAACGATCCGTTTTTGTTCTCAGTGCTGTCCTTTTTTGTTGTTGTGGATTTGACCGCATTTTTCTTGTGCGGGACAATTGATAGCACTCATAGGTCCATTTTCAGATGATGCAATTTTTGGCCTCAATTGATGGGTTCTCAATTGTCTCTTCTTCTTTAAGCCATCAATTAGCTGATTGTCTGAAAATGACGTTGGAACAAGATTTTCCATTGTTCTTCTTCCGAATTTTCGAACCCTAATTTCCAGGTTCATCTTCAGGGTCGACACAATACGCACAGGAGTAAAACACAACTTGTGCGTATTGTGTCGACCCTGAAGATGAACCTGGAAATTAGGGTTCGAAAATTCGGAAGAAGAACAATGGAAAATCTTGTTCCAACGTCATTTTCAGACAATCAGCTAATTGATGGCTTAAAGAAGAAGAGACAATTGAGAACCCATCAATTGAGGCCAAAAATTGCACACATCTGAAAATGGACCTATGAGTGCTATCAATTGTCCCGCACAAGAAAAATGCGGTCAAATCCATAATAAACAATTTGTTGTTTTAGTAGGTGGACCAAACACTTCAAAGATCAATTTTCTTCGGCACCTGCGTCCCGATTCCCGAAAGTAATTTCGTACCAGCAGTTTGGAAAGCTAATCTCGAACATTGATCAGAGTTAGAGAAATGAAAAAGAATCCTATTCATTAAATTAAAAAGCTGCAGACCCCGATGATTTGTTTCTAAGCATATATAAGGATGGCGGCGATATAATTTATGAAGCATTGACTAACATTTATTGTATAATGTACAATGAGGCGACTGTGCCGTTACCTGAAAATTAGTCGACCATCTTCAAAAAAAGGTAATCGAGATTCGTGTGATAACCATGGTGGTATAAGATTGACTCCAGTCGTATCTACGTGTTTTGCTTCGATTAACTTACGCCATATTAGCACTTCGCACGAATCGCATACTAGCCAAGAACAAGTCGGATTCATACCAAAACGAGGTTTTATAGATGGTATTTTTTTTATCTTAAAGCAAGTTCTTCAACAGCGACATGTACATCGACGTCCTTCTAGACAGCTATGGTACATTTGACTCAGTTGATCGCAATGTTCTGCTCGATATACTGTAGAAAAGTGGTGTACCTACCAAATTTATAAATATTATACACGCTCTCTAAACAAACACTTCTGGTCGCGCTAAGGTCTACAAAGAATTAACGCACAAATTCACAACCAGCAGTGGCGTCCGTCCACGCTATCCCTCTTTTTGTTTAATTTTGTAATTGATGCTATTATGAACAACACTCATTCACACATTCAGGATGCAGGTGTTAAAGTCCTCCCGGATTACAAACTAGTCGATCATGACTATGCAGATGATATTGTACCAATATTCCACAATCGAGATTCTGCTCAGGCTACCTTGAATAGATTAGCATACGTTGTCCCGTATTTCGGTATGAAATTAACACTCTCTAAATGTAAGATACATGTAAAGGATGGCCCATAGTTCACTCCAACTCACCAGCTTCAAAGTGAAGATTTTGGCATAGTTGACAGGTTTATGTGCCTTAGCAACTTCATCCATAACTAAGGTAATATTACTGACGAGGTGAATACGAAAATCCCGAAAGCTAGAGTAACTCTCACAAACCGTCGCCATTTATGGAAAAAAGGAGAGAATTTCATTCTGCCTTAAAGGTCGCAAGTACAATGCATCTATACGTGCAGTTTCATTATGCATTAACGAGACTTAGCCCCTTAGAGTTGAAGATTTCAAACGTTTACAGGTATTCGACCACCGTTGTTTGGAAAGTACGTCGCACATGGGTGACCAACAACAAATAACCAACGCTGACACACAGACGTATTCTTTGATCGGCTCTTCGTTAGAAAAACAAATAAGGCTACATCAACTGCGATGACTCGATCACGTAGTACTTCAGCCTTCAATTCGATTGCCCAGTAGAACATTATTCTCTCAGCCAGTGCCAGACAATCGTAAGATATAAAGTGGGCAGAAACAGCTAAAGTTAACTACATTCAAAGTGGGTAGTATGGGACCAAATCGCCTGCCAGGATAGGGTCCACGCGAGCATCACAATTCATGGTTAGACATACAACGCAATATGGCATCGAGTCGAGCTCAGTGGCGATCTTGCTGCAGATTTCTAGTATAATCATCTTCGTAACTTTCTTTTCTTAGTTTGACAGAAGTAGTTTAATCATTTTTTTTTAATTTTCTGTCTAAATAATTATTTTTTATTATTAAAGCTTCAACTGTTTTTCTAATTTGTTTTATTAAATTTGATCTACTACTTTGATCTTCTTATGGGTGTATGGCAGTGAAACGTCAGATACTATCGAGTTTTGTATTTCTGTCTGTGATGATGACTTAGGATAAACACTAATCACACTGTATTCATTCAGTTGAATAACACAGAAATATCGTCGTTAGTCACACGTACAGATACATTTCTAGCGAGGAAAAATTCTCAATGCAGGAATAAGGTAGGCAAAATTGAGTCTGAAGCTCCCACCTCTAGTAGTCGCAAATACATTTTATTTAACTGGAAATGTTGGCTGCACAATTTCTATGCAAACACAAACAAAACTGTTGCAGCTTTCGCCACCGTTAAGTTATATAATCAAGCAATCACTGGTTGATATGGTTACAATAAGTTATTTTAATAAAGCGTGCATACACGAGATGAACACTAATTCCATTCTATTTATCCAATTTCTGAACAAAGAAAAACTATCAGTGCTGAATTTGCAAGTACACATTAAAGCGCGGTTTATTAGATACCGTTAGTCTCAAACTAAGTTTTATTAAGACGAGACCTACAAACGACAGATTAACCCATTTAGCTTGCTCGACCAAGAAATAAACTTTCAATCACACGTTTTCCATACAAAGGCCTTATCAAAATGAAAATAAAATTCGATTCTCTGAAAGAAATATAATTTTGTTCTCAGCACCTAATAACAGATTCAGATCGAAAAATTCAAATAACAAAATTGACTTAATTTTCAAATGCTTAATAATAAAAACTGACTACAAGCCGGAGTGAAAATGGTTTTAGTCTTACTGACAGTTCTGGTTTCGATTAAAGAGTTTCTCAACTATGGTCTAGCATATGGATATTATTTAAAACTACGAATCTGTGATATATAATTTATATTAAAAATCCATTCACTCAGTTTTGTTTAGCAATCAGTTATCTGGTACGCAGCATCTCTACAAAGGCCTCAACTGAGAATATCCAAATATTCAAAAAAATTCGAATACTAAATGTTCTGCGTAAGTCGGAATGACAAATGCAAAGTGTTACGGTAATTAAATCTACAGTATTTGGAGCTAAATTTTTAATAAGCTACCTAGACCTAAAAACATTCTCACAGCTAATAATTGACATAAAAGGCATTAATATTACATTAACAAATACTATTTGCATTAACAAAAGAGTAAGGCAACGTGTTGAAATCGTAAGTTTTCGCCGATCTAAATGTATCTAGGCACACATACCTAACAGGGGGAAGAAGCATAAAGACGCTACTGCCAACCCGTTAAGGTGCTATTTTGATAAACTTTTGTTTTACTCGAGGGAAGACAAATAGTGGCTGGCTCAAAGTCAACTAAAGCAAGAGTCATTATTATCGGAAAGGCGAAACAATGAATGATTCAAATGACTTTTTTTAAAGGTAGACTGTATGCAAATACAAAGAAAAATTTTTAATATGCAAAGAATATAGCACAAAATGAAAGAGCGTAAAATGTCAACAGAAGACTAGTTATTTTAAAACAATGCGTTTCTCTATATATCCTAAGACTACTGTCACTGTGGCGAAAAGCAACGCAAACTGAAGTACGGTTTCGTTGGTTCCAATTCAGCAATACATTTTTTTCTTTATTAATGAATTAGGCATTATCACGTACACTCATGTAAGTTGGGTCGTTTATGCTATTTACCTCAGTGTACACAATTATTGTTCCATCCAGCCTTGACTTAATTACCCAAGCTCTGCAGTTAAGGTAGTCATCTTCGTTGATAAAATTCTGACCAAGCCTTCAATACTTTCACAAGCCATTCTTAATTTTTACGTTGTGTGGAATTGCTAAATAGAGCCACTGAAATTTTCGCAGCCTCAAAGATGGTCAGTGCAACAGACATATCATCCAAATCAAATATGAATAAATATTCAACTATTTATTCAATGTCTAATACATGAAAGCATATAGGTTGGTTCCTCGTACAGAAAATGTAGACCAATAATTGGGGCTGCAAAATATTTGTCGTGATATCGGTCAGAAAACAGAGTCCAGTTGAGAGGTCTGGCGGAATCTGCTTTAGGTGTATAGGAACTATTGAAAAAAACGTACAGTAGACCTTACATCTCCCTTTACATGTGTATTTATATGTATTTATGTATCTGTGTGCATATGTGCATGCATGTATGTATGTATGTGCGTAGGTATGTGTGTATGTATGTATGTATGTATGTATGTATGTATGCATGCATGTATATATATATATACATATGCAAGTTTACATGTATGTTTTTGTATATATGCATGTATGCATTAATGCATGTCTGCATGCATGTAGTTATGTATTTAGTTATACAGGCGTTGGTATGTATGTGATTATGTACGTGTGCACGTGTGTGTATGCATACATGAATATATGTATTCATTTATGTAGCGTTGTATTGGTATTTTTCTAAGTTACAGAGAATCACAACAGCATAATAAGTTTTTACGTACTTTGGCCTTGAGCCCAAGACAAACTGATGAATTGATTATGAACCTTGTCAATATGAAAGATATAAAATTACCCCTTTCTACTTTAATATGATGCCCCAACCGATTCATGTTGACCAATAGAAAAATCTGTTGTGATTTCATGAATTATTAAACAATTATCTGATATAAACATTCGAATAAACATAAATATATAAACTGAGATCTATGCATAAAAATGAGAATTACTATAGATCGTGCTTATATAACTGAACCAAATAGGCCTCGTTATTAGATATTATTTGCCGCCAAATTCACATTAGTGTTTGATGATTAACGAGGAGAGGATGAGGAACAATAAGAAAACGATATCGCGAAACATACTGCCTGAAAACATGAATACTGATCAACATTTCCGGTCATCATTTGCCTTGTGATCAGAATGTGCCAACGGCGTTTGCATACAGTGGTTCAATAAATCCACGCTATCCGTCGTAGTAAAAGGTGGCTCAGCAAAGACATTGATGCCTGAAAGTTTGCTGTACATTTTATCCATTTTTATCGCATAAATATTAAAAAATATGAAATTCCACATGTGGCAGAACATCTTTTGGAATCTGGCAGCCAAAACATTGATCTTATTCACTCATAGATAGCCGCCAATCGTCATCTGTTTATTAAATGGTTTCGGCAAGATACCTTCATTTATGCTAACAAATAGAATTCAATAAAACAAGATTAAGGGGAAAGGTTAAATTTAGGTAATCTGATGCAATTGTCTTCGACTTTATATTGGTGAAGGCTTGTTTGTTTAAAGCTACGTTTCACTCACGGTGTTGAACCACATTGTGTTTTGTCATGTAATTTGAATGCCTCATGCGGATTTCCCTAGTGTTGGCAACAATAGCTTCAGTCAGACAAAACTTAATATTTTACATATCGCCCCATACTAACCGATTCTTCTAAGGAAGAATGAGATGAAGAAGTTTTACATGACACATTTTTTCATTAATTCTCATTATATATATATATATATATATATATATATATATATATATATATTCATTTATTAAAGCTCGCATTTCATATATATATATGTTTGCGCGTAAAAATTGCGCACCGTTAGTAATTCAAATTTACATATTTTTATTATTTATGCCGCCTCGAGCATACTTCTGATCTATCTGCATTCTGATTCTTTCACTTCTGCAGAGTATTCCGCTGGCATTCATATCAACTTTAAATAGAATCAATGGCATGTTGAATCCGCTCTTTGATTCCCTTACAATATCGTCTAAACTTCAGGAAATGGCCTCGGCTGCCTTCTTAATCGATCATGCGCTACAGATGACATTTTGCCATGCCAAGCTAATTAAACCGGGTATACGATGTCTTGATGATGCACCCGACGACTGGATGTCCCAGCGTTCCATGCAAAAACAATCAGTTACGTTCGCATGGAGCTCGACACAAACAATTGTACTGTTCGCTATACTTTGCGCATCAAAATACTATTTGCAAGGTCTAAGCTTTAGTGGACAATGGTTCACCTTTTTGAAGCCACCTGATTAATTATTGATAAGGCATCATCCACCTGCTGCTCAGATACCTTGTTAAGTGGTGACACCTAAACACCAGAAATTCTGTTAAGCGAGCAGGGTGCCCGATTGATGATGACTAGTTCTATAATATTCCTGTAGCACTTCAACAGCCAGAATTAGTAGGTCTTCTTCAATAGCAAGTTAGGGCCCGCGCAGGTGCTCCATTTGTTTTGCAAAATGCAACTGATGAAGGCCTACGGTAAGAAATATCTTGCCAAAAGAAAATTACTGGAACAATGAAAGCTGCGTTAGTCAAAACGCAGATCAAGTAATGTGTCAATATGCCCAAAAATGACAGTCTCCAAACTTTCGTAAAGCCCACTGCACCACTAGTAGTTTCTTTATGCTGACAGTATAATTATGCTCAACTCTCGTGAGAGTGCGACTTTCATGTGTCGAGTGTCTGTCAACATCTAATACTGTAGCTATGCCTAAGTACGTGGCATTTCTAACAATTTAAATGCGTCTTACAGGAGAACTAAAAACAGTGGCGTTTATCAACCTTTGCATACATTTGAAAAACGTTTTTGAGTGTCATCCGTCAGTCGAAACGGTATTTTAGCGCTAGTTAGTCTACATTATTTTTGTTGAGTGACAGTCATCTCCTCGAAATATGATCCATATAGATACACAATGTTAATAAATCATTCCAAATGCTTTCTGGTAGTAGGCACTGGATACTCCTTGATAACCTGTAAGTTCGAATTTAATGAAACGACCACTTGCAGAAACTGAGTGGCTTAGAAGCCTCACTTGTAAATTTATCCGTACCATTTTCGGATAACCATGTAATCTTCGTTTTATAAACTTGAGCAGAATCTTAGGCAGCCGAGCACACAGTTTTTGTTTGATGGTTATTTGGATAATTAAATCGCATAAGTACGCTGCAGTACAGAGTAAATAAGATTCGGAGTTCATATTTCTTTAGAACACATTATCTACGTTATTTTGACCGTTGTATGGACGTAAATTAAAAGTTGCCTAGAGGTATTTAAACGGCCAATTAACGAAAATTTTCTAATCGGCTGCCAATTTGTTAAAATTTATGTTTTAATTCAATAATGGCGTAGCACTAGCTATTCATTAGCTGCAGAAGCAAATCGTGCATGGCAGACATGAGGAACTCTTTTCGTAACGTACATCATATGAGCTCGAAACACGGATGAGTGCAGCTCCAGAACGCCAGTATAAATCCTCTTGCACTTTTTGAGTAGCCGCCGCGATTTGGTTTGGAGGAACACCATACACTCTGGCCGATTTGTAATTCACATTCAACTATAGCGACAGTTTAGGCTCGGGACATTCGGTGAAATCAGAAGGCTGCAATATGGTGTCGTATTGGATTAGGAGTTTGTTCCATCACTTTGGCAGTACACTTGCATCACATTGCGACGGAGTGCTGGGTTTAGACTTTCGACCAAGAGATGCATATACATTTATTCTTACAAACTATTGACCTTATCTATTGTCAAAAAGGATCTAAAGCCCAACTAAATCGTCCAGGTGATGTCAACATCACCATTGTCATCGTCATCACGAACAGCAATACAAAAGCCATTAGTATCTAATGTTTCAATTTCATATAACCATAAGAATAACAAAAACGAGAAAATTTGTTAAGCCAAAAATAATAATTTAGGAACACAAATAATAAGAGATTAACAAGGAGGAAAACCTAGCTATTATCCACACACACACACACACATATATATATATATATATATATATATATATATATATATATATATATATATATATATATATATATATATATATATATATAATACTTATGCTTTTTGTCGATAAGTTTTTGACAGTTGTGCGAAGAAAGCACATTTTAAAGGGCGACGTATTAGCATTTATAATAATGATGATGATGACAGCCAATGAGACTTGAGCAGAAAAAATGTCGTTGCGAAAATTGTCAAAAAAATATTTGTATTGTGAAAACACAATAAATCACACCTACAATGCATGTAAATCAATACTACACATAAAAACATGTAGGCGAATTTACTGGTGGCAGAGAATGAGCAAACTTGAGAAAATTAAATGTTTATACCTGACTAAATAATAAAAATAATGTCTGCATGCAGTAAATAAAGCTACGAAAAGTTGGCAGCATATTTTAAGCCGCATTTCTGATAAAGTTAACAGAAATTGATGAAGCAGCATTGCAAGTAATAAATATGTCGATATAACTAGTCGATTTAGAGCAGACTAATGTTAAAAGATATAAGTAAAGCCTAGCCACATGAGAAAACTTGTCTTGTTGAACAAACGAAGACAGTGGAGCACAAACCTAAATATTACTTACACAAATGAATGGAACTAAAACACTAATAATTTAAAACTATGACTATAATGTATTATAGAGTTTAATCAACAACATCGTCATCATCAAAACCAAAAATACAACATCGTAGAACAATTCATGCCTTAATGGCACATAATGATGATAAAAATTAAACATGTAATAATAATGACGATGGTGGTGGTGATGATGAAAATAATAATAATTATTATAGTTACTTTACTTTACTTTACTGCGGCTGACTCCTTTTAGAGGATAAGCCGGCTCCATTTCAGGAGTTTCTTGGGAATTTGGTACAAGTGGTGTCCCCTCACCACTCGGCTTTTTGATCGAGGACGCACCTCTAGCCTTTGCACATCCAAGCGCAGTCTGCAAGGCAGCAGTAAGTTGTATGGTTGCCGGTGGCTGTTGAGAGCTCATTCGCCATTCGGAAGTACGGGGTACTGTCCAGGAGTCCATGTAATCCTGTGGCTTTTGTCCCCTTTTGTGGCGGGGAACTACACGCCGCGTCATGGTGCCGTCGTCGGGCTCATGTGAGTGTGATTTATGAAAGGAAGGATCTAGTACGGATGGAGATACCTAAGCAACTCGCAAAAACGAAGCCATCTTGATGTCTACTCAATACTATTTAGGCCAAGTTGACTTTAAAACAAGACAACATCGGCAATAAAGCTCCATTGCAGTCACCACAGTATCAATCTATAAACAAGACCAGACAACTCAGTTGACTCTAAACAACTAAGGATAGAAAGTTTAGATTTTTCTATAAACCTACAACAAGATCGTCACTGGGCTCGATTCTCGCAGGATTTCCAGCCACGAACCATGATGTGAATGAGGACCCCATCCGAATAGACTATTGGGGTCTATGCTATGTAATTTGATTGTAGTTCACTTGTTCTGCTTTTATCATGTCAAAATTAGTCTACCTTGTTTCTAAGGACAATCTGAAAATTGCCGAAAAAATAGAGCTCGAATGGGCAATCTAATAGGAGGGATACATAAAACGCGTCCGATTCAGGGTAATGAAAGAAGCCTTAATTGTTTATGTAACAAAGATTATTTCTTGATTTACAAAAAATATATCCATGAATGTCAACGATGCATATTCATAGTTGGTAAACATCATGGGCTATTCCACTCAAACAATGATTGTCGAATGTCTGTAAGTGTTTAAGATCTTCAACTCTAAATGATTCGGTTTCTTTAGCGTAAAACAAACCAGCATACACACGACTTTTAAGTCAGAGTTAGATACGTGCAATTCTCATATTCACCTTATCACCTGCGTCGTCTGACTTAGTGATACAGCTACTATTGTATTTAAATCGGTCAACTATTTCTAGATAATAAGCATAAAATTGGAAAGTTTAACTGAGCGATGGTTGATCCCGAACTCTTATCTTACATTTCTAGGATGTGAATTTTACATCGAAGGACGAAACGATCACTGATCTACTCAAGGACTCCTGGATTAAATATCAGTTGTCAAACAACAATGCAATATCATCTGCTTAATCAAGATCGACTAATCGATAGCCGAGGTGCACTTCAACGCCTGCATCCTGAACGTATGGAAGTGTTGCGCATAATAGCAGTTATTACAAAATTAAACAAAACTGGTGAGTGGACATCCTTGACGGATACACTTGCTAGTGGTAATGTAGTGCAATAACTCATAGTAGACACTAACACGACCAGAAGCGTCTGTGTGCAGGGCTAGTATAATATTTACAAATAAAGTGGGAAAACTTTTCGACAAAATATCGAATAGACAATTGCAATCAGCCAGCTCAAGTGAACTCTTGAAGCCTAGAAAGACTGCTGATGTGGAACGACAACAGGCATATCGCTGTTCGAGTACTTCGATGCGATGGCGTGAGACGATCGAATAAAATAGCCAAGATACGACTGGGAACCAAGCTTTTACAACGATGGCTATCGCAAGAATTACGATTGCCTGTTTTGAAGATGGTAATGATGGTCGATTCGCCTCCAAGCACACGCTACGCTCTCTTCGTTTCATATAGTACGAAAAAAGCAAGTCAACTCCAAACCAATCAACACCAGCATACTTAAAAAAGGCGTAAAGCTGATCATCAGGATTTGCAGCTTTGCGTTGCCTAAGAAATAATTTTGCACTATGTATTTCTAACGCGCGTGTTTGTTCGACAATATTAATACAGGTATACTTTTAACTCACCTTCGGAATCAAGTGCTAACGTATGATGCATGCCTAACGCGATTTGCACCCACCAAACATTTTTCGGCAGACATGCGAGTCCATGTGCCTTCGTAAGCATATACTGAACAAGAGGACCCTGTCGACGCATTAAACGAGATTCTGAAGCAGCCTCACTTTCATCCTCACCAACGTCTTCATCAGCGTAGTCACCACGAATTGCCGCCAAAGTCTACCAAAAAAACGTAAAATACAAAGAGCACTTCAAGAGAGCAAACCAAAATGGAAAATTAATATTTTTAAAGGCTTCACACGTACAAAAATATTAGAAATTTTATAAAAAATCTGATCAATTTCTTCAATAATTACAAATGAAAAACTAATATTTAAAATTAGAAACTAATTTATTCTATCGCTTAATCATTTAAACTTGCAAAATATTACAACACAAGTCACACTTGAGAAGCCTCGTAAATATATTGTCAGTATAAGCTCTGCCTAACATCGGAGATCCAGTAGCCCGGCTTCACTATGCCAACGAAGCCGCTTATTGCATGGTATTCTAGATTACATAGCAACTTAAGTATGCAACTAAACCACGAGTGTTATTTAAGGTTACACACTTGCTTGCCTTTACCAGTAATCAAAGAGAAACAGCCGTTAATGTCGACATCAAATATTATTTACCAATATACATGCGCAAGTTGTCGATCAACTTACGTAGGCCGATCGACGAGACGGTTAATTACTCGAATGAGAGAACATTGCAACTTAAACGCCTGTCGTAAATCAAATGGTGAATACACGTCTGCTATTGCGCAACACATCGTCGAAACATCGCACGTATGTTCTCCAGACGTAGCATTCAAAGTAATTACTAAATGCAAAAACTAAAGGGAGCTAGCCACATACGAAGCTTTATGGATAAACCAATTGCAGCCGTATTTATGCAGGCAGAAAAAGCATGTTAAGGCACTGAGCTCAAACTGAAGGTGACGCAAGCAATTGATTGGTTGTTCTCCTATTACACACTCTCACAATGTTTGCATTTTTCAATCTTGTTTTGTCTTTCAATTTATATACAAAGAGATTCATTTGTAGATGTTTGTGAAGAAAATGAGGAAGGAGTGTGTGGCAATAGCCACCTTTAAGACAAATAATGAACAAAGGGTCTTATCTAGGGCAGACATTATTTCAACAGAAATTCCTCGCAGAAGCGCCCGTATAAGAATGAAGCAGTCAGCCCAATGAGAAAAGCAGACTTCGAGCTGAAGTGAACATAAATTAATTAATATGTGTAAATTTGTTTTATTAAATCGATGCTCGTTGTGCGAGCAAAATTCTATATATAATTGAGTAAAAATAAAGCATTTGTGGTACATTTAAAATGTCTTCTGATGGGTTGGAAACGTTGATTCAGGCATTGACTTCTCAAATGAATAATTTAACTGCAGAATTAGGCATAATTAAGGCTCGTCTGGACGATACGCTAATAATAAACACTGACGACATACATGTACGTGGACCATCCAACATAGGTGGACATAACAAAGTGGTTCTTGTATCCGATAAAATTTATTATTTTTGCACATGGTACTATGAAAGAATACATGAAATTAGTGAATAAGGGATTTGATTATACATAAGTTTTAGTATGAAATAGGCATTGTATATGATAACTAAACGGAGCTCTAAATTCCTCCCTCGATGGATACCACAGGAGCTTATGACATTAAGGCAGAATTAACCAGCCTCCATAAAATAACCGTTTTTTTCGCTAAAATCATAGATTTTCGCCCATGTGTGCGTCTCTAGGATAGTGAGCGCATAGTGCAGCGTGATCAAGTGATCGATTTTTCGAAAATTATTCAGAGACAGGTGGCCTGGCAAGTAGAATATGAAATTAGCCTTCTCAAATGGTATTACGAACAACACAATCGACGTTCCATAACGAGGATCAAAGGAGATGATACATCAATGGGTCTGTGTAGATCTGGTCGGCAGCAAATGACATCAATTGCCTGAGTGTAGCAGTAGATACCTTTAAGGTCAAAGGCACTTAAATCACTCTATTTAGTGCAGGACAATGATAGAAGCAGCATTCGAAACGCAACAGTGAATATGAAATAATAGCTATTTACATATCGCTATACTAAATGGACGCGCTTTATACGTGTAAATTCCTATAATTGACTAAAAATAAAGCATTTGTGTTTAGCAGAAATTACTTCGTATGATGATAAGAACACAAATTGCGGAGGTATGAATACTTATGTCTAGGATGGATGATACAATAATAAATAACTCTGAAGGACCCGTAATATGACACAAACAATATTGGTGAACTCAATACCAAGCTCATCGCAAAACAAAAAAGATGTCACTAGTGTGAATACAGACAGATGAGTCAATATGAAAGGCTTCGGGCAATCGAAAAATCAAAGCCAGATCGTCATTATTAAGCGTAGTTCGCCAGAACATTGTACGGGAAACAGAACAAAGAGAGGCCGAGTATTTACGAAAAGCAACAATATTCGGCCGCTGAAACTGATGACATAACTCAAGTGTATGCAGGAATGCATGAATTTAGTTCATACATCCTATTTCCACATGAAATTCTAACTTTGTTGCCCAAGTTCGCTACTCTCATTCTTCTGAAATCCTTCAGCAGTGACAATCTATGATACAGCACAGAGCAAACTGATATCACGTAGTTGGCAGGAGTGATAGCATTATCCTTTTCGTAGATATTTATCACAGCGGCACACTTTCACTAGCTTGGAACAGATTCCTCCGTCCAGATTGCAATAAGCTCTTGTGGATCATTCTGAACCCCCCATCCACTTAAATTGAACAAATCAAAAGGAAACCCGTTTATTTAGGAGGCTTGTGGTACCTTATGAAACAACAAGTCTATATCGCTTCATCAAAAAATGGAAATTAGATGCGTATATCGTAAATTTTCAATTGGTTATCTCATCGCTTGTCACGCAAATTGAGAAGTTTTGGTAAGTGATTGCCGAGTTTGGCTTCAGAAACTGATGGCGCCAGTACTCCCTTGGTTAAATGATCGCTGTATATACGTCTCAGCGACTAGTTCAAGTAATTCGTTCGGCTTCAACACCAATTTCAACTTCTGAGCAACATTAATCTAATTTTAATCATCATTGGGCAGCAAACGCCTTGCTATGGTGACAGTTTGCGGATTTCGTCATAGGAAAACATATTAATGATCACTAAAGCCTTTTGATTCTCCATTGTTTGTAGCTAAAGGTGGCTCAGCAGAAGCATATGCAAAGTATACTGCTTGTGTCAGTTTCCAGCGCACGTAAATCCGGACAGGATCCAGGGGACCGCACGAAAGCAAATTTCATTCAGATTACAGAGGCCAGAAGACAGTTGTCCCATCTATTGGTTGCAGAGTAAGAATATTGGCGGCATGCACTCGCATCATGGACAGAAAATAACCAACGTGTGCTTATCAAAATGTGATCAATCAATCAAGTATGATAGCATGTGGCAGACATATTTGTGTCCAATCGCTACGCGTCGCGGAAAGACTCCGCTTTTGTTGCTGAAAGTCTGAGTTCAATACAGCCAATTTGAGGATAAGAACAATATTGAGGAACCTAACGACGTTATCGTAGCTACTTACAATCAGGATACATATTCCTCTATTCCATTTTCCGCATAGCCTTGACAACAGTTGACGTTGAAATCACTGACAATATCAAAACGTCTCCAAGGCCTGAGGCCAAATTTGAGAAATTATCAAAGAATTTTTCCAATGAACAGGATCGTTGAAAGTTAACCACACGAAAGTTAACAGCTCACCAGTCAATTAAGGCCTCCGCTACAACACAGCATGGTCGAAAAGCAACACTATATCTGGCTGAATCATTCTAGCATTGGAATGGCAGAAGAAACGTATTAACTCAAAAGACAAGAGCAGAATGAGACTCATTTTGGCGTGCTAAAACCAATTTTGATCGCTTAGAGAAAATAATGTGAATACCGCATTTGTGCAGTTCAGCAGCCGTAAAGACCGACTGGCTTGCAATGCAGGAGCTCTCACACCAATAGATCTTTAGATATAAGCGGCACACGAGGATCAGAAAAGGTTACTAGAAGTACATCGTGCATATTTTGTGAACTTTTTCATAGTATGTTATTAAATGTAATTCATCATCCACATCTGGTTCGTCCTTACTTGGCAAAACTCCCAGAATTGCCGCTGGGGATTTTATAAAGAATAGCAAGCAAGAAGCAACAAAATTATGCCAGATTTTAATCCCGGTCACTACAAGGCTGGTCAGTAATCGTCATCATCATCATAATCATCATAATCACTATCACCATCGCCACAACCACCATCATTATTATTATTATCATCATCATCACCACCATGTACAGAAATGTACAAGTCTTTATTAACACATATTTCATCGACATATAACCATAAAATACTAAAAAAGTAGAAAAAATTTTTAAAGAGTAATAATGGACAAATAAATTATTAATTTAGAGTGATTTAAGGAGGGGAGGATATAGTTAATATGAGTATAATTACCTAGATAAAACACAAAAGCGAGGCAAACTAAACTTCCACACAAATCATAATTGCCATGTAAGCTTTAAGACAATATGACATAGGAATACAGATTCGCAACAGCCTTCTCTGTATCGTGTCATAAACACAACCAAATCTAGCAACTAACTCTGTCCATAATCATCATGCACATCAGTACAAAAGTCATTAGTAACTAATGTTTCACTGACATATAACATAATAAGAATAACAAAAAACAATACAAATTGGAAAAGTGATAATAATGACAAAAATGTTGATTTACGCAAACAAAATTTTGGATCTAGTTACCATGAGTATATTTACCCATATGGGAATATCAACTTTAAACTAAGGAAAAAACGACAATAGAGCTTCTAGACGGTTTTCACTGAATCACATCATAAACACAATCAAACATTGCAACTAACTGTCAAACCATGACAAGTTAGGAAGATGATTCTAGAAAAAAGCTGCAACCACATAGCAACTGAGCTCGACTCGATGCCATATCGCACAGTTTCCAACCAGTAAATATGATACGCACGTGGAACGCATCCAAGCAACGCTTGAATGAAGATGACATTAGCCATTTCCAACAAGTCAAAGTCTGAAGCTGTGCGCGAGAATAATGTTCTACTGAGCGGGAAATCGTATTGAAGGAATAAACAAAACGTGACCGACAAAAAACAGTTAATGGAGCTTTATTTGTTTATCTGACGAGGGCCACTTGCGGGCCGATCCAAAAATGCGTCAAAGGATGTCAGCATTGGTTATTCAAAGTTGGTACCCTACCTATTATATGCTTCTTAAAGCAGCCGTAAGTTAAGGCAACACCAGCAATACATTTTCCTTGCGGTTTTCACTATATCACGTCACAAACAAAAACGGAATCTCGCAGCTGACTCTGCCCTAAAAAGAAAAGAACGTTACCAAGGTGATTCTACTAAAAATCTGCAACAAGATCACCATTGAGTTCAACTCGATGCCATATCGCGTAAAGTTTCCAACCAAGAACTACGATGCGCACGCGGACCCTATCCTTGCAGACGAGTTGATCCTACACTACCCGATTCTGATGTAATTGACTTTAATTGTTTCTGCAATTTCAAAATCTGCCCACCGTTCTTACGCTAATAGGGCTCTGTATGAGCGAATAGTTCTCTTCTTGGCGATCGTTGGCCAATCCAAAAATACGTATACGGATGTCAGCGTTCGTCAATCGTTGTTGGTAACCTACATGTGCTACGCCTCTCAAGCAACGATGGTCGAATGTCTATAAGCGTCTAAATTCACCAACTCTAATGGCCAAGTCTCAATAGCGTAAAATAAAATTGCACGTACAGATGCATAGCAACTTTTAAGACAATAAAATAATCTCGCTTATCCATATATAGCGAAGGTTGGGCAAAAGTTACTCTAGCTTTCGCGATTTGCATACTCACGTTATAAGACATTCCCAGAGTTATTGATAGAGCTGCGAATGTAGGCAAACCTGCTAACTACTTCCAGATATTCATTTTGCAGTCGCAGATGTGGTAAATTTTGGTCGATGTTTACATTTAGAGGATGTGATTTTCATACAGACAGACGGAACAACGAAGGAAAATTTATTTAAGGTGGCCTGAGCAGAATCTTGATTGTCAATATAATTTTCATTATCAAGATCGATCAATCTACCGCCAAATAGAATTTCAACACATTTATGCTAAGCATATGGAAAAGTTGTTCATAAGTCTTCAATCTCTTCGACAATTTTGGACAAAAAAGGATCGGAAATCGACATTTACACTGCGCTTAATCTGGCGTCTCACAGCACTACGAGTATCATTATAAGCTGTGCGAGTAGGAATTATGTCTTGTTTCCAGAATCTCCTTAGATTAAAGAGGTCCAATGATTATTTCTACGGAAACCTGCAATGCCACAAACAGTAGTGCCTGCATTTTGTTTAGTAGGAATACGCCAAAATGAAGTTATAAATTTCGCTATCCGGACCAGTTAACTTTGACGTTAAAATATCTTCATAATTTTGACGTGAGGAAGGTTGTTCAAACTTGCGCACATCTATCTGAGGGTTATTCTTATTTATTTTCTGTGGAACTGTGAAAATATATAACGCTTAAGTTTATGGTTCGCGTCAACATAATTGTTCCAAAACAAACGGCAATCCGGGATGCAACCACGCTAGCAATAAGTTGAGTAAAATACTGTCCGAGGGCTGTAGGACATCATGTGGCGCAACGCCTTCCACTACGTCTGAATTTGTACTATATAAATATAATATATTTTCCGCGCAACTATCCAACAGTCGCTCACAATTACCCCTGTGCATTAAGCTTACATTTTATCCTTCACCTAAATGAAATTTCGCGTTGCTTAAGCACCAACTTGTGCATTCATGTCATTCATAACCAAGACTATACCCTAATTTTTTGCTTTGATTGGTAAAAAAGTGTACTGCACTGTACTGCAATCAGTGAGAGCATATTCAGATACAAAGAGTTACGATTTTTTTTATTAATTTTAGCGGATGCATTTAAGCGTGTCACTCAAAGTCGGGTGTTGACAGTGAATCATTCATTTAAAGCTTCAGTTCGGAAGCTAAGGACAGAAACAACGACCCATTTATCGGCTTGATCTTTGGTATCCAACATGATATTAACTTTTACATTGGGAAAATTCTCCTTGGTGATTATGTTTAACCACATCCAACTCACTCGAGAAGAAAATGGTGAATTTAAATTGGCCATACATAGAAAATCTACTTTCATTTGGCAATACATTTACTAAAACAACAGTGTGCCAAAATTAATTGGTTTCAAGAATTTCCACAGTTTTATCTGATACCACTAACAGGGTATAGCAGATCACATATTTTACACAGCACTTCAAAATTTTCTCTATTGAGAGCTACTAACATCGATTTTAGAGAATTTAAATGTTTCAGATTTATTGATAATGAACATTCTTGTTTATACGTGCAGAAATTTACAATAGACGATTGCGTAGTTTGAGTCGCAATTTAAATTGAAGGAACGCTAGTCTTGGGTACATTACCTCGATATGTAACTAATTACTGCATGTATATTTTGGACGTAGTTGTTCGTAAAATAAAAAACGCCATTGGATTTAACCACATTCATTTTATCCACCGTATTTTCAAGAGAAATGAAAACAAATAAACGACTCGAGAGATTTGGAGATGGAGGTGTCCGCAAACACGTTTCCTAATTTAACCATTCATAAGATAAGGTGACACGACGTATCCAGCGTGACGTCTGATACAGTATGAAATAGGTATACCTTTGACATGTATAATTATAGATAGAAGATAAAACAATGCCAGATCACCCACTCTTAATTGGAGGCGAAAATAATTCTCAGGCGTAATGTTAATAAGTTGCCCGGAATAACAGAAGTGCCACCATCATAATCAAAAACGTCATAAGAACATATAATTTATCACATCATCAATAATTTCGAGTCTTCTGTGATAAAGAGAAGCCTTGCACGAGTAAAAGGTGTATAGATTGTAGAGTAATAAAATTATAATCTTAAAGAAAATTTACTTAAAATGATAGGGCATTTATAATGAAATCTTCATTAATAGGACGAGTGTTTAATAACAAACACAAACCAACAAGAATCTTTCGTTATTTGATTAAATACTAGAGAAGTAAAATTTATTGTATTGTGCGCAAATCTCCACCTAGCTTTACGTACAAGCTATATAGTAAAACTCATTACAATATATCTGCGAGTTGTATAAACAAAAATGTCCACAAATGAATTCCACTATATGTAGTTTAAACGAAAAGAAGTTATTTCAATTTCATACCGATCTTCTGCCTTTACTTTCCCCATCTGCATGCAAGTCAATGTCAGCGCTGTTATCGAGTTCACCCGTAACATCCATCTTGTGCTCATGCTCCTCCGATTTGCTATTATTGGTGAAATGGTGACTTTTAGCTGCCTTTAATCCAAGCTGACCATAATTGTTTAATCCGCAGGCATATATATACCCAGTTTCTCGGCATCTCGCCATTGTGGCAAAGCCACCAGCCCAAACATCTGAGAATCGAACAGATCCACGAACACGGCATTCAGCCGGATGAAGAAATACGCCTTAACACAAAAATTGTTTTACAAAATTCCAACAAAATATAAAATAGGTACATGACATTCCAATAAATAAATTATTTCATTTTGTATCGATTAGTAACGAGACATTTTCACTTTAAAGAAAAATGTACACTAAGCACTAACTGGTCCTTTATATTAATTTTGATTAAAAAACAAATTTTCTAAAATCATAAAGTATGCAGAGATCAGATTTAAACAAGATATTATATCAGTCTCAAGTACAGACACGTATCGACCTTTCATTAATCATCAGTGTAGCAATTGTCATATTTGAGGCCGAGAACGCTCCAATTGTCCTATCTAAGGCTGAAGTGAATACAACAGAAAGTCCTCGTATAAGTGCAAGAATCAAGATGAAGAAGTCAGCACAATGACGAAAGCAATGTTCCAGCCACAGAAGTGAATACAAAATAACAAATATTCATATTTTGTTTTACTAAATGGATGCGTTTTATACAAGCAAAATCCTATAATTCATTAAAAATAAAGTATTTGCGTTGAGCACAGTAACTTTTGACGGATTGGAAACTTAGTAAGAGTACTGTTTACAAAAATGAACACTTTGACTGCGGAGTTAGGAATGATTGCTGAAAGAATCCGTATAAACGACCCAACCGATATAGGTGAAGTCAACAATCAGAGCACGACGATAAAAGGAAGAACTATAATCTTACCACAATGTTTATGAAAGATATTGAAAATCATAAATGCCGTTCCCAACCCTAATAGTTTGACGTAATTATCATCATACGCGGATGTCAACTGCAAAATTTATATTTAGTCTCGAGCATAACCTCTCGCAAGTTTCACAACACTTAAATAAGCCGTTTAGTTAGGCGACCACAGATTGCGCTGATGGTGATAAATGAAGTCTGTTAATTTCATTTAACTATTTGTCATCAACACCTTCATAATCAGAGACTCAACAATTGTAAAAATTGAATAAGTGTAGCAAATGCTAAAAAAGGTTATGTACGAGACTGCATAGAAATTGGTTTTCGAAATTCTAACCAAGTATAACACATAAGACTACACGAGACGAGATTCGTATTTATGATTTTATATACCTTAAATATACATAGCAATTTGATCCGCGTTGGTCAATTTGCAATCGTGCTCAAAAGATGCCCGTAGATCAAAATGCGTCAGTAAGTACGACTGGCGATAGTTTGGCTGCGCTGGCCGACCGGAAACGTTAATTCTGATTGATGGTTGCGTCAAATCTGCAAACCTAATCAAATAGTTAGCAACAACTTTTTAAGTCAATAACTTTAATATAGCGGGAACTGTATTGCAATCGGCATTCAAGTCAAATACAATGTAAGCAAAACTATAAGGGAGATCTTCTATTCTATTTATTTAATATGGTTGGATTCTCGTTGGTCCATATGTCATCGTGATTTAGTGATAATCATGGAAGATAGAAACACCACAGAATGCATTCTTCAAAATGTTTCTGTGATTGTGCGATTGCTTAAAAAATTTCATTCGTGCACGCTGCCACGATTGCATCTTAAACAACAACAAGGACGCGTTCTACTCCTATCTAATGCATCTAATAACTAGAGTAAGAAGTGCAGATATAGTCTTGGTTATGAGTGTCGCTGTTGGGAGCATAACAGTCGCAGAATGTCATCTGAAAGGCAGACAAATGATAATGGTGAACGATTGTTGGTTAGCTGCGTGGAGAACAGATAATACTTAACACAGACCTTAGACGTGGTCTCTAGCCTTGTGCCACACGGCGCCTATCAGCGTTAAACAACCGTGGACTCAAATAGATCGTGCAATAATTGGATATTAATGGCGTAGTTGCGTTCAGGAATGACACACATTTAAGATTGTTTGTGGACTAGGATGATACGCATATCCGTTGATGAATTGCACTCACATCTTCTGAAAAGCTGAATAAGAATATACCTCATACAGATTTAAGCAAACTATTCAGATCAAGGTGGCGATCTTCATGTAAAAATTAGTCACATTATATACATACATTTGTCACTATAAACTAAAATTGCATAACGTAGAATGGGCAGTTCATCCAGTAAGCCGGTTTTTTCCTTATTGGGAACTCTTCATGTATTGACTAGAATGAGCCATGGACAGAGTTCGAACCTGGGCAAATTCTGAACAGTACGTGAAATTAACATTAAAGACGAAACCAGTCGATCGGATAACTAGCCCATTCTACATTATACACCGCTCATTAGGTACGGAATATATATATATATATATACACGAGTGGTGAGGGACACCACTTGTACCAAATTCCCAAAAAACTCCGTGAAATGTGGAGCCGGCTTATCCTCCAAAAGGAGTCAGCCGCAGTAAAGTAAAGTAAGTATATATATATTTATATATATATATATATATATATAGAGAGAGAGAGAGAGAGAGAGAGAGAGAATTGTGTTTACATCAAGATCACCTATTCACTATATATAATATATACCGAGCCTGTAAAGGGTACCACCACTATGATTGCAAAGTCGGAATATGGCACCAATACTGTTTGCCGAGTTGATACATAGGGCAAACACAAAGGATGCCAAGATATACTAATCTCAACAAATTTGAGAATTACTTCTTCAGAACACCTGTTACACCAGAAAATTCAAACACTGGCTTTGATCGATATCAGACATCACTTTTCGCTGTAATCATGGCATTATTCAATTAAATATACTGTTTGTTACCGGGAGCTAATGTATATGCAGTTGTGCATTCGATTCTGTGCACCTACAATATGGTACCGTCCAAGTAACCCGTATTCCTCACCAAATTATATAGTCGGATAAGGCACACGAAAGCTAGAAATGAATGTGCACATGAGATTATACCTTTTGTTCATGCTGATTTTGGTTTATCCATTTGATCCTATTTGAACGAATTTGTTACTAGGTGCGCAACACCCAGCCACAAAAACTATCAAGATTAAAATTACGGAACGCAACCTCATCTTTTGAATATCACAGAGCTACAGATATGGATGATCTGTTCTAACCCTCTTTAAGGATAGTGGCAACGTTATTTAAGAGGCGTTGTTTGTCCAATTCCATACTATATGGAAATAGGAGACCGTAGCGTTTGTTTGTAGTGAAACGATTATGATTCATATTTTCGAAAACAAAAATCGCATTTCGTGCAACAACCATCGTGATATAAGATTGACTTCAGTCGTATTCATGTTACTTGCTTCGAATATCTTATGCAGTCTTAGCCCTTCACGTGAACGAAATACTAAAGAATAAGCCGGATCTCAGCCATGCCGAGGATAAATAAATCATATTTTACTATAAGGCATGTCTTTAAAAGCGACATTTATATTTCCATCTTACAAAAAATGCCTTTCAAGAGTCATTCGACTCAGTGGATCGCAATTTACTATTCATAATTCTGTCTAAAATGGTATTCCACATAAAATTTTAAATAGTACATGTTCTTTCGTCACATACATATCTGATAGCGTTAGGGTATACAATGAATTATCGTATAATTTTAATACTGAAAAAGGTGCCAATCAGGGATGTTCTCTTTCCAAACTGATGGTTAATTTTGTAACGAATGTCATTCTGAACTCTACACTTCCATACGTTTAAGGTACAGACGTCGAAGTTATTTATCTCCGGCAGTAGATTAGTGGACCTTTGCTATACTGACGATATTGCATTATTATTCATCCGAGATTCTGCCAAAGTTACACATTGAATAAATTAGCAGTCTATTCATTCTTTAGTTATGAGCTTCGCACCTACTAAATGTAAGACACTTCTACATGATCACCAATCAATCACGTCAACTCTGAGACTGCAAAGTGAAGATCTGGACGTAGTTGCCAGAATTGTATATTTTAGTAGCTTTATCAATAGGTGAATATGAGAAACGCAAAAGCTAAAGTAGCTTTCTTCATCCTTTTCCATTTATGGTGATACACCTGTTTCTAATTCTGTCTCAGAGATAATGAGTACAACACATCCGTACGTGCAGTTTTCTTTATGCTAGAAAGGTTTGGTCATCCACAGCCGAAGATCTTTAACGGTTACAGGCATTTGACCAGTCGTTTGAGAAGCAGATCCCCTATAGTTTACCAAAAAAATAAGCAATGTTTAATTTCATAGACATATTTTTGGAACGGCCAACAAGTGCTAAGCATTAAGCAAACAGATGTTCTCACTCGCTCGGTCAGGTTTTAACGCTTCTCTTCAATCCGTTTTCCCAGTAGATTATTATTCTAACAGACAGAGCCAAATTGGCATAATAAATAAAGTTTACATATTTTTACATAGCAGAAACAGCTGAATTCAGCTACAGGTAAATTGGGCACTGTAGGACCGTTCGTTTATCAAAACGGGATTCAAGTACACATCACAGTTCATGATTGAGGCCTCTGCGCAATATGACACCAAAACCAACACAATTGCGACTTTTTTATTAGTTGGTCAAACTTAACTGCCAAATGTTGTCATTAAACATTTATCACACGGGTGGGGGTAACAATTATTTAAATCAAGTTTGCGAACTTGAAGTAAACACTAATCCCATTGTATTTAACTAGACATCGAACAACGTAGCAAAGCTAATGCGTCTGACGCACTAACGCGTTTTGATCTTCCATGATCATCATCGGAGTACAACAACAAACTGACCAACGAGGTAAACGCCGTCATACAAATGTATGGACAGGCGGTAATTTTGCAATGTTGTGCAACAACAAGTTAAACACAATTAGATATTAGAATGTTTATAAACCGATATAATAGAAGCAACAAGGATGGCGTATTGCCGAGGTCGCCTGGTCTTAAAGCTGACTTAGCTAAAATAGTGTTGTGCAGTGGTATTTTGGTTTCAACTAGATAAATATCTCGATATAAATTAAATACACCTGCTTTATAAATCAATATCATGTAGTATTTTTTGTTTTGAATTATTATTTTTGTCATTACCACTTATTCTAATTATTATGGTTATATGGTAGTGAAGCATCAGTTACTAATGGATATTGTACTTTTGTCTGTGATAAAGCTGATGAATAATTACCCTGCCCCATTCAGGTTAATGTGAACTTCAAATAGGTTAAGTCCTGGAGGGGAGAACAAGGCGGTGGCTATTATTGGTGTAAATCTCTAACGCAAACATATACGTTTATGACACATTTGATGTGCCTCTCACATTACAACTTGTCTCGGGATTGATGGCGAAACGATGTATGAGTAGAAAGATTACATTTCGTAGGTTATACCGAAACTTTATATAAAGTACGAATATATTCGATTGTTTATACCACCGATAGCCATATACAGTTTATATCTGATAACACGCAAAACCTGGATACGTGTATCGTTACACAATCATAGAAATTCCTAATACTAAAGTGTTCTAACTATATATTAAAAGTTATATTTTCCGTTGGTTCCTATATTTGAAATAGTAATATACCGTTCTAACAAGCGCGATCGTCAAAAGAATTAATATCCGAGCTTTCTATGTGATACTTCAAAGAAGTCAGTTAAAAGAACTATCATCATCATCATCATCATCATTTCCAGCCACACAAAAATCAAGTGACTTATGTTTCACTGCCATATAACCATAAGTATTGTAAGTTGTACTTGTCATGGTTATATGTGGACTGTAAAAGAACACTAGGTCGCCCATTCCTAGTGATGGTTTTTATTCTGCGATTTCCTTCTCCTAGATAGTCTGCCAACCAAAGCTGATGAGCACTATCTGCCCAGATGCCAGTGGCCAGAGTTTCCTTCAGCAGCCGAAACTTGCCCCTCACGTCTGGAACGCTTGCTCTCATTCCGTCACTACACATTTAACAAAAAGTTACAGTGCAGTTAGACCAAACTCGAGGCTTCACATGTGGATTCAATCTTGATAAACGCACGGGCCCAATGCGAACTAATATGATTGCAGTTGACTTCGTCTGTTTCTTCCAGGTCAAAATTTACCTACCTTGATTCTTGCACCAATCTGGCGCTGGATTAGAGAGTAGTTTTCTTTTGGACAATCGAACTGAGGGCAAACGTAAAACTTGACGGAGCCAGTTTAGTTGATGGAGATTTAATCATTTGTCTAACAAAGCGTATTTGTTAGACACTCCAAAAATACGCCTAATGATGCTAGCCTTGCTTGTTCGTTGATGGTAGCCCATGTAAGCTGTGTTTCTAAAACAACGGTGGTCGAATACCCATAAGCATCTTAAGTGTCCGATTCTAAAAGACACAGTTCAGCAAGTGCATACAAGAACTGCACGTATAGATGAGTTGTAGAAAGTAACTTCGAGGCAGATTGAGCTACCCGTAATTATCCATAAATAGCAAACGTTGAAGTAAAGCTAAAATAACTTTCGCGATTTTCTTACTGGTTTCGACACGCGTATTGCTTTATGTATTGATTCTACGACCAAGATATGCAAACCTGTCAACTAACTTATACGGAAATTTGCCTAAGCCCTTTCACGGATCAATATGTAGGATAGTTATATATCATCATGTATGTACATTCATAGCATACATGTTTATTAATAGACGGCCTAATGTTGTTCGTGCTAAATAAGGTTATTTTGACCTTAATAACATGGCTCATCACAAAGATAGAAATTATTAAGAAAAACGTGATAGGCCCACTGATAACTACCATTTATAAAAAATCTAAATTATTTTAGTTTTTCATTTATTGTTTTACTTCTATCACCCTAAATAAGCAATGAAAAAATTTATTTCTAAAATGTAAACAGGAATTTCAAAATACTTACTTATGCCTAAGCGACCACCATCTTTGCAGAAGCGTTCCGCAACCCGACCCAGTTGGCCTTGCTCAGCACAGCCTAATGTAAACAGACGGCCATCCTCTGATAAACACACGAGATGATCTTGGCCAGAAGCAATTTTTACTATTCGTTGGCCTATTGGCATGTTGACGTTTTGATCTTCCTCTGTCGCCCCATCCATCTTAGTAGCACAGTCACCAATATGTTCAGTAGATGACGAAGTCTCCTCCACTGAATTCAGTGCAGCGGCTAACTCAGAATTAGATGAACTGGCTATAGCACCTTTTCTACCATGACCACGACTGAGTTGATGGCTATCTGAAGATTCGGGAATAATGGAAACAAGCAGCGGTTTCCTGGAAATCTCGCCTTTCTTCGTCAGACCAATTGGACCACTGGCACCTCGAAAAGTGCCCCAAATCCAAACATGCCCAGTCGAGTCCAGAGCAGCTGTATGACTATCACCAGCGGAAACCTGCGCATAAAAGCAAATAATGTAAATTAATGAAGGCCCTTAATTGCAAAAATCAAAATTAAACAATGAGAGATGTGCAGTTCTGTGATTTTAAAGCACAAATAAAGTTGAACTAAATGATCTCGTTGGTACAATATTGAATAGTCTCGTTATTTTTTTCATTAAAGAATAAATATCGTGTAAAAAATCCAAACCATAGACATTTAACAAAAAATATTTGCATGCATTCTGCATTATTAAATGATCATTGATTGCGCGGGCGGTAATAACAATGATTTAAATCAAGGCTTTCAGTTTGGTATAAACACCAAACCCACGAAGTATATATTTGTGTGAAAAAACTGAGCATCATATGGTGTAGAAAAGGCAATGTAACCAGTAGATCCTGTTTGTGGCGGATCCAATAAAATAATAATTAGCTAAAGTTCACCAACATATTGACATTGACACCTATTTGTTGAACACATGTTACTCCACCAAATCCAAACAATGGCCTTGATCGATATCAGTTATCACATTTCGAGTCAATCATGACATCATTAAATTAAATATATAGCAGTTAGATATTGTTTATGGCGAATAATTAATATAAATGCAATTGTGTATTTGGTGTTGCAAAGACAGCATGAACGGAACGTATAATCCCGTGCACATTCGTTTCGTGCTTACTGGCGACTCTATCCATTTTATAATTAGGTACGAAATGTTGGACAATTGGACAGTACAATGTTCTATACGAATGTGTATACCAGCGGTAGTGGAGTTAACTTCATACAATCTTCGGCAATAGGAGTTTAAAGCCTACTTACTGTGTAAAATATATATTGAGTTTTTAAAGGGTATCAACACTATGGTTGCCTAGACGGTAAGTAGTACCACCACTATAGTTGCCAAGACGGTACATGGCACCAATACTTTTTGCCGAATCGGTACTTGGTACGAACATATTTGATTCCAAGATATGAGAATTTCAACCAAAACCAAACACTGTACCGTCCAATTGTCACAAATTCCTCATCCAATAATATATAGCGAGTAAACGAGAAATAAAAATGTACGTGATATTATACTTTCCGTTCATGATGTCTTTGGATTATCCTTCTGATCATATATGAGCTCATTTATTACTGGGTGCACAACACCTAATAGACAATTTATTCAGTAGACCGGTATTGTCCTTATTGTGAACTCTTCACGAACTGTACAAAATTTTCCGCGGAAGATGCCCAAACCTGGGCACGTTTGCTTCGGAGTGTGACGCTAACTACCGGACCACCCTGCCGCGATCTTTATGTAGATAATGGATGCACGAAATACCGACAAACTCGCTCTGTTTTTTTTATTTAGTTTGAATGCGCCGTCTTTATAAATAAAAACTACTAGTAGTCATAGGATTTGAATGGACTTACCAATGGGTCAATTACATCAAGCCTATCATTAGAAGCTTCAATAAAAATGAACAGTCATGTAAATAAAACAATTAAGCCGAGCAGAAACCAACATCGTTTAAACGGTACTGGGAAACAATAGTTACGAAACCAATATGGAAGTACCCAGTGTATCGTGGCTAAACATATCAAATACGCGACCGAAAATCCCCTAGAATATATGACTGCTCAACGGAATAATTTAAGTAGGAAGCAACACACAATAATACTTTACTTTATTGCGGCTGACTTCTTTTGGAGGATAAGCCGGCTCCAGTGACATTTCATGGAGTTTCTTGGGAATTTGGTACAAGTGGTGTCCACTCACCACTCGAACACACAATAATGCACAATAATGCCACATTATAATCCAACTCACTATTCCTTCAATTCTCCATAGGCCAACTCAGGTAGCTTGAGATAGGTAATAGAATTTGTAAACAAGATTTTCACATATCGTCATACTTTCCAGTTTCACCATCAGTTTCGTTGATAAATCGTACTTACCGCTATACTAAGTAGAATTTGAATAAGTGATGCGCACATTCTTATGTTGAACAGTGATAAAATAAGACGTCGAAACATGATTACCCGGCTACTCAAAAAATTCTATGCTGTCCGATTAGCTGGCATCAGAAATTAATTGGAATTCCAAAACCCACTTTTATAGAATCTGGTATTGAACACCTGTGTAATTTTATACAACTATATGATGCATGCTGGTTTTGCCTGTCTCATTAGTGTTCCACAAAGAGGACGCTGGTTGTGTTGGTCTGCCTGGTGAACTGAAGTATTCTGATTATGCAGAGTTATACGCAGACAGAGAGAAAAATATGAGTCACTAATTTTCCTTGTGTTTACCTGCTACGTTCTTCGACAAAATTCCCTGAAACGGTTAATTATGAGTTTTGACACCCTCCTTCCAAACATCGACGAAGTCTGGAGACACCAGACGGAAGGACTTCTGTGGAAAGTGAAATGCATGCTAAAACTGCGAACCGCAAATTATGCCTAACAATTTGATTATGCCGTTAAGTTTCCTAGAACACCACATTAAAGTTCTAAACCATGCATATTTTCACTTCTTAGTTCTGGAACAAAAAATAACAATCATTCTACCAATGCATGGACAGCTTTGTAAGCCGATTCCTACAATCGGTCTGGTTATGGCCATTATCAGCTGAGTTTTAGAAGGAATAAATAAAAGCTAAACTCTACAATCGATAGCCTTAACTCGGTCACAGTTCGATGTATCACAACGTTAATTAAAAAATTTCACTTATTTTCAATAGGCGCATCGTTACATAAAACCAGTTATCTTATCTAAATAAATTCAGTCAATATTAAACCATGTCATGCAAGAAAACATTTACCACATAAGACTCACTCATCCTGATGAGTTACCAGTAAGCACAAAACGCACATGTGCAAGGTATTAAATCTTCTCCATGCTGACTTTGGCATATCCTACAAGTCCTACTTGAAATAATATTTTACTAGGTACGCAATACCTTATAAACAATTTAAAACCTAGTTTGAGCTTCGTCAAATACATATGCAGGAATACAAAGTACGTTAATTTAATTATAATTTAAATCGATCCAAAACATACAGAAATTGAGGATACTAGAGTCCATATTGAGAAAAATTAGGTAACTGTCATAATAAAAATGTATTACGACTGGTAAATTCAATATGAGTATCAAGTTAACAGAATTGATAGCCAAGGAAAACCATCTTACCAGCACGATTTTTACTAATCGTGGAAAGTACACAACACCAGGCACGGATTCCGCCACTTTAATCTGTTTTTCATTACAGGCGTCATCGGAGTCTGAGTCACTTGCGTCGTCATCATCCTCATCTTTCGTTTCACGACCAAGTGCACCTTCGTCATTGCATCCAAATGTTATAACTTTGCCCATGGGTGCTAATAAACCAACAGTATGCATACCACCGGCACACACTTGGACGAACCCATTAACTAGTTCATTGTTCTCGTTATTCTTTAATCCCGTACCCTTTTCGAGACTTTTAACACTTATTTTTGCCGGTCTAGTTCTTTCAGTTATCTGAGGACCAAGTCCAAGTTGACCAGTGTCACCAGTGCCTAACGTAAGTATCATACCTCGCTCCGAATAGTTGTGCCAAAACATTGAATCTGATGTACTTTGCGTTTCTGCGTCATTGTAAACTAAAAGGAAGCAAAAGATAACTATCTAAATATTAAAGATAACTTTTGTGAATAATAGGCTAAGGACGATCGTACTTATAACAGTATTTGAAATTATTAAAATTCTTTTTAGAGAATCCCGAATCGCACCAGATGCACGCTTTGAATTAAAGAATCGAAGTTTCTAGTCATTCACTATGTAGTAGACGTTCCCCCTAACATTTTATGCGCTTCGAAAAGCACTGTTATAGCGGTTCTTCCTTTAGTTTATATCCAATCCAGCAGCGAAGAGGACACATAAGTGTCCATTTAAATTATAGAAGAAGTATAATCGATAATATATACACTTCTTGCGTGAAGTAAATACCAATCCCAATATGTTTCACTAGTCTTCTAACAACAGAACAACCGTCAATCACACGTACTGGCGCGTTTCGGCCTTCAATGATAATTATCAGAGTACGACGGAAAACTTACCAGCGGCAGCAAACGCAATGCATATATATATATATATATATATATATATATATATATATATATATATATATATATATATATACATATAATATGCGGCTCAAACCTCTAGAAATCTTGCATACAATATACTAAACTGGAAATGTCGGTTACACACTTTCTATGCAGTCACGAATATCAACGTTTTTCGACCTTCGTCACATGTATAAATAATACAATAAAGCAATCATTGATTGGGCAGGTGGGGTAAAAAACAATTCTTTAAATCAGGTTTGCGAGCTTGAAGTAAACATCAATCCCATTATATTTCACCAGTCATCCAACAACAAAGCATAACTACCACCAGTCACACGTATTGACGCGTTTCGACCTTCCATGATCATCCTCAGAGAACGACTGCAAACTGACTGGCGAGATAAACTGCATCATCTAAATAGGGGAATATGCCTGCAATAAAGTAGACAGACTATGAGGACGATTCAGTTAAAGCATGATAGAGCAATTTGTTGTGGTCCAACAGGCGTTGACTATTTTGTTCTACGATAGCGAATGAAACTAAGGCTACATCGGTTACTGCAGTGAAAATCAAGTCAGGTTGGGCAACTATGCAGTGAATAGAACCGGGAGTGCGCTCGACATCGTCGAACAAAATGAATCTAGTCCTGTTTCTAAAATGTGGACGTGAATTACAGAAGTTTATGTTGCTTAATCGTGTCGTCGCTGAACAAAAGACTGGCAGCTGATGACAAATCCTCCTTTTAATTGGTATATACTGGAACTATTGACCCATTCTGCTTATAGTTTATTTGTTCTTAATATCGTTATAGCACACTGTAGTTCCTATTAATAAGGCCACTATCGGTTATTTCTTCTTCATTGGGACTGAGGCGGTCGTTCTACCCTGATTGGATAAACGATAATAGGTTTGCAGCGTAGATGATCGACTACAAGAATGAGAAGGAGAAATTGTTGTTTCAGCAAGAATTGATCACAAACGTTTACCACAAAAGCAGAATCCCTCAGGATTCTCCATTTGACCTCGGTTACCAATACATGCCCAAAACGTTTCACCGAATCAATGTTCTCCGGATATGTGAGAACACGTGCGCCATGAAAAAATGGCCGATATCGAAAATAATAGTCCAGCCAACACATAATGGACCTACATCTGCGGATCCGCCTATCCACGAAACTAATAAACACATGAGACTATACCTTTCGTTCATGCTGACTTTGGTATTTCCTTCTGGTCCTAATTGAACTTTTCTTTTATTACGTGCGCAACACCTGATGCACAATTGGTTAATTGTTGCTGGTAACCTGAATGCGCTATGCTTCTCAAACAACTACGGGCGAATGCTCGCAGGCGTCTAGTCATCAAGTCTAAGAGGCCAAGTTTCGCTAGCACATAGTAAAACTACGTTTTGCAGGTGCATTGTAGACAGGACTTTAAGACAAAGTGAAATAATCGCATTTCTCTATAAATGGCGAAGATTGGAGAAAGTTACACTAGCTTTCACCATTGTCACACTCACCCTTTTAGTTATTAACTGATTTATTTATAGACTAGCCAATGTATGTAAACCTATGAACTATTTCCACTGAGTCAAATGCACCCTTGAAGTCTAGAAGGACAGCTATTGGGAGAGGTGGATATACATGTCGCTGTTGAAAAACTTGCTTTAATGTAAAAGTATTGCATATACAACCTCGTACTCCCGAAAAATCAACTTGTTCTTCCCTAATATTTAATTCGTGTAAAGCGATAATTCGGCGTAAGATGATCAACGCAAATATCTTAGATACAACTGGAGTCAAGTTAATACCATAATGTTTATCCGAATAACACCTCATTTCTTTGAAAATAGGAATGACGATCAACTCACTCAAAACAAGCAGCACAGTTTCATTCAATATAGCATAAAAAGGTTAGCAGTCGCTCTAGAAATAATGTCGCCTCCAACTTTAAATAAGCTCAGAAGAAAATCGACAAGGTCTGCAGCTTTGCGACGTTTAAGTGTAGGATTGTACTTTCTGAAATAGTGCTTGACGGAAATGTGCAAGAAAATTAATATTAGACGTGTGTAGTCCACAAATCAAGACAACACAATTTATCGGTTATTAGATGATGTTTCGCAAATTAGAAAGAACACTGACTAACCCGATGCAAACACTACATCCATTTCTTCAGCATGTATGGTTCAAAAAATTCACCAATTTGTTTTCTTATCTGAATATGGCAGCCGCCAAAAGCAGCCGAGGTATCTTCAAGGAACTAAAATAATTTGAATCTAGCCTGTCAACCACTATTTCTATCTTTAAAAATGACAAGCGAAATTTCAGCGATATTCATCATTATATAAACTTGACTCAAGCCATATCTAGATTATGTTTCAATTAGCTTACGCCGTCACAGCGCTTCCCGTGAATCACATGAGAATAACAAGTTGGTTTCCGGCCAGGACGAGGCTTTATAGATATTTGTTAACCTTCAAGCAAGTACTGGAACAGCGATCTTTATATCGCCGTACCATTACAGTTTTCGTTCTAGAATTATTAGGGGAATTCGATTCAGTGGAACAAAGTGGTATATTCGATAATGTGTCGAAGATTGGTATTCCAACTAAATGGACAGATATTATACGTGTTCTCACAGATACACCTCTGGTCGTGTTAAGATCAACAATAAATTATTGGTCTCCGTCAAAAATGTCTATACTCATTTTTTTTAATTTGACAGATGCCATAACGAGCTACACTCGTATAACGCTCAGGATGCAGGCGTTCAAGTTTTCCATGGCGGTAATCAGTCTAGTTTAAATATGCAGACTATATGAATGGACATTTGGGATTCTGCCAAGACCACTTTAAGATGATAAGCAGTTGTTGCTCCGCCTTTCGGTATGCGATTCTCTCATCTAAATGTAACGCTCACATCTACTCTGCAGCTGAAAAGTGATAATCTTGATCTAATTTACTGGGTAACATATCCTGGTAGTTGCATCAATAACTAAGATAATATGAGTGACAAAGTAAGTATAGAAATCGCGCAAGCTAGAGCAACTTTCTCTAACTTTCATCCTCATCATTATCATGCACAATCATACAAAAGCCAAAAGTGACTAATGTTTCACTGCCATATAACCATAAGTAGTGGAAAAAATAACCGAAATAATAATTTAGATACAAATTATTAGTGCCATTTACGAGAGAAAGATAAAAAAGAATACCTAGTTACTATGAGTATATTTATCAAGACAACTCACAGAAATGAGGAAAACTAAACCTCTCCACAACACCATTATGGTCAGGCAACATCAGAAACAGCTTCCTAGCGGCTTTCACTGTATCACAACATAAACAAACCAAATCTCACAGCTAACTTTGCCTTACTAAGAAAAGAGATTTACGAAGATGATTCCAATAGCCATCTGCAACAAGATCGCTACGGAGCTCGATTCGATGCCATATCGCTAAGGGTTTCTAACCAAGAAGTATGATGCGCACGTGTACCGCATCCTGGCACACGAATAGGTCATATATTACCCAAATTGGATGTAAGGCAAATCTGATGCTGGATGACAGAACAGAGACCTTTTGAGCAATCGAATTGAGGGCATACGCAAAACGTGACCGAGTCTTGTTCATAATAGAAACTATTACAAAATTAAACAAAATGGGGAAAGTAGACAACCTTGAGCAACACCACTCCTGGTTGTAAAGTTTTGTGTTAATTCGTTGTAGACCTTAACGCGACCAGACTATTTGTGTAAAGAGCAAGTATAATATTTAAAAATTTGGTGGACACACCACTTATCGACAAATTATGGAATAAAACAGTGCGAGTCAAATTGGCCCCTTGAAGTCTAGAAAGACGGCTATTGTGGGACGGTGATATAAATATCCCTGTTAAAGAACTTGTCTTAATAGATTGTGACATTTCATAAACATTGCGTAAACCATGGAGTTCCACGTCCGATTTGATTGTTGCAAGCCATGTCTTCAGTTGCCACCGCCGCCGGGTGAACAACTGAAGGTATTCCAATATCCTCGAACAAATAGTTTTACCAATATTATAGTCCACACTACTGGGAGCGTCATTGGTCCTCTTTATGTCCCGAAATGGCTGCCAACCGCCCGGCATGGAGAGGTATAATCCGGGATATCAATGTAGTCGGCTTATCCTCCAAAAGGAGCCAGCCGCAGTAAAGTAAAGTAACTTGTCTTAACATTAAAATATTATCTATACAACCTTGTTCTGAGCTGAATCCGGCCTGTTCTTCAATAGTGTATGATTCACGTGCAGCGCTTAGATGACGTAGGATAATCTAAGTAAATAACCCAGACAGGATTGGATTCAAGCTTATACCATCATCATCATCGCACGAATTACGATTTCCTTTTATGAAGATAGGAATGATGGTCGATTTATTCCAATCAAGTGGCACGGTCTCCTCATTCGAGTCAACGCTCTCTAAATTATATCGCCACCATCCTTAAATAATCTAGGATGGCAAATTATCCAGGCCTGTGGCTTTGCGACGTTTAGGAGATAGGATTGCATCTCGTATTTCTAACTCTGATTGTTCTTCGAGACTAATATTCCACGGTTGATACAAGCATGCTTCCGGGAATCGAAGCTGCCGCGGGTGTCAAATAAAATTGATCTTTGAAGTGCTCAACCCACCTATCAGGACAACTTATTTTATCGATTATTAAATGGTTATTACTATCATTTCTAGTTTCACTAATTTTAATTTTCTTGGACCTGTTGCGATAATAAATTGGAACAAACAGCGACTATTACCTAACACAAACTCTTCTTCCATTTTTTATGCTTTTCTGGAGTTGGCGACTTATACTGACACGAGTTTTATTATGAGCCAATCCATGTGGAATTTGGCGCCTTGAAATTGGAAAAAACTTCATTTATGGATAAACACGAATATATAGCTCTGCATTAACAGTCGATTTTACAATGTATTTGTACGTGCAGTTTTGCTATACGCAAGTTAAAATGTTTCCTTTAGATACGATGTATTACAGGCATTAAATCATAACTGTTCGATAAGCATAGTTAAATTATATTATCAAAAACGAATAAACACCACTGACATCCATAGAATTATTTTCGTAACGGTCAACAAGTGCTCCTCGTTATAAAAGGCTCCATCAACTTTGCTGGCTGAAATACGTGTTACGTATGCCTTCAATTCAAGTGTTCAATGGAGCATTATTTTCTCTGTCACCGTCAGATTGGCATAAGAAGAAAAATGGAAAGATTTTGCCAGCAGAATCATCTAAAAGCAACGAGTATCAAATTGGACAGTATAGGACTCGTTAGTCTACCAGAACGGAGTTCACGTGCGTAACACTGACTTGGCTGGAAATCTGGTACGATATGGTATCGAACAGCTATCATGTAAAATCAATTTAACTTTGTATTCATACTAGAGCAGTTAAATGTACGGTTCAATCGTTTTTATACAGCGATACAGCGAAAACCGGAAGAAAGGTGTATTGCCGCTATCGTCTTTCTTCAAAGCAGATTTGGTCATAATGGCGTATCTTCCAATCTTGTCTCATTTCTTTGTTACCTAAGCATCAAAACTTGAACTGGATCATCTTCATAAATCATTAGCAGTTAACTTTTTATGTTTAATTTTCTTAAATTATCACTTTTATATAACAGTAGAACACCATTTATTGACGGTTAAGTTGCTGTTGGTGATAATGATCAAGACAGTAAGAAAACAGATGATCGATTACGTCTTCAAAATATTCAGACTATAAAATTCAGACTTTAATCTAAAAGACAACAGAAACCAAATATAGTAGTGATACTTTTGGCAATGAATAAATTAGCATTGTGTTATCCTCGTCTAGCAAGACATAATATGAAAAATGACAATAAACAACATCTGAAATTGAGAGGCGTAGTAAAAATTGCGAATTAATTGACCAAATAATCAAGTAATAAAAAATAGCATTCAACATAACCACGGTTATGTTTATCAGTGATTTTTAAAGACAGTAATAAAATATAACGGAATTGTAGCAAATGATTGAGTGAAAACAAAATGAAGATATAGCACACACCACAATCCCAGAAAATTGCTTTTCTTAATATAAACTTGCAAAAAATGCAGAAAAATAGTAACAGATGGGAGACGGCGAAAAACTCTGTACATGTTTTCTACGATATTTTTGAATGATAGCGCAGTGCGATCGTCACCTTTAGAGAAGTCACGGTTTTCTTTCGTGGGTCATCATCATCATCATACACAGATATACAAAAGCCAAAATTGACTGTTTCACTGACATATAACCATAAGAAGTGGGGGGGGGGTATATATAACGACAAAATAATAATTAAGACAAATTATTAGTGAGATTTGAGGAAGAGAGAGATTACCTAGTTACTTTACATATATTTATCAAGATAACTTACAGAAGTGAGGCAAACTAAACCTCTACACAAAAACATTATGGCCAAATCAGCATCAGGGCAAGGCAACATCAGCAGTACAGCTTCCTTGCGGCTTTCACTGTATCAAGCCATAAACAAACCAAACCACGCAGCTAACTTCGCCCTACTAGGGAAAATATGATGATTCCACTAGACATCTGCAACAAGATCGCCACTGAACTAGATTCGATGCAATATCTTATAAATGTGGTGATAATGAAATTCATTGTCGCTATTGTAATCACATTTATCTGGAAGAATCAATGTGACAAATTAACGTTAAAAGAAAAACAGCTACATTTAAGTATGGGCACATTATTCAATAAGAACTGGTTTGACATTCATTGAAAACTAACCATACTATAAACTGGATGGATTTAAGCGAACAGCACTTTGCCAACGTAAAGATTTAACACGATTAAATATGGAATCGTTCGAAATAAAATTTTGAGAATGTCATGAATGCCACATCAGGTGGTAAACCACTAGGCCCAAAACTTTATAAAGAAGCAGCAAAAGAGTGTGTAATTAGTAATCAGAAAAACGGCAATCAAACTATAAAATAAATAGACAATGGAGGTTAGACGTATTTTCAAGCAAATTTGCGTAAGAACATTAATCAATTAAGCTACCTATCTTTAAAATCTTTGATTTTTGCTTGAATTAATAGCTCTTATCCTATATGAAATCCTTAATATGCACCTTACATTAACATGATTTTAGAAGAGATGCCCTATTTCTATAATTTCTCCGCTTCAATGATCATCTTTATTTTACCAGGATCGTTTGGTTGAAATAATTTTTTTAGTTATCTTATCTAGCTTTGCTTTACTATGTAACCGGGTTTGCAATGTCTTAGACAATACATGCGACTTTCTTTATAGATATTTAATTTTATAGTCTTTGTGTACATATGTTGGTTTGTAATTTAATTTTATTCGAGTGTATCGTTTTTAGTTTTGATCAATGCTTGATAAGTAATTGCTCAACGCGAACTCTGGTCTACGGAATCGTGAGGTTATCTTACATATTGTCTGTAACCTGACAAGATAATGTCAACTGTTAGAGCACACATTAACTGCTAAAAAGTTAATCGGTTTTGAAAGACATCTTTAATACTGGTGATACAGAATTTTATACCTACCATTTTTGTATAGATGCGAGTGTTTAAAAGTATATAGTTTGATAAAAGAGTACGCATGCAAGACGAAACAAATCAATCGCAGTTATCGTTGAAAGAATAAATCTGAATACACATAAATGGTTAAAGTATTTGCAAGTGGCGGTAGTTTTAGTTCGTTGATTAACGGCTGGTTAATTACAATGGGATTGGTTTTTACTTGAAGTTCGCAAACTGGACATAAAGAAATGTTACCACCACCTGCGCAATCAATCATTGTTTAATTAAATTAATTATAGTTTAGACAGTTATTTTCGGAGATAAATTTACAAGTAAGACGGAATTTAAAATTGTAACCAGGAGAGTTTCTCGAAATTCTTTCCAACGCAAATAATGAAACAACTATTTTAGCCTGTATTGAGTACATTTGTAGAGAAAGATATTCCCTCTGATGAAAATAAATAATATTTAGCTCTTTTAGACACAGAAAACGTGAAACTGAATAAATTTTAAACAGGTCACTTCTACTCTATGGTTATTTGTTTACTGCAATAACTGGTAGACTTGGTTTACAGAATAGACGCTGCTTAGCAATATGTTCATCAGAGGAATATCCTCTACACATTTCGAGTAAAATATTTTCAAAATTAAATGAATCCGTTAAAAAGCAGCGGAGAACAAATCAAGAAGTAACCACTTTAGCCACAACGACATCCATAATCGCATAATATTGATTTTTAAATGAACAATAATTGAATCAAAGTTACGGAAGCATATAAAATAACGTTTAAAAGACAAACAATACCTTTAGGACGCTTAGACTTCTGTATAGAGGCAATCTGAGTCGACCGCTTTAACTGTCTAGTGGGCATATTCTAACTAATCCAGAATAAAATATTAATTTTCTGCTTTGCGGTTGTTGAAAATCTTTGTATTACAAGGTAAATAGTCATAAATTTATTTCGAAATCCACAACTAATACCGAAATAATCATAAATATGTATGAAATAAATAATTTACAAGTAAAATAAAATAAGAAAATGATACTATCTACTCATTAAAAGATTCTAAACCGATATAAATATTATTTTTTTAACAAATAAAGATTTTCTATGGCTTCGGTCATCATTCCAGCGAGAAATATTTTTGCAAAAAATCAAACCATCCCTAAAAAAATTTAAATTTATATAAATTCAGCAACACCCACATATGATTTTGACGAAAGGTAGTACAACACTTGCAGTAATATATCATGACCCGGAAAAGCACTAGAATGTTATTACAAATCGAACGACTCGATTTTAAGACCAGGGTTGTAGGTGTTTGTGAAATAGTCTTAAATACAATTGCTCTTTTTCTCTGTAACCGCTCAGATTAATTCACCAATATAATTAACAAATAAAATTCAAATTTCATTAGACGGTACCAATTAAAGAAAGAGAAATTTTCCGTTAATCAATGGCGTGCGACCTTGTGCCTTCAAAAGTATATAAGCACGCCACAAGTGATTGCTGTCGCCCTCTCTACTTGACTGTTTACCTTCAATGACTTTTGGACGTATGTTTATCAAATCACGTTGGTTTCAGACACGCCAATCTTCTTGTTGCTGCACAACTAATCATACGTGACCGATTATCTATTAAAGGGACTTCTACGTTTGCTAGCCACCACGATTTTGTCGCAGATCTTTAGCTAGACAATTCTGAGCCTTCACACAGCAACTCGCCTCTGTGGTTTTGCAACTCTACTTAACCCGGTGCATCCACAAGAAAGCACACCACCCAACAATCCGAGCCGGCCGCAAATTACTAAGCGTACACCTAGACACTGCAACGCTACCAAACATTCTCGGTATTTGTCATAGAATGAATATCCGGCCCTGATAAGGGCCATCTACAGTAAATGTCTCTCATTATCTACGGCCTGTTTACTAATATGCATTTATCTAAGCAGAGGCGTTTAAAAATTTGAACACGCTGTAACGACACAAATTAATGGCCGACATATTGCGTAAATTAAATTCAAATTTATTTACGTTGCACCAATGAGAAAAAAGCGAAACTTGCCGTTTAACCAATAGTGTGCAAGTAGGCATGGCATGCTATTTAAGCACGGCAATTTACCATGCAAGTTAGTTGTGGCAGTTGCATTCTACCTTGCTTCACGCGTGTGCGTTCTGTCGGCTGTCAATACCTACGCTGGTGACTTGATAGTTTCACAAACAATTGGCTACATCCGTGACTCAACTTGTTGCGGTATAACCAGAGAGACGAGCCAATTAATTGCAGAACCTGAACGACGTTATCCACATCGTGATTACAGCTCAACCACGGGAGCGACAACTCAACCAGAGTCCATCCAAGGCTCTAGAACATCTTCACACTGAATAATTCAGGAGAACGCGTTACCAGGCCCTCTTAAGGGCCCCCTATCAGTAACAAATCTCTATTCAGAGCACCTTAACCGAGTTTGGAACGTCGTACGACATTTACTTGAAGCCGGGGCGTTTGCAAAATTGGCGACCGCGCCAGGATATAGATTATTGTTCTGATTTTTTTGGATATAAATCAATTAACATTTGCGTTTTCTCTACCGTGATCGTGGTCTTCTGGGAATTTTGTTGGGTATATCTTTTCGTGGATTTGTGTTGAATTTTTTTTTTCGGGGATAATTATATTAAAACATTGTCATCAAAGGCCAAAGGGGCCTCTGTTCATCTTTCCTACGTACGAAACGGCCCCGTACGTACTCGACAGGCTCAATTGCGGATTTTTACGCTCATTCTACTGTGGAAGCTGTTTGTGGGTAAGCGTTTCGTTAAAGTATATTTATATATTTTCATATTGCTTATAAATTTATGCTTTTAAGATCCCGTAAGATTGTTAAAATGTCAGGTCCAATTTTAGATATTGATGTTCCTGTTTGGGATGGAGATAGTGAGCTATTCTTTATGCGCGTAGACTCCGCTTTCTCCTCGTTTCCTGATTATGACAGTCATCAAAAACTGTCAAAGGTTTTTGCTAAACTACCTTATGAATTGCAGCGACGGATTTATCCTAAGCTTGAGGCCATTAGGAAGCTACCTAATCCCATTTTGGGCCAACAAAACGAGGTAGAATCCTTGCTTGGACTCACGGAAACTGAGCAGATAATAAACAAATATGTGCAGTTAGATATGCCAAATCTTGGCCCCATTGAAATACTGAGGGAATTACGGAAACGTTGGTATAAAACCAACATTTCTGACCATGAGGCTAAGGTTGTTTTTATTTACAATCTTCCCCAAACATTAAAACTCTTTGCCAGACAGCTCCCCAACACTCTTTCTATAGATGACTTATCTGAGAATGCTCGACCAAAATTCGTTTCCAAGTCAAATTATAATGGTAAGCGGCGATCGAGATCTCCGCAATCCTTTAATAAATATGCTCCAAAGAACTGGTGTTATAACCACCAGAATTTTTTATGCTTGCCAAGTTTTTCTTTGTCGTTCCGAAGAATTTCCGAATGAGTGTCAATTTCCACAGCTGACGGAGAGGACAACAGACCGCAGGCACAAGGGTGCATCAGTATCGGGAAACGTCTGGCGCAGGAAGTAGAAGACCGTACTTTCTGCACATCAACGGCATCAACGGCGCTACAGGGAAGAAGCCAACTACAATCCGACATCCCTGTCGACTCTTTTCGTCCACGCCGAATTTTTCACATAGAGAACCAAACAGACAATGCCGGTCGCAATCACCAGCCTACTTGTTTGCATGACCCGGCCAAACAGCCCAACGAACTTCTGCACCTTCTTGATTTCAAAACTGGCGAAGAGTTCATCGTAGACACAGGTGCGGCAGTCTCAGTTCTCAAGGGTGATTCAATGGCCGAGATGTCGCTAGGCGTTCTTCTCGCAACAGCTACAGGCGAGCCCATACCAACATATGGCTGCCGGTACCGCACACTCAACATAGGTCTACGACGTGAATTTTCCCACAACTTCATCATTGCCAAGGTCTCACATAATATAATAGGCCTTGATTTCCTTCTAAAATTTCGGCTCATTGTTGATCTTGCCAATCAAAAGATCATCGACCCCTCCACCGGACTTGAACAAAGCTTTTGGACACTTGCCTCCGAGCGTTTGGAGTTACAGGTCATTCAGCCAACCCCAGTGCATCATTCAGCAGAGATATCAGCAGCTCTTCGAAAATACAAATCGCTTTTCGATCTTAACAAGTCAGAGCTACGAGTCTCCAACACGATGCATCATATCGTCACAGAAGGACAACCTATTGTACTCAAGAAGCGACCACTGGCTCCTGCTAAGCTGAAAGCTGCCCAAGAAGAATTCTCAAGGCTTTTGGAAGAGGGAATCATCAGACCATCGAAAAGTTCATGGGCGTCACCACTGCACTTAGTCTCTAAATCAAACGGATCGTACAGAGCCTGTGGAGACTACCGTAAGCTAAATTCAGTGACAAAATCTGATGCATATCCTATTCCAAATATTAACACTTTACTTGAAAAACTCAACGTCAGCAATTTCTTCTCAGTGATTGACCTCAGACAAGCGTACCATCACATCCCGGTAGCACCAGAGGATATCGAGGAAACTGCAGTCATCACTCCATTTGGCCTTTTTGAATATCCTTACATGCCTTTTGGACTTAAGTGTGCTACTCAGACATTTCAAAGATTCATAGACAACATACTTCGCGACGACTCTGCTTATTATATGTCATATCTCGATGACATTATGGTATTCAGTCCAGATCTAGAATCTCATGCGAAACATCTACGAAATGTCCTCTCACGCTTATCCAACCACGGACTCAAGATCAACTGTGACAAGACGCAGATTGCAACTTCATCCGTCGACTTCTTAGGGCATCGTATCACGGCCCAAGGTATTCAACCGTTGCCGTCAAAGACGAATTCAATCAAGAATATCAAGTCACCAAGGACTGTAAGCGAGTTGCAGAAAATACTGGGAGTACTAAACTATTATCGCAAGTTCCTTCCGGGCCTTTCAAAACAACTTTATCCTTTGTGCAGGCACCTGCGGAACCGAAAAGGACTTAGCAAGAATTCCATCATTGCTTGGTCATCCGAAGACGAGGAATTACTTGGACTTGCCATCAACTCGTTAGCAAATGCCACAATGCTAACACATCCAGATTTTGAAAAGCTATTTCTACTCACGACAGATGCTTCTGAATTCGCTATTGGAGCCACGTTGGAACAAGAGATCGACGGAGTTCGGAAGCCTATCAGTTTCTACTCGCGTACTCTCCAACCAGTAGAAACGAGGTACGACACTTTCGGCCGAGAACTTCTCGCCATCCACGACGCAGTGCGCCATTTAATCAGCATCATTGGCAGTAGCAGATTTGTTGTTTTCACAGATTATGCACCACTAGTTAGCGCACTTCAAAACGCAACTTCATCTATCGCCAAGTACCCTGCCAGAGTGGAAAGACAGCTTTCTCGTCTAAGCGAATGGCAATTTGACGTCTTTCACGTCAAGGCCAAACAGAACTTCATCGCAGATGCCCTGTCCAGGCCAGACGTCTCTCTACAACCACCTTCGCCGTCACCATTCACTGTCAACTCCGTGGCACTCAGTGAACCTGCACTAACGCCAACTCTCCTGCGAACTGAACAACGCGGTGACATTCACATTCAAAGATCAATAACCCGTCACCCAACCAAGTTCATATGCCGTCTGTGGGAAGGCTTACCAATTGTTTACTTCACGGGTACGCAACCCAACAAGCCAGTTCTGCCGACCAGCCTTCAGAGAAAGGTTTTCGATTCAATTCACTCAATTTCTCACCCAGGAAGCCAAGCGTCTGTCCGACTTCTTACAGATCGTTTCTGGGGTCACAGACTTAGGCAGAATGTTAAACGATGGGTCTCAGAGTGTGCAATTTGTCAGAAAAACAAGATCACACGACACACTCGTTCTAAGTTGCAACATTTTCGATCTACTTCTCGCCTAGTCATCGTCCACATCGACATAGTTCATCTAACAAAGGTTCAAGGTTTCAGCTACCTTCTAACTATGATCGATAGATTTACACGGTGGCCTGCGGCATTACCTCTTGGCACCATTTCTGCAGACGAAGTAACTAACGGTTTATCTCTGCATGGATATCCAATTATGGTGTTCCCAATGAGGTCATCACGGACAGAGGCACTTGTTTCTCATCTGATCGTTTCAAAACCACCTTGCGGTACATGGGATGCATCTTACGCCAGACGACTGCCTACCATCCTCAAGCTAATGGCATGGTAGAGAGAATGCATAGGGAACTCAAAGCAGCTTTAGCATCCTCGTCTATTAATGGCAACTGGGTCGATGCACTACCTTTAGTTCTGCTTGCCATGCGTTCCCGTACTTGTGAATCCATTAAAACGTCTGCGTTACAACTTTTGTATGGCATGGATCTACGCCTGCCTAGTCAGCTCCCACGTCTACTACCGGCACAAGATAACCCACAAGACGAAGCTACCCGCCTTCGACTTCATTTCGGTAACATGTCTGAACAACAGCCGAGACACACGCCTCGTCCAGTCTTCGTTCACCCACAGCTCCACAGCTGCATGAGAGTACTCGTTCGCAACAATAATGCTGTTGCACCACTACAACCAAAGTATCGCGGTCCTTACCCAATTTTGCTCAGACAACCAAAATACTTTATTATTATGCAAGGCGCTACACCGACATCAGTAAGCATAGACAGATTGAAACCGTTTATCGAACCGCCTGATCCTGAGAGCGTTCAACCTTCTACACACGTCTCAGGCTCCGTCTGCCCACAATCTCAATGTCCTGCTTTGTATAACGCGTAATTGATTTTTTTTTAACATTAACTATCAAAATTTTTTTTAACCTTACGTTATTTTTTCGTATTTGTCTCACGTGGCATAACCAGCTGTTCTTAGCTAACAATTGTGTAGCATTTTTGAAAAGTTCTTTGGTATTATGTTATCTCTGAGGCAATGTTCGTGTACATATTTTTATGTAGCTACCTTTGATTTTAATGTATATATTTTTTCATTATAATGTATTTCTCACACATGACATTACACTGCCTATTTTGGTATGACCAGCTACTTAGAGCTAACGCTTTCGTGTAGCAACACTAAGTAGTGATCAGTTTCATATCATGGTACAGGCCACTTTCAATGCATATCTCAACTTCATCAATTGCACAAAGACCACTTTACAAATGTCATGACCACAACGTCGAGCACTCTAGCTCCTTTGTTCGTATACAAACACATTTACGACGATCCAACCTGCTTAGGTTTTAACTTAAACCTGGCAAATTCAGAGGCGATTTACCTCGAAATCTTCACGCTGGCATCATATCATTGTTGAAGCAACCAACAAGCATATTTAAGCCCAGCACTTATGGTTCATCATATTTTTGCTTAACTTGGTTCGAACTCTGTCATGCATTTCTTATCTAGCCTCGCAGAGAGGAATTTTTTTTTCCTTTTTTTTCAGAGAGGAAAGTGTTGTAACAACACAAATTAATGGCCGACATATTGCGTAAATTAAATTCAATTTTATTTACGTTGCACCAATGAGAAAAAAGCGAAACTTGCCGTTTAACCAATAGTGTGCAAGTAGGCATGGCATGCTATTTAAGCACGGCAATTTACCATGCAAGTCAGACGTTGCAATTGCATGCTGCCTTCCGTCACGCGTGTGCGTTCTGTCGGCTGTCAATACCTACGCTAGTGATTTGATAGTTTCACCAACAATTGGCTACATCCGTGACTCATCTTGTTGCGGTATAACCAGCGAGACCAGCCAATTAATTGCAGAACCCGAACGACGTTATCCACATCGTGATTACAACTCAACCACGGGAGCGACAACTCAACCAGAGTCCACCCAAGGCTCTAGAACATCTTCACACTCTGAACACTTCAGGAGAACGCATTACCAGGCCCTCTTAAGGGCCCTCCTATCAGTAACAAATCTATATTCAGAGCACCTTAACCGAGTTTGTAACGTCGTACGGCATTTACTTGAAGCCGGGGCGTTTACAACGCTTACATATAATTTTAATTTACATATGTTCAATAACATTCATATATGATATTGACGTAAGATGCTTCAGCGCTCGCAGTTATATATAATGACCCGAAAAAGAACTAGAATATTATTACAAAATACACCTCGATGTAAAGATCAGTCGTAGGTGTTTGTGAAATATTCCTAAATACAATTGCTATTGTTCACTGTTTTTTACGACTTCAACAAAAGATAAAATCTTTAGGCGTTTGATATTTATCTTGTTGATTTATCGTTAATCCTAAATTCGATGTTATGCTAATTTTATTGTAGCTATGGTCACCACCATAAGAGAGCACTTGTGACGCCAGACTCGAATAACCAATATGTGTAATACTTACAAAATTTAGAATATTTGGTTTTCTTAACACTGTCTTGTAAGCTAAATTTCTATATTTTTGCAATTATTTATTACAACAAAAAGGGCATGCTCACCACCTCGCTGATTGCCACGTGAATGTTTCTAAAAGTGAAAACCTAAGAAAATTTGGAATCCATCCCGTTATATCAAAAAGAATAGCAATTTTTGTCAATTCAATAAATATTTTTAAAATATCGTGCAGATAATTGTCATACAGGAAATCAGATAAATCTGTAACAGAATATAACAACGACGTACTGTGCAACTCAAATCTCAAGAAGTCGGATTATTTAAGTCAATAAAGAAAGCCATAATATTAGACAATTTAAACGATAAAAATTCAAAAAGAAATTCAAACAATTGGTTTGTTTATGAAACCAGCAATAACATCAAATGTCGAACAAATAAAAATTGATTGAATGGTATATGTGTAGTTAATTAACCTCCAGATTCACACTCATATTTAAAATGTATACTCATACATAACATAGTCATCATTCTTCGGTTTCATGACGACTCTTATAGAACGAGTTTCAACATGTCGTGTTTTGCTAGTTTTCACTACATTCTGTGTTGATCCCTTATTTAGGTTGTTTTGGAATTTCTCTCCACCTCTTTCTCAAATCTGTCAGGTTTTCTTTCTTTTCACACATCTTGAAGTCAGAACTCGCCTCAGCCTCTTGGTACTTTAATGGGTACCGTTCCTAAGTATTCTATTCTATTCCAGTAATTTGTTTAAAGCAGAGATCCAGTAGTTCACATTCTTCTGTGTCGTTCAATTCTATGAATGCATTTGTACCCGTCATATGATCAACTTTAAATGACCCTTTATAAAACTCAGTCAGAAAATTATGTCTCGTTATTTATATATAAACATGTGATGCCAGCTTTACCTATGAATATAAATGACATTTAGACCTTGAACCTTTAATATAGTTTGGTTCTCAATGTCAAATTTTGTCTTTCAGTCCTCCTACAAACCAATCTACTTGACTTGATGCACAGTTGACGAACTTTTAGTGTGTATTGAAAGATCACCTAGTAATTTCAATTTCTCTCCATAAAGAATCTCTCTTAGTGATGCTTAAAACTGTACCTGTTTTAAATTGCTAGCAAAATTATAGGTAAGTCATTTATTCAACTGGATACTCTATTGCATCGTATTACCGCCTTTAGATACCTGGGCAGCCTTTCAAACATCGCATTAGCCCTGGAATTACATGCACAAGCAATCCACATAGCAGAGAATATTTTTATAAATTGCTAAGGTATAAACTAACCAATAAGGTCACTAGATATCCTTAACGGTAAAACAATATCGTACCTCTCAAATACGTTAGGGCATAATTTAAACTTCCTCGGCTCTCAAATAATTTATGATTGGTACTTCAAACTGACGACTATAACCATCAACCATGGTGAGTAAATACCTACGAACAGAAATTTCTTGCATTTCTACGATATCAATGTCTACATGCATGAAACGACCCGGTGAAATACCAATCGTTTTCCTCTTGGTTTAGTGTCGGGCACAATTCGTTATTAAAGTCAACATCTCTGGCTACGTATTTTTATCAGTAAGTAATCTGATAGTTGCTTTAATCGAAGTGTGACTAAATTTATGCAGCTTTTGAATTAATTTATACATTAATTTGCAACGGCACCTACTGCCATGGTTGGCCCCTGTAGATTTCACACAGAAACCAAATATCTCCAACCTTCTTGTGTCTGCATTCTGACTTATTTGTAATAATAGAGCTAACAAAGGATAAAAAATCTGAGCTTCTACCAATTTATGGAAAAAATCACCTGATCTGCGTTTTGACTAACGCAGTTTATTTTGTTCTAGCAGTTTTTTATCTTTAACAAAATATTTCGGTTGCCTTTATTTGCAGCCTCCTGCAGTTTTTCCATCCTCACGAGTTTTGCAGATCAAACAAAAGAAGCAAGCGTGATATTTCCTCTGGCCATATGATTTATACTTCAGACTTATCTTTCACTAGATATTCGCGTGTCACGTGTGTTTGCATTTCCGTGACTGTTATGTTGTGATGGGTAATATCATTCTAAAAAGGAATAAAATCGACGAGTGGTCTTGACCGAATCAAATCTACGTTGGATTCGTGTAGTCTACTGAGAGTTAAACGAACATTGATTGCGCGAGCGGTAACAACATTTATTATAATCAAGGCTGCGAACTTGATATAAACACCCGACCAATTACATATTTACATTTTGTCTGTATAAACTAAGAATTGTATAGTGTATAAAAGGCAATTCATCCAGTAAACCGATTTCGTCCTTATTAGGAACTCATCATATACTGGCCAGAATCTGGTTAGAGCACTACATTCCGAAGCAGACGTGCCCAGGTACGAGGCCTGTCCGCAGCCAATTCTGGTCAGTACGTGATGAATTCCAAATAAGAACGAAACCGATCTACTGGATGAATTTCCTGTTCTGTACTATACAATTCTTAGTTTATACTGACATATGTAATTGACTAATGGATCAGGTGCTTATATCACGATTGTAACATTCATTATAATAATTTTTATCATCGCCCGCGCAACCAATGCCCGTTTAATTATGTAAATGTCCGTTTCAAAACCACTTCCCCATGTAATGTGGTCTCACTTCAGTAAGGACAGATTGGGAATGGTTTGTTGGAACTTTGGGTCTAAATGGATGCCATATGAGCTTCACCTAAAGGAAAAATAGACCATTCAAGTTGCATTAGTTAGTATATAACTGAAAATTGTGTGAAGTGTAATGTGTGGCAAGGTAGCTCAGTGGTTAGAGAATCAGATTCCGAAACAGACGTGCTTAAGTTCGAGCCCTGTCCGCGGCAAATACTGACCCAATAAGGACGAAACCGTTCTACTGGATGAAAGGCTTCTTCTGCACTACAATTCTTAGTTTAGACTGACGAATGTAAGTAATTTATGAGTCAGGTGTTTATATCAAGTTCGCTACCTTAATTATAGTATACGCTATCGCCACCTGCGCAATGAATGTTCCTTAATTATATAAATGTTCATTTCAATACCACTTCCCCATCTAATGTGGTATATTTTCAATAATGACAGATTAGGGATGGTTAGTTGGAACTTTGGGTCCAACTAAAAGAGAAAAATCCTACCGAGTTACATTAGTTAGTATATGACTCATAGTTATGTGTAGCGTGCGGTAGGGTGGCTCAGTGGTAAAAGTTCCAGATTCCAAAGTAGACATGCCCAGGTTTGAACCCTATCTGCAGCAAATTCTGGCCAGTAAATTATGAGTTCCCAATAAGGACAAAACTGATCTACTGGATAAATTACATTTTCTACACTATACAAATCTTAGTCTACTTAGAGTGTCCGCCACCACATTCCCTTCCCGAAATATCATCATTATCATCATCATCATCATCATCATCATCATCACGCCTAGCCATGCAAAAGCTAAAATGTGACTAATGATTCACTGCGATACAATCAGAAGTTGTTCACGGTGTATGTGGACTTTAAAGAAACACTAGGTCATAGAATAATAAAGTCTGTTGCTTTTATGAAGGATAATGGTAAACGGTTTATGCTCAGTCAATAGCCTGAACTGTTGTCAGCTCACGTAATGTTCGAAATTCTGCACTACAGTATAAATCACAAGTAGATTCTGCTTCCATATGTAGTTGATAATAAGTTTTATGCAGATCTAACGTTGTATAAACCTCATACTACATTATATCACAGAGCAAAATACTCTGGTTCGCTGGTTGATATGAATCAACTTTCGTTACCAAGTTCAAAAGTTGATAAATACCATGAACCTTCCTGTTTATTGTTCCAGGTTAGGGAACTACAACTATTAGCGATGCAAAGTTGGAATTTGATCTTCTTCGGTTTCCTTCCTCGTCTGCTATATTATACACCTTGGCCAATAAAGAAACATCGTCGACCCTCTTCTTAAGGTAGTGTGGATCGAATTGGCATATTTTGTACTGGGACCATGTGGTGGTGCAGCCTGTTGCTGGGCTCGCCACCGGGCTTCCTGCATTTCCTGAGCTGAACGTTCTCTTATGTGTGCGTGCTGTCGGGTATAAATGGCAGTGTTATGTTATCCTCAACCGTCATCGTGCGGCTGTCTTCGAGAATATTGATCTCGGGAGGGTTTTGCGCTGTGATTTCTGTCTCATGATTTACTTTCTTGTGCGTTCGCCCTGCTTCACCGGAGTCACTTTTGCGTGGCATTCGTTCAAAGTGCTTGATGTTCTCAAATGCTAGATGCTGACTTATAATTTGTTAGGTGTGAGTTCGACGAAACGGGGCACCATTTATGTAGGAGGTTTTGTAGTTATTGTTATAGGTTTTGCGGGACAGTTGTCTATTTAGTAATATTACCCCATTCCTAAATGTCCCTGGTGGCAATTTTTACTATCCTTATTCATGATTAGTCCATGAACTTCTTCCGAATGGTAAAGTAAGAAGTATAGCCGGATTATCAGACGTTTATTGAATGTAATGTTGCAATGTATGAATCAATTCACTGTTAAACCAAATAGACCGTGCTCTAGACGGCAAAAAAGTAATATATTGTCAACACAATTAAATGTCTTATACAAAAGTAGTCATAATAGACGCAATCGGCTGAATCGTGATGAATTTATGCAAATGATTGAAAAATAAGAAGATATAAATCCAGACTGATTAGCAGTTTAGTTTAAAGTCACTGATAATTGATGAAAAAGAAACACAATAGTAAATCCGAAGTCTTTGGATTGTAGTTTATAGTCACTGATAATTGATGTAAATAAGCACAATAGTAAATCCGAAAAGTCTTTGGAATAAGTTTATAGTCACTGGTAATTGATGGAAAAAAACACAATAGTATACCCGAGCTTGATCGTCATGTCACATAAATCCACTGCATGTTACCCGCTTAAAGCGCACGGATGTGTATCATTATTAAGCAAAACCCTATTAATTACAATTTAATTTGCAGTTCAATAAATCTCAATTAATACTGCTTGAAACTAACAGATATTTTTGCTAAAATCACAGTTAAGAGAAATACTGTATAAATCCAGATTTAGACTATTTGACCTTAAGGAGAACAACTATATTTGTCACAATTGAACTTCGTTGGGTTGTGACACGGAGCCGCGTGTTACATACACCCCCGACAATAAAAATTAGTACATAATGAAGGAGGCTAATCTTACAGGAGGTGTTATGGCTCTGCCGTAACGAGTAAATACTGGTGTTGACTGGTAAACCTCGAAGATCTTGTGACCGAGTTTTTCAGGTATAAACGGCCGAGGGTCCACGCCAGTTATTTAACACTCCAGCAGAGTTACATTATAAACAAATGTTTTCAGGCGATTGACATCAAATGTCCGAAGTGATAAATCATCATACTGTGCTGCTTGCAATTCCAGAGTATTTATAGGTGAAGGACATATGACAGAAGCACAAAGTTTTGCAGGTCGGTTCAGGGAGTCTGCGGCAACTTTTTCTGATTCTTTGACGTGACTGACTTCATATTCATACTCGTGTATTCGTGTAAGTTGTGAGTTGACATGTCGTGAATATAATTACTCTTCCTTTCTTCTGAGCATCGGGAGTAGAGATTGGTGGTCGTTGTAGATCTTGAACTTTCGGCCATCCAGATAGGTGTGGAAGTGTAGGATCAACCGGTATATTGCGAGTTACTCGTTCCATAATGTATCATATCACGTCTCGCGAGTAGATCGCGATAGGTCAGTGTATGCCATTGATGGACTGTTGAAGTGCTGCGACTGAGTGAACGTCGGATGCGTCAGTGATCAATTCAAACGGTTGAGAATACCACGATGTCGTCTAAGTAGGAAATTACCAATGGTAGACCATCTAGCATTTCGCCCATAACGCTTTGAAATGTTTGAGATGCGTTTGTAAGACCGGAAGGTATATAATGATATTCGTGAGTGCCACCTCCTGTGAATCTGGAAGCAGTATAGGATACGGAGTCTTTGCCCATCAGTACTTGATAGTATTCTTTCACTAGGTTGGGTTTTGGGTACACAGTATGACCGACAGTGGATCTGAGTGGTTCAGCTGGATTTGGCAGGATGCACAAATCAGACTGTATGCAAGAATTGAGAATACGATAATCCCCGCACACTCTGAATGTTCCGGGTTCACTCTTTGGTACTACTAGCACAGGAAATGCAAATGGTGAGCTGGATCGTGTACAGATGCTTTGTTGACGTAGCATCGCGAATTCTTGCTCGGCGGCCTTATGATTGTGTGGTGCCAATGAAAGTGCTGTCGGAAGATGAGGAAGTTGTTTCGATAAGGTGATACGATGAGCTGTGATGGTACGCTTCCTCTTGAGATCTGGCATAAAGGAGACATGTTTGAAAATCTATTCATGTCGCTTTAGAACATCGTCTAGTTGTGGTATATGAGGAACTAGAGTAATTAGCTGTATAGATGAGATTGCTTCGGCGCGATTCGTGTGTTTAGCGCTGATGATAGCAACTGATTGACGGCAGTGCCTATCTCTCGTGTCCTTGAACAAATAGTAAGGTCGAAGTGTTTGAGGAATTCACGTCCAATGATGTTTTTTGTCGTGTTGGCAATGATGAAAGGATAATTGAAACATCTATTTGATTTGAAGAACGAGATTGTGTGTTCTCGTACCTCAAACGTCGCTATGTTGGAGCCATTGAAGCATGTAAATCTGGTGGTGTTGACTGGGTGTGTGGGTTCGAAATAATTGTGGCGTAGTAAGCTTACATCTGAACCAGTGCCTATGAGAAATAATTCGTCAGAGTTTACGTCACGGATGAGGAAGAAAGTTGATAGAGGCAACTGACGATGAGACTGGTTGCCGGCATTTGGACGTTTGAAGCATGTCTTGACTGGAGCCGTCGCTATAAAGACAATAGTTTGATTGCGCTCTACCGCGAAAGCAACGTGCTTCGAGCCATCAGACGTGGAGCAGCTAAATATCTTGGGGTGATCAGCATCTACTGCCGCATAGGACGCTGACCCCAGCAGTTTTTCGAACCCTCCGTGGGCGGATCATCCTGAGTTGTCGAAGATAACCACGCCCACCTGGACGTCGCGACTGTGCGCGATAATGTGCAGCGGTTTCTGAGGCAAAAGCATGTGGAGTGGTCATAGCTGCGGTGATTCGGACACCACTCCGCCGGTAGCTGTGGAACTGTAGCCCGGCCTCTGGTCGTCGACATCCTGGTGCTGTTTCGAGACGGTTGTTGACGCTGGTCACGCCTGCTCTGGTGGTGTAACCTTGCTCTGAGGCAGGTGCGCTTCAGTGGTGTTTCTTCCATCACTTATCTATACGTGCCGGCAGTACGTCGTCTTTCACTTCAACGGATTCGCGCAGGAACCTGGCCATCTCTTGGAGTGCCGGAGAAAGCTTCTGTATGAATAGTCGCTTCAAGATTTCCCTGAGCAGGTTGAATTCAGAGGCTTTCTACTCCGTCTCCCTGTATAGATCGGAAGGCGTGCGGCTATCTATGGACATCTGGCTCATCAATTCTGTAAGCCTGTCTTCCCGATCTGGTGTCAGGCGCTGCTTAACGGCGCGTTACAGGCTCCACCATGGCTGCAAACATGATTCCTCAGTGATCTGATGCAGGATATCTTTGAGTCCGCATTTGAAAGACATTGGGATTGTCTCCCAAACCTTCAAAATATTGAGCCCTCGTCTGTAATATTGGATACCTTGGTCAATAAAGTAACATCGTAAACCCACTCGTCAAGGTAGTCTGGATCGAATTTGCATATTTTGTCGTGGAACCATGTGTTGGTGCGAACTGTTGCAGGGCTCGCAACCGGGCTTCCTGCATTTCCTGAGCTGGACGTCCTCTTATTTTTGTGCTGTCGAGTATAGTTGGCAGTGTTACATCGTCCTCATCTGTCATCGTGCGACTGTATTTACTTTTACTTTACTTTACTTCGGCTGACTCCTTTTGGAGGATAAGCCGGCTCCAGTGACATTTCATGGAGTTTCTTGGGAATTTGGTACTGTATTAGAGAATTTTGATCTCGTAAAAGTGGTTTGCTGTGATTTGTGTCTTGTGCGTTCACCCTGCTTCACCTGAGACTTTCTTGCGTGGCATTCATCCAATGTGTTTAATGTTCTCAAAGGCTAGATGCTGATTAATTCTTTATTGGCTGTGAGTTCGACGAAACGGGGCACTATTAATGTAGGACGTTTTGTAGTTATTGTATTAGGTTTTTCGGGGCAGCTGTCTATTTAGTAATATTACCCCATTCCTACACGTCCCTGGTGGCTATTTTTACTATCCATACTCATGATTAGTCCCTGACCTTTTTCCGAAGAGTAAAGTAAGAAGTCTAGCCGGATCATCAGACGTTTATTGAATTTAATGTTGCAATGTATGAATCAATTCACTGTTAAACCAAATAGATCGTGCTCTAGACGGCAACAAAGTAATATATTGTCAACACAATTAAATGTCTTATACAAAAGTAGTCATAATAAACGCAATCGGCTGAATCGTGATGACTTTATGCAAATGATGGGAAAAGTAAGAGGATATAAATCCAGACTGATTAGCAGTTTAGTTTAAAGTCACTGATAATTGATGAAAAGAAACACAATAGAAAATCCAAAGTCTTTGGAATATAGTTTATAGTCACTGATAATAGATGAAAGTAACACAATTATATATCCACAAAGTCTTTGGAATAAGTTTATAGTCACTGGTAATTGATGGAAAGAAAAACAATAGTAAATCCGAGTTTGATCGTCATGTCACATAAATCCATTGCATGTTACCTGCGTAAAGCGCACGGATGTGTATTATTATTAAGCAAAACCCTATTAATTACAATTTAATTTGCAGTTCAATAAATCTCAATTAAAACTGCTTGAAACTAACATAGATTGTTGCTAATATCACAGTTAAGATAAATTTTGTGTAAAACCAGAGTTAGATTATTTGAAATTAAAGAGAACTATATTTGTCAAAATTTAAATTCGTTGAGCTGTAACGCGCAGCCGCGTGTTACAATCTAATGCAAAATATAAGCGAAGCAACTAATGGTTTGGAATGCCTAGAGCATTTCTATTTAGTAATGGATAAGTTTACCTGACTCAATTATGATGTAGGGGTATTTTGCGGAGTTGCTATCTAGTTCGTGATTTTTTACCCCTACTACATATCAATGGTGGCCATTATTACTACCCGTGCACCCAATCAGTCTCGGATCCCTTTCGGATGGTTGATATGAGAAGACTGAAGAAAGGTTTCATAGATATATTCCACACAATGTAGCATATAAAAATATAATTCACTGTTAATCCGAATTGAATGAGTTGGTTGGCAATAATACAGATTTTAATGCAAAAGTATGTTTTAAATACCGTTCACAATTAAACTAGATTGTCCGTCTTCTAGACGGCAAAAATAAAAGTTATTTATGTCGATAAAGTGAAATGTTTAGAACAAATGTCTGGATTGGAATGAATATAGTCAAAAGATTGAAAATATATGACAAAATGAACATAGTAAAATGATTTATGTTTATAAAGAAAATGTTTTACATACAATTGGTTATTCTTGCACAAATGTCTGGAGTTTAATGAGTAGTCAAACGATTAAAGATACATGATAATATGAGCCTAGTAAAATTATTTATGTTCATAAAGTAAAATGTTCGGTGTAATCCGTATAACGACTTCAATGACAAAAAAACTCACAAATATTTAGTTCATGTCATTATTATAATCTATTATCCTCTGAAATTCTGAATGGCACAATTAACTGACAACAGTAAAAATTGTTAATAATCTAACTGAGCGAAATAAAACCGCAGCGACAAAATAGTCCACCGCGTGATCCTCTCCGATCGCGTGCGGTTCTGTCTATTTTATAAAAACACTATTAATTACAAATAAAATTGCAGTTCAAGAAATATCGATTAAAACTGCTTGAGACTAAAAGAGATTGTTCCTAAAATCACAGCTAAGAGAAATATTGTTTAAGGACAGAGTTAGAATATTTGACCTTAAAGAGCACAGCGTTTGTAAAAATTGACCTTCGTTGGGTTGTAACGCGGAGCCGCTTGTTACAATGCTGCTATTATTTTTTTAAGGAATTTGAATATAAAATATCATTAACGGATAAAACAATGTATATTGTAGAAAACTGAAACATTATTTTGAGAATGAACACGTTCATTGTTTCATAAATTCACATATGTGTCTGACGGCAGTCGCGATATATTTAAATGTTGCTGCACTTTGCGCAGCGCCCTTCTTGTTTATAGTTTTATTCCGCCTTTTCTTGTGCGGGGAAATGGATTGCACTCGAATATTGGTAAAATCTCGGATCCTTTCCATTTCCAGTTGCACTGATTTTGTTTGGCTTTGATTGACGTGTTCCCACTCGTCCTATCACTTTGGAGCCGCCCATCATCTGCTTGTCTGAAAATTATGTTGGAGCCAGATTTTCCGAATTTTTGGGACTTCGTTTCCAGTCCCATCTTCATTGTTGACACCATACTCACAGGAAATAAACAACTTGTGGCAAATGTGGTATGCTCAATTAAGACAGATCTATTTAAATTTATTTTAATTTCTAAATTATTTTGTATTATCTGCCCTGATATCCGGTCTTCATACCTATTCTCTTAGGCTGACATGTATATACAAACTTATCCACGTCACCCTTCCACACGTACATTGCAACCTATATACACATATGTGTACTCTACTAAATGGACATTTATAGAATATCTATAAGCAAAGTCTATGGAATGACATACACACCTATTCGTGACGTTTCGATTTTTTAATTGCAATTCCGGACGCGTAGAAGGTTCAACAAATTTTAAAATTTAATCATATTCCAATAATTCCCAAATTTCTAGTTCACCTAATCTCATCCCGTGTGCAATAGGCTATACAGTATTTTAAGAATCGAGCCATCACTGATAGGCGTGCATGTAAATCCATAGACTGCTTATAATTATTCTAGAAATGTCACTTTTGTAAGGCATACACATGTGTATATAGTTTGTTGTTTGCGTGGGAGGGTGAAGTGGATAAATTTGTGTATAGATTTGAGATTAAGAGAATAGGTATGAAGACCGGATATTAGGGCAGACAATACAAAATACAATATTAATAAAATAAATTTTACCTAGTCAAGTTCGACTAATCTACCGCCACAGAGGACTTTGCTATCTACATCTTAAACGAATGGAAGAATATTGTTTATAACAGAATCTTTTACAAAAGTAAACAAAATTTTGTATTGTGGACAGTTTTCAAGAATACTACTTCTGGTAGTAAAATTGTTTTAATTTGTCGTAGACAATCGCACATATGTTTTTAGAAAAAAGCGCGTATAATATTTAAAAAATTGATGGGAAAACGAATTTTCGACAGAATATCGAATAACACATTATAAACCACTGGGCCAAATGCATTAATGACGTCTAGAAAGCCAACCAATATTAGACTGCGATGTATATTTCCCTGTGTTGAGGCTCCTAACCTATTCGAGTCTGAAAGCCCCATAGATGCCAGATCGCTTGAAGTCCTAAAATTCACAGTAGAGTCTGATAGGCTTATATTACCCTTTGTATCTCCTAAGTTTAAGTGCGCAATGTCCTGCCCTAACCTACTTGTGTCCTCAAATTTAATATCGGTCTCCATGTCGAAATGGTATAACAATTAAATCGATACTTAATGTTAGGCAATCGGAATGCGAAAGTTGGACAGTATTACTCCCTTACAAATAATCTGGAAAGAGATATACGTGAACAAAAGAATGAATCAAATTTACCTGTTCCAGACGATTCTTCTCAGCCTTGTATTATATTAGAAGAAAAGCAATTGATGGAGTAATATATTTGAAGACGTGTATTCGTTTACTAGAGAAAATGTTAAAATGCAGCAGACCAAAATAAAGAAGACCAGTCAAGGAGCAAGACACTCGAAAAACTGAAAGTGGCGCACAATTCAAAATCAAGTATCTAAACAAAGAATGTTCTGGAAAATAAAAAGAAAAAATTCTTCTTAAATAAAATTCGTTACAATCAGCCATGGTGGTTTAAATTTATCAGTCAATGTTATTTTACATAAGGCGGAGGATTTAACTTCCTCCACACCTGTTTGATAACTTTCCTTCAGTTATATATATTAATTATACAACCATTCTACCTAGAATACGGCTTCTTTTACCCTAGTATGTGTTTTACGCAAAGCGCGAAGATAACATAAATCGATTAAAGCAAATGAACTATATTCGATCGGAGGCAAACTTGTGCAACGATGGCTATCAAACGACAAGAAAAATGCGGTCAAATCCACAAACGAAGTAGGATTTCCGTTTTTGAATACTCGCTCCAAGCAACCTGTACGATCCCCACATTTTAAATAAAACAAAAATATTTAATAAACGTTACAAAAATTATATTGCCGCCACCCTTAAATAAACTCAAAAGCAAATCTTCACGCCCTCCAGATTTGCAGTGTTTATGAGAAAAAATTGCGTTCCGTATTTCCGATTCTGATTTTTGTTGGAAATTAAATAACCGCATTGTTCATACAGACATAATTTTGGAGATTGCGATTCCTGTAGATACATAATTTATTTGATATTTGAGTAATCAGCCGAAGTATCGAAACGCCATAATCTAACGGATATTAAATGCTAGTAAATTATATTTATAGTGGTGGTAAAATTTAATTAACTCGATGCTGTTGCACGAATATTTTTTAAAAAAATAGGCCATTGCCAGATGCGCATGCTTCTTTCATTTCTGTGGCCCCTTATGAATTTCACCCATTTTGGTTGTGTTGTTTATGTGTATTCTTTCGGAATTTATTATTACAGAGTCATCCAGCCGAGACTCTATAATCTAAGTTTTCATTTGTCCAAAAAATACTCTTACCAGGTTTTCCAATCCATCAGAAGCTACCTTATTTAACTCAACATAAATACTGTATTTTATTCAATATTTTCTAGGATTATTGCTCGTATAAAGCGCATTCATCTAGTAAAATCAAATAAAACATAATTAAACAACAATTGGTGGCGAAGGTGGTGGTAACAGTTATTTAAATCAAGTTTACGAGCATGAATTAAACACCAAATCGATTTTATTTAACCAGTCTTAGAAAAACGCAGCAAAACTGCCGCCAGCCGCACAGACTGACGTGTTTCGACATTCAATGATCATCATCAGAGTACGACGGCAAACTGACTAGTGAGGGTCAAACCGCATTACATATATATGGATAGCAAAATTCGATATGCCGCTTTGACCTCTAGTAGTCTAGCATACATTGTACATTATTGGAAATGTCAGCTGCAAATGTTATATGCAGACACGAATATTAACTGGTTGCAGTTTTTTCCATGCACATATATAGGCGATATAATTATTCAATAACTGATTGCACGGGCGGTGGTGACAGTTCTTTAAATCAAGTTTGCGAGCTTTAATTAAACATAAATCCAATTTTATTTAATCCGTTTTCGAACAACACAGCAAAACTACCACCAGTCGCACGCACTGACGCGTTTCCATTTTCCATGATTATTATGAGAATACGACAGCAAACTGACCAACGAGGAGTCTGCATTGCATATACATGGAAAGAAAAACCGGATATGCGGCTTTTACATATAGTAGTATCGCATACATTGTACTTGACTGGAAATGTCGCTTGCAAAATTTCTATGCAGTCACGAACATTAACTGTTTGCAGCCTTTGCCACACACACATATATATATAGGTAATACAAGTAAATAAGTAATACAATTAAACAATAAATGATTGCGAGGGTGGTGGTTACGATTTTTTAAATCATGACTACGAGCTTGAAGTGAACACCAATCCCATTGTATTTAACCAGTCGTCGAACAACATGACAAAACAACCGTCAGCCGCAACGCACTGATGCGTTTCGACCTTCCATGATCATCATCAGAGTACGACGGCAAACTGACTATCGAGGATCAAACCGCATTGAAAATATATGGAAATCAAATTTAGATATGCGGCTCTCACCTCTAGCAGTCTCGCATATATTGAACTTGACTGGAAATGTCGGCTGCATAATTTCTATGCAGTCACGAACATTAACTGTTTGCAGCTTTCGCCACATATACATATATAGGCAATACAATTTAAACAATAATTGATTGCTCGGGTGGTGGTAACAATTCTTTAAATCAAGTTTGCGTGCTTGAAGTAAACACCAATCCCATTGTATTTAACCAGTCATCGAACAACATAACAAAACTACCGCCAGCTGCAACGCACTGACGCGTTTCGACCTTCCATGATCATCATCAGAGCGAAAGCTGCAAACAGTTAATGTTCGTGACTGCATAGAAATTGTGCAGCCCACATTTCCAGTCAAGTTCAATGGATGCAAGACTGCTAGAGGTGAGAGCCGCATATCTAAATTTGATTTCCATATATATTCAATGCGGTTTGATCCTCGATAGTCAGTTTGCCGTCGTACTCTGAGGATGATCATGGAAAGTCGAAACGCGTCAGTGAGTTGCGGCTGGCGGTAGTTTTGTTATGTTGTTCGACGACTGGTTAAATACAATGGGATTGGTGTTTACTTCAAGCTCGCAAACTTGATTTAAGGAATTAATCTGATACACATGAAAAGAAATAATAATCCATAAGACGACTTACACACCAATACTGATATAGACTTGGCATCTTTGACGCTCTTTTTAGTTAGTAGCCAGAACCTCTACAAAAGAAAATAAAGTCAATCCATACGTTTTTAGATTTTGATAAATCAAATTCGAAACAAAATTAAAATATTTAAAAACATATTGTAGGAGGTTTGTAGTTATAGTAATAGCTTTTGCGGGTAGCTGTCTATTTAGTTATGATTTCCTACAGTTTCATGGCGGTTTTTATCCCCACCCGTTCCACGATCAGTCCCTGACATTTTCCGAAGGGTGAAATAAGAAAATTCATCCGTTTTCAGACGTTTATTGGAGGCTGAGGAGCAAAACCTGAATGAATTCACATTTTAAAAAAATGGACCGTGCTCCAGACGGCAACAAAATGATAAGTCAACACAATTAAGAGTCTTCTACACAAGTGTTTATCTTGAATACAATCGTCTGAATCGTGATAAATTCATGTAGATGATTGAAAAAATACGATGATATAAATCCAGACTGATTAGCAATTTAGTTTAAAGTCACTGGTAAATATTGTCACTGATAATTGATGGTTAATAATCTTGTAAAAACAGTCCTGAAAAAGCATCACAAATCATTATTTCACTGTTTGCTAAGTTTTGAATGTTTTAATTATAATGATCCATTGAATTATGGCGTTTAGGACACTATATTAAGAAACACCTGAGGTTAGGTTGCGTATGATCATGACTGAACCGTTGGTATTTGTGTAGAAAGTGGATAATCCAAAAAAGTCAATAAATCCACATAGGCACTTTTGTAGGGGTTTTCCGCGGGGTTGCTTTCTAGTTCATGATTTTATACCCGTCCTACATATCAATGGTGGCTATTATTACTACCCGTGCGCCTAATCAGTCTCTGATCCTTTTCGGATGGTTGATATGAGAAAGCCGAAACTTGGTTTCATATATTTATTAGATATAATGTTGCAAATAGAAATATAATTCACAGTTAGTCCAAATTGAATGTATGATGGTCAGCTGCAAAAACATATTTTTATGCAAAATAGGACTTTAACACCATTCACAGTTAAACTAAATTGTCCGTCTCCTAGACGGCAAAGATTACAATGATTTATGTTTATAAAGTGAAATGTTTTGCACACAAGAAATTATTCTTACACAAATGTCTGGATTGGAATGAATATAGTCAAATGATTGAAAATACATGATAATATGATCATAGTAAAATGATTTATGTTTATAAAGAAAAATGTTTTGCACACATATAGTTATTCTTACACAAATGTCTGGATTGGAATGAATATAGTCAAATGATTGAAAATACATGATAATATGAACATAGTAAAATGATTTATGTTTATAAAGGAAAACGTTCTGTATAATCCGTATAAAGACTTCAATGACAAAAAAACTCACGAATATTTAATTCATCGCTTGCTATAATTTAATTCATGTCATTATTATAATATGTTATTCTCTGAAATTCGGAATGGCACAGTTAACTGATAACAGTAAAATTGTTAATAATGCAACTGAGCTAAATAAATTCACTGTGACACAATAGTCCGCCGCGTGATCCTCGCTGATCGCGCGCGGTTCTGTTTATTTAATAAAAACACTATTAATTACAAATAAAATTGCAGTTCAAGAAATATCGATTAAAACTGCTTGAAACTAACATAGATTGTTCCTAAAATCACAGTTAAGAGATATATTGTATAAGAACAGATTTAGATTATTTGACCTTAAAGAGTACTGTATCGAACATCGTTGGTTTGTAACACGGAGCTGCGTGTTACACTATAATCCACCGCATGTTACCTGCGTATTGCGCGCAGGTTTGTTTATTTATTAAACAAAGGCCTATTAATTACGATTAAATTTGTAGTTCAAGAAATCTTAATGAAAACTGCTTGAAAATAACAGAGATTGTTTCTAGAGAAATATTGTGTAAAACCAGAGTTAGATTATTTGACCTTAAAGAGAACTATATTTATCAAAATTGAACATCGTTGGTTTGTAATGCGGAGCGGCGTGTAACAATATAATTTTTGTTTTGAGAAAACAGTTGTAACTTCAAATGTTTAAAAATACAATTGAATCTTTTTTATATGGGGAGTTATCGGACTCAACAGTGTAAATGCCCCAGCTTCAAGTAAATGCCGTACGACGTTACAAACTCGGTTAAGGTGCTCTGAATAGAGATTTGCTACTGATAGGGGGGCCCTTAAGAGGGCCTGGTAATGCTTTCTCCTGAATTGTTCAGAGTGTGAAGATGTTCTAGAGCCTTGGGTGGACTCTGGTTGAGTTGTCGCTCCCGTGGTTGAGCTGTAATCACGATGTGGATAACGTCGTTCAGGTTCTGCAATGAATTGGCTCGTCTCGCTGGTTATACCGCAACAAGATGAGTCACGGATGTAGCCAATTGTTGGTGAAACTATCAAATCACCAGCGTAGGTATTGACAGCCGACAGAACGCACACGCGTGAAGCAAGGTAGAATGCAAATGCCACAACTAACTTGCATGGTAAATTGCCGTGCTTAAATAGCATGCCATGCCTACTTGCACACTATTGGTTAAACGGCAAGTTTCGCTTTTTTCTCATTGGTGCAACGTAAATAAATTTGAATTTAATTTACGCAATATGTCGGCCATTAATTTGTGTCGTTACAACACTTTCCTCTTTGAAAAAAAAGGAAAAAAAATTCCTCTCTGCGAGGCTAGATAAGAAATGCATGACAGAGTTCGAAAGCGTTAGCTCTAAGTAGCTGGTCATACCAAAATAGGCAGTGTAATGTCATGTGTGAAAAATAAATTATAATGTAAAAATATATACATTAAAATCAAAGGTAACTACATAAAAATATGTACACCAACATTGCCTCAGAGAAAGCATAATACCAAAGAACTGTTCAAAAATGCTACACAATTGTTAGCTAAGAACAGCTGGTTATGCCACGTGAGACAAATACGAAAAATAACGTAAGGTTAAAAAAAATTTTGATAGTTAATGTTAATGTTTAAAAAATCAATTACGCGTTATACAAAGCAGGACATTGAGATTGTGGGCAGACGGAGCCTGAGACGTGTGTTGAAGGTTGAACGCTCTCAGGATCAGGAGGTTCGATATACGGTTTCAACCTGTCTATGCTTACTGATGACGGTGTAGCGCCTTGCATAATAATGAAGTATTTTGGTTGTCTGAGCAACATTGGGTAAGGACCGCGATACTTTGGTTGTAGTGGTGCAACAGCATTATTGTTGCGAACGAGTACTCTCTTGCAGCTGTGGAGCTGTGGGTGAACGAAGACTGAACGAGGCGTGTGTCTCGGCTGTTGTTCAGACATGTTACCGAAATGAAGTCGAAGGCGTGTAGCTTCGTCTTGTGGGTTATCTTGTGCCGGTAGTAGACGTGGGTGCTGACTAGGCAGGCGTAGATCCATGACATACAAAAGTTGTGACGCAGACGTTTTAATGCATTCACGAGTACGGGAACGCATGATAAACAGAACTAAAGGTAGTGCATCGACCCAGTTGCCATTAATGGACGAGGATGCTAAAGCAGCTTTGAGTTCCCTATGCATTCTCTCTACCATACCATTGGCTTGGGGATGGTAGGCAGTCTTCTGGCGTAATATGCATCCCATGTACCGCAAGGTGGTTTTGAAACGATCAGATGAGAAGCAAGTGCCTCTGTCCGTGATGACGTCATTGGGAGCACCATAATTGGATATCCATGCAGAGATAAAACCATTGGTTACTTCGTCTGCAGAAATCGTGCCAAGAGGTAATGCCGCAGGCCACCGTGTAAATCTATCGATCATAGTTAGAAGGTAGCTGAAACCTTGAACCTTTGTCAGATGAACTATGTCGATGTGGACGATGGCTAGGCGAGAAGTAGATCGAAAATGTTGCAACTTAGAACGTCGTAAAGTCCATCCCCTCCTCAACGTGGTACGACGGTGTCAACCATGTCTCGATGGCCGATCGTACATGGGCTAACGGGGCTATGGCGGTGGTGTCACCAGGGCGTGGTGGATTTCCGACCGGCAATCGGATCTCCTATAAAATACCACATGAGCCCGACGACGGCACCATGACTCGGCGTGTGTTCCCCGCCACAAAAGGGTTCAACAGCCACAGGATTACATGGACTACTGGACAGTACCCCGTACTTCCGAATGGCGAATGAGCTCTCAACAGCCATCGGCAACCATGCAACTTACTGCTGCCTTGCAGACTGCGCTTGGATGTGCAAAGGCTAGAGGTGCGTCCTCGATCAAAAAGCCGAGTGGTGAGGGGACACCACTTGTACCAAATTCCCAAGAAACTCCATGGAAATTGGAGCCGGCTTATCCTCCAAAAGGAGTCAGCCGCAGTAAAGTAAAGTAAGTAACTTAGAACGAGTGTGTCTTGTGATCTTGTTTTTCTGACAAATTGCACACTCTGAGACCCATCGTTTAACATTCTGCCTAAGTCTGTGACCCCAGAAACGATCTGTAAGAAGTCGGACAGTCGCTTGGCTTCCTGGGTGAGAAATTGAGTGAATTGAATCGAAAACCTTCCTCTGAAGGCTGGTCGGCAGAACTGGCTTGTTGGGCTGCGTACCCGTGAAGTAAACAATTGGTAAGCCTTCCCACAGACGGCATATGAACTTGGTTGGGTGACGGGCTATTGATCTTTGAATGTGAATGTCATCGCGTTGTTCAGTTCGCAGGAGAGTTGGCGTTAGTGCAGGTTCACTGAGTGCCACGAAGTTGACAGTGAATGGTGACGGCGAAGGTGGTTGTAGAGAGACGTCTGGCCTGGACAGGGCATCTGCGATGAAGTTCTGTTTGCCCTTGACGTGAAAGACGTCAAATTGCCATTCGCTTAGACGAGAAAGCTGTCTTTCCACTCTGGCAGGGTACTTGGCGATAGATGAAGTTGCGTTTCGAAGTGCGCTGACTAGTGGTGCATGATCTGTGAAAACAACAAATCTGCTACTGCCAATGATGCTGATAAAATGGCGCACTGCGTCGTGGATGGCGAGAAGTTCTCGGCCGAAAGTGTCGTACCTCGTTTCTACTGGTTGGAGAGTACGCGAGTAGAAATTGATAGGCTTCCGAACTCCGTCGATCTCTTGTTCCAACGTGGCTCCAATAGCGAATTCAGAAGCATCTGTCGTGAGTAGAAATGGCTTTTCAAAATCTGGATGTGTTAGCATTGTGGCATTTGCTAACGAGTTGATGGCAAGTCCAAGTAATTCCTCGTCTTCGGATGACCAAGCAATGATGGAATTCTTTCTAAGTCCTTTTCGGTTCCGCAGGTGCCTGCACAAAGGATAAAGTTGTTTTGAAAGACCCGGAAGGAACTTGCGATAATAGTTTAGTATTCCCAGGATTTTCTTCAACTCGCTTACAGTCCTTGGTGACTTGATATTCTTGATTGAGTTCGTCTTTGACGGCAACGGTTGAATACCTTGGGCCGTGATACGATGCCCTAAGAAGTCGACGGATGAAGTTGCAATCTGCGTCTTGTCACAGTTGATCTTGAGTCCGTGATTGGATATGTGTGAGAGGACATTTCGTAGATGTTTTGCATGAGATTCTAGATCTGAGTAGCACACTTAAGTCCAAAAGGCATGTAAGGATATTCAAAAAGGCCAAATGGAGTGATGACTGCAGTTTCCTCGATATCCTCTGGTGCTACCGGGATGTGATGGTACGCTTGTCTGAGGTCAATCACTGAGAAGAAATTGCTGCCGTTAAGTTTTTCAAGTAAAGTGTTAATATTTGGAATAGGATATGCATCAGATTTTGTCACTGAATTTAGCTTACGGTAGTCTCCACAGGCTCTGTACGATCCGTTTGATTTAGAGACTAAGTGCAGTGGTGACGCCCATGAACTTTACGATGGTCTGATGATTTCCTCTTCCAAAAGCCTTGAGAATTCTTCTTGGGCAGCTTTAAGCTTAGCAGGAGCCAGTGGTCGCTTCTTGAGTGCAATAGGTTGTCCTTCTGTGACGATATGATGCATCGTGTTGGAGACTCGTAGCTCTGACTTGTTAAGATCGAAAAGCGATTTGTATTTTCGAAGAGCTGCTGATATCTCTGCTGAATGATGCACTGGGGTTGGCTGAATGACCTGTAACTCCAAACGCTCGGAGGCAAGTGTCCAAAAGCTTTGTTTAAGTCCGGTGGAGGGGTCGATGATCTTTTGATTGGCAAGATCAACAATGAGCCGAAATTTTAGAAGGAAATCAAGGCCTATTATATTATGTGAGACCTTGGCAATGATGAAGTTGTGGGAAAATTCACGTCGTAGACCTATGTTGAATGTGCGATACCGGCAGCCATATGTTGGTATGGGCTCGCCTGTAGCTGTTGCGAGAAGAACGCTTAGCGACATCTCGGCCATTTAATCACCTTTGAGAACTGAGACTGCTGCACCTGTGTCTACGATGAACTCTTCGCCAGTTTTGAAATCAAGAAGGTGCAGAAGTTTGTTGGGCTGTTTGGCCGGGTCATGCAAACAAGTAGGCTGGTGATTGCGACCGGCATTGTCTGTTTGGTTCTCTATGTGAAAAATTCGGCGTGGACGAAAAGAGTCGACAGGGATGTCGGATTGTAGTTGGCTTCTTCCCTGTAGCGCCGTTGATGCCGTTGATGTGCAGAAAGTACGGTCTTCTACTTTCTGCGCCAGACGTTTCCCGATACTAATGCACCCTTGTGCCTGCGGTCTGTTGTCCTTTCCGTCAGCTGTGGAAATTGACACTCATTCGGAAATTCTTCGGAACGATTTAGCCCGGATTTGGTAATGTCCAATCCTACTAGAACTTTGGCCATGTTCGCCACTGTTCTCTCTAAAGAGGAGAGTCTATCATCTTGCGGGGGTGAAGAAAAGGATGATGGATTCACTTTGGGTTCCAAAACCCTATATTCTAACTCACATCTCTCAGATAAGTCATCTATAGAGAGAGTGTTGGCGAGCTGTCTGGCAAAGAGTTTTAATGTTTGGGGAAGATTGTTAATAAAAACAACCTTAGCCTCATGGTCAGAAATGTTGGTTTTATACCAACGTTTCCGTAATTCCCTCAGTATTTCGATGGGGCCAAGATTTGGCATATCTAACTGCGCATATTTGTTTATTATCTGCTCAGTTTCCGTGGGTCCAAGCAAGGATTCTACTTCGTTTTGTAGACCCAAAATGGGATTAGGTAGCTTCCTAATGGCCTCAAGCTTAGGATAAATCCGTCGCTGCAATTCATAAGGTAGTTTAGCAAAAACCTTCGACAGTTTTTGATGACTGTCATAATCAGGAAACGGGGAGAAAGCGGAGTCTACGCGCATAAAGAATAGTTCACTATCTCCATCCCAAAACAGGAACATCAATATCTAAAATTGGACCTGACATTCTAATAATCTTACGGGATCATAAAAGCATAAATTTATAAGCAATATGAAAATATATAAATATACTTTAACGAAACGCTTACTCACAAACAGCTTCCACAGTTGAATGAGCGCAGAACAAAACACGTCACTGCTTCCAAAAATCCGCAATTGAGCCTGTCGAGTACGTACGGTGCCGTTTCGTACGTAGGAAAGATGAACAGAGGCCCCGTTGGCCTTTGATGACAATGTATTATAATTATCCCCCAAAAAAAATTCAACACAAATCCACGAATATATACCCAACTGTAGAGGTTAAATTAATTATCGGACAGAAATTAACCTCTCATATAAAAATAAATCAATTTTTATTTTTGGACATTTGATGTTATCGCTGGTTTCGTAAAACAATATTGTAATTTTTGAAAAATATTGTAAAATTTTTTGAAAGTTCTTTTGTTCATATTGTCGAAGTTTTGGACTTGTCTTGTGAAAAGAAATGAGACAGTTTTGATCTGAGTTTCTGAATTGCATAAGCGGGACACTGCGTGGTTCATCTCCGATTACTTTGTGAATAAAATTTGTAAATCTTCTCGTCATTTTGTTGTTTTTAATTATCAGCGAAAAGAACCACAAGTTTGCTTTGGGTAATTTAAGTGAATATTTGTTTCAAGGTCTTATTCTTTCCAGTTCAGTAAATTTGTGGACATCAGCGTATCCGGGTAAGCTTACTTAATTAATATAATATTTAATAATATCATGTCTGGTTTATTAAATACTGAGGATACAGAGCAGTTGGCTAGCGGACTTAAGGATTGTAGCTTAAGAGATAGTTCAGAGGAACTTAAGTGTTCCAAGATAGATGATCATTCCGCATATATGGATTTTCCGGGCCTGGCATCCAAGAGACCCCCTTATGGTAGTGACCAAAGGGCCTCTACAAAAAATGGCGACCGCGCCAGGATACTTTATGCGGGAAGATATGATGTAGATGATCGTTATTGCCACAATTCTATGGATAGCAATGTCAAGCTTAATATGTACAGACCAGACAACCATTCTGAATGGGTCGAAGAAGCAAAATTTTATTTTAAACTAAGACGGATGACCGACCCTATAGAAAGGTTTGAACGGATGACTGACATATTACGTCAGGAAAAGATGGGAAATCTACTTCCATCTGAATTTTATGACAGACTAATTTCAAAATCCATCGGGCTTGATATATCTGAGGAAGTTATAAATAGTATATTTGTAGCAGAATTGCCTGCTAGACTAAGAGCCACATTGGATGTATATGATACATTGGAACTAGAGTGGCCCAAGAAGCTCAAAGGGTTGGACAAAGTGTATCGTCAGGTGGAACCTAAGGTGTATGCAGTAACCGCAGATTCACGCCTAGAGCAGCAACTCAGACATCTCTCAGAGAGGCTCCTGACCATTGAGAATGAATTAAGTACCCTCCGCAGGGATGTGGGTTGGATAAAAAGCAATAAGTAAACTTCCAACAGAAGTAGGGTAAATTCTCGGAGTCAACGTTCAAATTCCAAGCATTGGAGAGGCGAATCGCGTGAGAGTGTACAAGGACCACGCAAGTGGTTCATATCGCATCGCAAATACGCCGAGTTTGGAAAATGTCAGGAGGGGGATGCACATTTCCAAAGTTGGGTGGTCCCCGATGGAAAGGAAGTAGTCTTCCTGTAGCCTGGTCGAAGCTGCCGGAAAACTAATTGAGCCTCCGCTAATAGGAGCCGTAGGGGGGGTTGCGCATTCAAGGCTCCAAGGTATGCATATTCGTGGCATACTAAAAACATCAAAGTTAGGTTTGGAAGCTTCGATGGAAGAGACGCGCAGTAATATAGTCCGTAAATCTGTTAGATTTCGGCTGGCAGATAATCTTAAAGAGGTTGCTGGTTATAGCAACAATAAGTTCGTTATAACTGATGAACTTAGTGGCTTAAAATTCTTAATAGACACGGGTGCAGAGGTGAGCATAGTTCGATCTGATGTGGTTGAAATTGATAGCCCCACATTCGATTACCAACTATGGGCTGCTAATGGAAGTCCAATTGAGGTTAAGGGAGTTAAAGAATTGTCAGTGACATTGGGGCAGTAATCTCTATTTACGTGGAATTTTCTGGTCGCTGATATAAAGGATAACATCATTGGGATGGACTTTTTGATCCATTTTAATCTCGCTTTAGATCCCAAATCTAGGACCATTGGACAAAGCACTGGGATAGTGACTTATGCTGAGACTGGGACCTCAGTAATTAGGTCAGTGAGACTACCCAGACCCGTCGTCGCCGATGACTTGGCGGATGTCATCGAGAAACACCTGGCCGTGTTTCTGCCATTTAATGCTAAACGCAAGGGTTTAAAGACAGGCATAGAACACCAATTCGAGTTGGTGGAGCCACTACCTTGTTTGCCCAAGTCTCAACCGTTAGCACAACACAAGCAGCAGGTTGCTATTGAAGAATTTAAGCGGTAGAGAGAAGAAGGAATTTGTAGGCGTTCAAATTCCAACTTTGCATCTCCAATAGTGGTTGTTCCCAAACCTGAACCAGGTCAATGGAGGGTTTGTGGTAACTATCGTCTATTGAATTCGGTAACGAAAGGCGATTCGTATCCTCTACCGAACCAGAGTACTTTGCTCAGGGATATAATGGGGTATGAGGTATATACAACGTTAGATCTGCAGAAGGCGTACTATCAAGTACCTATGGAGGCAGAATCTATACCGCTCACAGCAGTGCGATTCCTGGAGGAGGATCGCATGAATTCTTATGTATGCCTTTTGGGTTGAAGAATGCAAGTCAGACATTCCAGCGTCTGACAGAGGAAGTTCTTCAAGACTGTTCATTTGCTAGAGTGTATATAGATGACATCATTATATATAGTCAATCTAGGGAGAAACACCGGGAGCATTTGGACATCGTTTTGTCTAAGCTGGAACATTATTGATTGGTAGTGAAACCAGAAAAGAGTAGGATTGGTTGCTCTACCGTAAAATATCTTGGACACACCATTTCCAAGGATGGAATCAAGCCCTTGGAAGACAAGGTACAAGCAATCAAGGATGTGCCAGAACCTAGAACTGTACGCCAGTTGCGTAGATTTTTGGGCATGATTAGCTACTATCGTCGGTTCATACCAGGTTTAGCTGGAATTTTGGGGTCGCTAACTCGACATTTAGTTCGCGAACGAAGCACAATCAAGAAGTCCTGGCCTATTAATTTTAGCCAAGACGACAAGGAAAAATTCCAGAGGGCCAAAGATCTGTTAAGCCAAATAACCACATTAGCACCTGTGGATTGGACTAAGCCGTTTGAGCTGGTCACAGATGCGTCCGATGTAGCCATAGGAGCAGTGTTACATCAACGGGAAAATGGTATAGTCAAGCCGATTAGATTCTATAGTCGGAAACTCCAAGATCGCGAGAAGCGATATGATACGCTTGGAAAGGAGTTACTAGCAGTTTATTCTGCAGTGTTGCATTTTGAGCACTACCTAGATGGACATCAGTTTATGATATTAACTGATCATAAACCGTTGTTGAGTATCCTTGGGAAAGCAAACAGGCTAAATTATTCTCGGCGGGTGAATTCACAAATAACCCGACTCGCAGAATTTGATTTTACCATAAGTCATATCTCAGGAAAAGATAATGTGGTGGCAGACACTCTCAGTAGACCAGACGTATCAGATGAAGATATGATTCGTTCAGAGTCACTCGTATGCTCTATTGTATCTTCTAATGATTTTGTCCAGCAATTGATGGAAGCGCAAGGTTCTGATCCTTTAGTGGCTGTGTTGGAAAAGAATCCTGTATATACACGCAGGAAGATTGGAGATAAGTGGTTATTATGTGAAATCTCCAGGAGCCAACCTAGACCTTATGTACCGCTAGAATTAAGGTATAAGGTAATTCAGCAGCTACATGAATTCAGTCATCCTTCCATTAAGGCAACTATCAGGATGGTCACTGATAGATATGTATGGCCAAAGATGTCGAAAGACATAAGAGCATGGGTAAGGACATGTGCCCGGTGTCAAACTTGTAAAGTTTGGCGTCATACCAAAACTGAAATTAAAACGATTGGTATACCAGCGGGTCGGTTCATGCATGTTCATATTGATATAGTAGAAATGCCTGAGATTTCCGGCCATAAGTATTTACTCATGATGGTCGATCGGTTCAGTCGTCAGTTTGAGGTAGCAATCCTGAAGGACATGACAGCTCAAGAGGTCTTACTTATGTTCTTGCATAATTGGGTGTCGCGATATGGTGTACAGGTAAGGGTAACTACTGATCGTGGTAGTCAGTTTATGTCTGAACTGTTTATCCGATCATTGAATACAATGGGGATAGAAGTAAGACACACATGTGCTTATAATCCCAGAGCCAATGGGATGGTTGAGAGACTGCACAGGGAGCTGAAGGCTGCATTACGCTGCACCGGTGGATCCAGTTGGATACATGATTTGCCCGTAGTTTTGTTGGCAATGCGAAACAGATACAGAGTTCAGTTAGGAACATCCATAGCAGAACTTGTTTATGGAGAGCCACTGAGGTTACCTGGAGATATTCTAATAGAAGCTCCAAGTTGTCTCGATTGGGCTTCTAGTTCAGTAGATTGGTTTGTTGGAGCATTGAGTGATAAAATGAGTCGTTTAGCTCCAACCAAAACTAGAAGTCCAAAGTCTAAATGCTATGTATCTTCAGATTTAAAGCTGGCATCGCATGTATACATAACTAACGAAAACAGACAGAATTGTCTGACTCCATTCTATAAGGGGCCATATAAAGTCAATCATATGACTGAGAAAAATGCATTTATAGAAGTAAATGGCACTGTAGAATGTGTAACACTGGATCGCTGTATTCCACAGTTTATTTGGACGGAGGAGGAGACTGAGGAACAGTATTCACCGAAGTTTCCAGAAGTTGAGACGAGATGTGACTCAGAAATTGGTGAGAAAAGTGAAGTGTCGAATAAATATGGTAAAGAAGTAAAGATTAAAACCAAGATAACTGAGAATCAAGAACAATGCGATATGAATATGAAATCTGGTGAAGTACCAGCACAACTTGTTGAAACTCGGTCTGTTAGAGTGATCAAGAAACCGAAGAATGAAGACTACATCATGTATGGTTAATCATCTTAAACATGAGGGAGTATGTAGAGGTTAAATTAATTATCGGACAGAAATTAACCTCATATAAAAATAAATCAATTTTTATTTTTGGACATTTGATGTTATCGCTGGTTTCGTAAAACAATATTGTAATTTTTAAAAAATATTGTAAAATTTTTTGAAAGTTCTTTTGTTCATATTGTCGAAGTTTTGGACTTGTCTTGTGAAAAGAAATGAGACAGTTTTGATCTGAGTTTCTGAATTGCATAAGCGGGACACTGCGTGGTTCATCTCCGATTACTTTGTGAATAAAATTTGTAAATCTTCTCGTCATTTTGTTGTTTTTAATTATCAGCGAAAAGAACCACAAGTTTGCTTTGGGTAATTTAAGTGAATATTTGTTTCAAGGTCTTATTCTTTCCAGTTCAGTAAATTTGTGGACATCAGCGTATCCGGGTAAGCTTACTTAATTAATATAATATTTAATAATATCATGTCTGGTTTATTAAATACTGAGGATACAGAGCAGTTGGCTAGCGGACTTAAGGATTGTAGCTTAAGAGATAGTTCAGAGGAACTTAAGTGTTCCAAGATAGATGACCATTCCGCATATATGGATTTTCCGGGCCTGGCATCCAAGAGAGCCCCTTATGGTAGTGACCTAATGGCCTCTACAAAAAATGGCGACCGCGCCAGGATACTTTATACGGAAAGATATGATGTTGATGATCGTTTTTACCGCAATTGTATGGATAGTGTAAACGCTCCGGCTTCAAGTAAATGCCGTACGACGTTGCAAATTCGGTTAAGGTGCTTTGAAAAGAGATTTGTTAATGATAGGGGGCACTTAAGAGGGCCTGGTCGTGCGTTCTCCTGAATTATTCAGAGTGTGAAGATGTCCTAGAGCCTTGGGTGGACTCTGGTTGAGTTGTCGCTCCCGTGGTTGAGCTGTAATCACGATGTGGATAACGTCGTGCATGGTTCTGCAATTAATTGGCTCGTCTCGCTGGTTATACCGCAACAAGATGAGTCACGGATGTAGCCAATTGTTGGTGAAACTATCAAATCACCAGCGTAGGTATTGACAGCCGACAGAACGCACACGCGTGACGCAAGGCAGCATGCAATTGCGACAACTGACTTGCATGGTAAATTGCCGTGCTTAAATAGCATGCCATGCCTACTTGCACACTATTGGTTAAACGGCAAGTTTCGCTTTTTTCTCATTGGTGCAACGTAAATAAAATTGAATTTAATTTACGCAATATGTCGTCCATTAATTTGTGTCGTTACAACAGTATGACGAAATTAAAATAGTTTTTGCAGAGCTTATGTCTGATTTTGTTTTATTTACTTTTTCCTGGTCAGTGTACAGTTTTATTTACTAAGTAACGGTTATTTTGTAAAATAAATTCACCCAGTGAGTAGTATGTTGTTTGGTGTAGAAATCCCAAGCACTAGTCTGAAAGACGTAAACAATGAAAAATCAGATTTGCACTTCCTTTTGGCAAATGATTCTTTGTAAGGTCAACCTTGTTAACTGGTTGTTTGATAAAAATTTGTAGAATTATATATTTACTAGTTCTAATAATGAACTTATAACTGTTTATTTTTTATAGTTTATTTTGTTTTAGATATAATTTAATTTTAGCGCATAGAATATCGCGTATGGCTGGTAATCTGGATCTTTAACTCCAGTGATTAAATTGACTTCATTGTACCACAAAATGGCTGCGGCTGTTCAAAACGGAGTGGACTATGATCCATATTTCGACGATGGTTTTCATATTTTTATTTTATAAATTTAGAATCTAATGATCCGGAATATGTGCGTCGACTCTTAATGTCACCAGTTGTTAAAGAAGATTTGAGACTGATGGAGCAACGACGCAGAGTTTCTCTTATTCTGCAATCAAACGCGTTTAGACACGAACTAGATAAAATTGTTGCGTCTAAAGTTAAGAATTGTGATGTAAGCGATCAATTTATGTGGTTCAAAGAAATTAACGAGACGACAGTACCGCATACCAAACTAGGAGCTTCTGCTTTTGCCAAAGGTACCATTTGAATAAGTTTATATTTAAGATGCTACGATGCCAGTCGTACCAATTAACGATCTCAAGGTCTATGGCACTGCATACCCAAGAGGGGAAAGGCTTGTACGTTGCAAGCTTTCATCTACGATTCGCCTCGCGGAACTTCTTCATTGGAATTCTGGTTTACACAACGCCATCACAGTTCGTTGATTCAAATATATATTAATTTATGCTAATTCATTATTTGAATATCAATTTTGGCCATTAATTTAACTTCCCTCGTCTCATAAAATAAGATGGCATATGTTAATCATTTCTGTCTTAGAAGATATATGATTATAATTATTTATTTGGAATCAAGCCATACATGGTTTATCAGTTACAATGCATAATTTGGATGCGAAAAATCAAAATTTCTTTTTGGCTCAAGTCAGAATATTTTTAAATTGATGTTTAGCTTTATCCTATTAACTGTAGTTTCTTGATTAGTTGTACTTGGCTATAGCTAAGTTTTCTTTATTTAACTATTTGTTGTGTAGATTACTTATGACTATACTCATCATCATCATCATCACGCAGAGCTATACGAAAGCCAAAAGAATGACTAGTGTTTCACTATACTGCGACAAGTACCGTATAATATTCAAAGCGAAATATTGCAAGCGCAAGATTGACTTGTCTTTTGGTTTACTTACAAAGTGGACCCTATTAAATTAAATTTATTATAATGACAATAGAATTTGTTTATCGGGTCTTATCCATCCTAGTGTAATGATACTTTAGGTCTTGTAATTGAAATTGTGGATCGAGCATGACATTCCAGATTTGTCTGCCAAATCCGTCATGCTGACTTCGTTATGTCCCTCGTTCTCATTATGAATGCCCATATTTGAGTTTGGTATCTGTCTGTAAACGAAAGCATATATCAACATTATCATAGTTTGCCATTCAGAGGAATATGCTCGATTAGATAAAGTAAGCACAATTAACCCGAGTGTAAATGTAGCTGTATATAAAACAAATAAAGTACCTGTTTTCTTGGTCTCGATTATCGAATAAAATAGGGATACCGAATCACGATATGTACATTATATTGAAGATTACATGTAAAATCAGATGATAGGAAACGAATGAACCAGAAGGCCACTCTTGCTCTCCCGCAAATAAAATTCGCTCGTACGGATGAGAAGGCATAATCTGAATCGAGCACAGGCCATATAGAAATTTAAAACGTCTGCATAAACAACGCGATAACTCTTTGAATCAAGTTTGCGAGCTTGAAGTAAACATCAATCCCATTGTATTTAACCAGTCATCGAACAAAATAACAAAACTACCGCCAGTCGCAACACACTGACGGTTAAACAATGGGATTGTTGTTTACTCGAAGCTCGCAAACTTGATTTAAAGAATTACTACCACCACCCGCGCACTCAATTATTGCTTAACATGCGATAATGAAAACGTAAAAATAAATTTACAATTAATTTTTATATGAGGAATTACGGATTCTCATAGTACGCGGTTTCGGATATCTTCATGTTTTTTACGCTTGGATCGTAGCTAAATTATCAATATTTGATATAACGCATTGACACGTGGCATGGTCGAATGTCTTGATAAAAGTAAGAAAAAAGGCCCGGTCTATTATTCAATGAATTAATAATGTTTTTAGAGAAATGTAACTACAAAAGAATTAGTGGCAGAGCACTAAAACAAACGGGTCAATATAGACAGTTTAAAAGTATGATTATACAGTAATTAATCCTCTAATATTAGGTATTGTGATTTGAGTATTCACTTACAGAGTTCACTGTACGATAGTTGGTTAGAGTCGCTATCAACGCGAATTTTCTTATGGAGTTTAACCCTATTCTCTAACGATATGGAATGAGGAGACCATTTCGGTTACTTGGGGTGAGGCGTCAAACATTTCTAGCTTGAAAAGGTAATTGGTATTCGTGCCATGACCTTGATGGTATGGGTTTGATTCCAATCAAATCTAGATTATGTGCTTCGATTATCTTATGCCATCTCAGCATTTCGTATGGATCAAATCATCATTATGCACAGCCATAAAAAGCCAAAATTGAATAATGTTTCACTGCCATATAACCATAAGAAGCAAACATTGTAATTCGTATTGTCCATCATGCAGAGCCATACAAAGCCAAAATTGACTACTGTTTCACTGTCATATAACCATAAGTCATTCATGATTATATGTGAAGTGTAAAGGAACACTATGCTTCCGATCCCTATGGAGGATGGTTTGTGTTCAGAGTTTTCCTTCTAGATAGTCTGTCGACGAAGGCTGATGAACAGTATCTGCTCAGATGAATCACATACAAGCCGAATTTCGGCCAGGACGAGGTTGACTAATAATATTTTATGCTTTAGAGAAAGTACTTGGCCAGCGATAAGCATATCGCATCCTACAACAGTCGTGTTTATAGATTATAGGGTTGCATTTTGGACTCATTAGGCCATTATGTTCTACTGTATACTTTGTCGCAGGCCACCCTGAATGCATTAGCAGTCGTTCCGACTTTCGGCAACATTTTTAACGAATAATTAAAATATTGATTTTTATCCTTGAAGATTAGTAGTCATTTGGTCATTGCTAGCTGTATGTATTATGTTGGTAAATTTAAAAATCTAATGACCGAATTTATTGGAATTGGTTTATGGTTCTGCTTCCTGTCTGGGTATTACATTTTGCTTTTCGCACACCGACTATCTTTTTTCTAATTGAATTTGCTAATCAACTTCTTAGACGCTCAAATGATTTCATGCCCTACAATAGTTGTTTTAGAGGCAATATATTTGCGTTCTTTTTTTCACATTTTGCATTGTAAGGCTATTTATTAATTATTATCAAGTAGAGCGTTCCCATCATTATTCATTATCTCTATGAGTTGTTTAGGCCCTTTTATCACTACCATAAGAGAGCCTCTGAGATGCCAGGCTCGGATAGCCCATATATACGGAGTAATCATCTAATTTTAAACAACTAAATCCCTCAGAACTATCTCTTAATCTACATTTCTTAAGTCTTTCGACTAATTTCTCTGTATCCTAAATGTTTTCTTAGCTTGCCATAATGTTAAACTAAGATTTATTACAATATGTTCATTATAACAAGTGTGCTTACCGTCTCACTGATTGCCGCAGATGACCGAACACATTTTGAAGAACATAAAATCAAATATATACTTTAATTACCTGAAGCAAATTTGAGTTCTTTTCCGTAGAGAAAATTACGAATAATAATTTTGTTGCGAACTTCAAAGCTTTATAACCAGTGTCTCAATCCAGAACCACGCAACTAAAATTCTGAAGACTGAATTATTTGTTTGCTACAATTACAGTGTTATGTTACTTTACAGAATAGACATTGCTTTGTAATGCTTGTTCAGTAACAAAATTTGTAAACTAGCGATAACATTAAAATGTTCAAAAATAAAAATTACTTTATTTTTATATGAAATAATTCACTTCCAACAAATTATCGGGCTACTACAGGCAAATTTATCTCTGATTCTGCCTCATTTCCTTCCCCTTCCTCTTCTCAATCCACCAATAACTGAGCCCAATATCGGGTTGCGAAATATCTAAACTAGTTTAATTAGACTACAATTCCTTAAACCCAGGTTAGGTTTTAACATAGGCGCATTTAATGTACGAACATTAAAACCACTTGGACAACAAGACGCTCTTGCACGTACGTTGGATGTATTAGAAATCAACGTATGTTGTGTATCTGAAACAAGAATACAGGATCCTACGTGTTTTACAGAACTGGTTGCACCATCCATATTTACGCGTTATTGGCTTCGAACATCTGGTTCCACGAAGTTCCTTCAATCGGGTAAATGGGGCGTTGGTATTGTCCTTAGCACACGAGTTGAAACTTCATAAATTAAATGGATTCGTTTAAATAGTAGTGTGACTGGCACGTTTAAATACATCTACTAAATTCAATGAAAAACTGATATCATCGTTGCCACTTTGTTGTATCTGTATATGTTCCTATCGATTGCAGCAGAGAAAAAAGTAAGAATGCTTTTTGCTTATTACTTAACTCCTTACTAAGTAGAGCACCAAGTTCAGATATAGTCTTGGTTATGGCTGACATGAATGCTGAAGGTGAGCGCTTAAGTACCGAAGAATTTCGTTTAGGTGGAAGATACACTTTAAGCTCGACGCGCAACGATAATGGTGAACGACTTTTGGATAGCTGCGTGGAACATAGATAAATATTTAAGTAGTACAAACTTCAGACGTAGTGTTAGACGTTGCGCTACATGGCGTCCTCCAGCTCCCGGATAACGGTGGACTCAAATAGATCATGTAGCAATTAGTTATATATGACGTGGTTGTATCCAGGGTTGTCAACTCGGACCATGCATTTATCCGTTGTAAGTTCTTATTAAAATTTTCCGGGAGAATAAATAAAAATAAATCCCCAAATAAAAGTAGGCAAACTCGAAGAACCGTCCTGACAAAAATATGAAGATATTATGAAAAAAGATTACTGGTATTGATGGTGAAAATCTGAACATAAATTCCAATATACACAATGCAGATACTACTGTGTGTTGCATTGCAGGTCCTTGTAGAACTAAATATTGGCTCTCTGTAAAATATATGGGGATATTCGAAAATGCGATCTGGCTCGGTTCATAATAACAATCGCCAACGTAAGCGCATTCTAAATTCGATCTTGAATCGTAGTTCTCGCGATAACCATAGTGGTGTAAGCTTGAATCCAGTCATATCTAGGTTATTTGCTTCGATTACCCTACGTCGTCTTAGCACTTCATGTGAACCACACTCTCGGGAAGAACAGGACGAAGGTGTATAGATAATATTTTTACGTTAACGTAACTTCTTGAACAGCGACATTTATATCACCGCCCCACAATAACCGTCTGTCAGACTTAGAGGGTGCATTTGAGTCGATGGATCGCAATGTTTCATTCCATATTCGGTCGAAAAGAGGTGTGTATTATTCGCGCACTCTACAAAAATAATTCTGGCCGAGTTAAGGTCTACAGCAAATTAATGCACAACATTACAACCAGAAGTGGTGCTCGTCAAGACTGTTCACTTTCCCCATTTTTGTTTAATTTTGCAATCGGTGCTTTTATGAACAAAATTCTTCCACATATTCAGGGTGCATATGTTTAAGTCCTCGCGGGCGGTAAACCGATCGATATTGACTTTACGTTATCGTAATATTATTCAACAATCGAGATGCTGCTCAGGCCATCTTGAATAGATTATAAGACGTTCAGTTTATTTAAATGTAAGATATTCTTACAGGATCAACTGCCACTCACTCCAAAGCTGCGACTGCAGAATAAAGATCTAGATATAGTTGACAGGCTTACATATCTTGGGAGTTCTATCAACAATTAAGGCAATATGACTGACGAAGTGAGAATGAGAATCGCGAAAGCTAGAGTAGCTTTCTCAAATTTTCGCCATTTATGAAGAAACGCAAATATTTCACTATATCTTAAATGTCTTGCCTACAATGATTCCGTAATTGTGGTTTTACTATATGCTAGTGAAACTTGGCCTCTTAGAGCTGATAATTTTACACTGGCGACTCATCAGTAGGAGCCGGTATTACGCCCTTTAACCACTGTATATTTTGGTCCTATTATCCCACATTCTTGACCAAAATATATAGTGGTTAAAGGGCGTAATACCGGCTCCTACTGATAAGACGCCAGTAAGCATGAAACGAATATGCATGAGATTATAATTTCCGTTCATGTTGCCTTTGGCTTGTCCTTCTAGTCACAACTGAACTAATTTGTTACTAGGTTCGCAACACCTAATACATACAAGCATAGCAAATGTTGGTTGCCAACAACGAATAACAAACGTTGACATCTGTAGACGTATTTTTGGATCTGCCAATAAGTGCCCCTCGTCAGAAAAATAAATAAGGCTCCATCAACTTCGCTGGCTTGGTCACGTTTTACATATACCCTCAATTCGATTGCCCAGCAGAACTTTGTTCTCATTCAGCACCAGATTGTCGTAATAGACAAAATGGGTAGATTTTGACATAGCAGAAACAGTTGAAGTCACATCCTAATTGGGTAGTATAGAACCCACTTTCTTGTCAGGATGGGGTCCACATGTGCATCAAAGTTCTTGGTTAGAAACCATTCGCGATATGTCATCGATTCAAGCTCAGTAGCGATCTTGTTGCAAATGTCTAGTAGAATCATCTTCGTAACTTTTTTGTTTTGGACGTGATAAAGTGAAAGCCGCAAGGAAGCTGTATTGATGATGTTGCATTGCCCTAATGGTGTTGTGTAGAGGTTTATTTTGCCTCACTTCTGTGAGTTACCCTGGTAAACTATTCATAGTAACTAGATACACATTCGTGCTTTCGTTTAAATATATATATATATATATCGCTTATGGTTATATGGCGGTGAAGCATTGCAGAGCCACACAAAAGCCAAAAGTAACTCATGTTTTATTTCCATATAACCATAAATCGTGGATGATGATGATCTAGATTCGCCTCTAAATGTATGATAATTACACAGGTTAATGAATAACTCGCTTAAATTCTACGGTTTCGATGTGAGAATTTGGATGGAATAAACAGGTTTACATATCTTGGTGGCTATCCATAACACGGTCAATTCGAATGACTAAGTGAATATGAGTCTCAAAAGTTTGAGTAGTTTTCTTCAACCTTCATCATTTATGGAGAAATATGAGTATCTCACGTAGCAATAAAGGCCGTGTATACATTGCATTTGTATGTGCAGGCTTTTTATACGCTGTTGAAACGTGGTCTTTTATAACCGAACACTAGACGCCTACGGGCTCTCGACTATAGCTCTTTGTGACGCAAAGCCCATCTATGTTAACAAAGAATAATCATCGCTGATATTTATGTGTTATCCACGTAGGTATCTCTATCTGAACTAAATCCTTATTCATAAATTACTCGGTCAACAAGTTTTCTTTCCTTTTTCAAAATGATGTTTATTTTAACTTTAAAAAAATTATTTCTTTTTTCTTATTGTTATATGGCAGAGAACCAACAGTTATTAAATGCTATATTGCTATATGTCATAGCGATAAGGAAGGCATTTAACTGAAGCGTATTCAGTGCGTAATGTTTCTGCCGACTCCGCTAATGTGTGCCGAATTATGCTTTGCACCAATACATTAGCTTCGGTGAACGCTCGGAAGAAATCATCTTAATCAGCTATGTCTTTTGTACAAGATTTGAGGGCATATTTTCTTATTGCGTATTCCTTTGAAATAGTCAGATTTATTGCCATTTATCCTACTTCATTAGGAAACTTTTGATTGCGAGTGGTGATGACAATTATTTAGTTTGTGGACTAGACATAAATATATATATCTAATTTGATCTTTTTTGTTGTGTTTCGCGGCTGGTCGAACACAATTTGATTTCGTTTGCAAACTTGTTTTGCTAAGTATTACGCCTAAAAATATTAGCAACCTAGTGAATTAGTACTCTTGCGTTTCTCAAATTATGTTTGATTATAATTACAAACGCTTTAATTAATAAACCTATTTTGTAGTAAGTTAAAATATAACCAAATAGTTGAATAAATGCTATTTCTTTAAATTTACCATTAATAATACAAATATTTTTAAAATTATCACTTTTATATCGTAGGCGCGCTTGCAACGTGAGAATGAGAGCTTCCTAGTTAATCCTCATGGGCTTTTATTCCACGAAATAACAGCATCATCTTTGGTAAAGGTGGATATTAAAGGTAGTTGACAAGAATAGAAATTATCTACATTAATTTAATTATTTTCATTTTGCGATTAACAATATTTTCTTTATTCATTTAATTTTCATTCGTTGTTGATATCTACGTAATTTTGTTAATATGGTACATTTCCTTTCATTTCTTAAAAAAATGTGCGTTTTCGATTATCATTAATTCGTTAACCTTGGAACATGTTTCTGCCAGTCAGACTGTCAATTCCGATAGATGCTGGCTTAATTTAATCAGCGAGTTGAAAGCAGTATTGATATGCTTAGCTACAATATATTTTGGTCGTTATCTGAAGGGATTACGGACGCCCCCGGTCTCTGAAACGCAGCTCATGAGATATCCACTAAATTATTTTTCTTTTTCTATGTTTAAGTATTATGATTCTATTGATGCTTCTGTTTATCTATGGCTGTCTGGCAGTTAATCATCCGTTTTTAAAGGTTGTTCTATTTATTGCATTGAGGCGGCTGCTCTTATTTATGTTAATAATGAAAATTGATGTTCTCTTACGTAAGTATTTTAAATAAATTCATATGCTTAATTTTACTTGATTATTTTAGTGCTAGAATCCATTAATAATTTATATAGTGAGATGCATTCTTGATTTCTAAGTCATACTATTTAACAACAGGTGGACTGTAGAATGTAGTACTGACGGTGATAACGAGAGCCATATATTAAATGTTTTGGTAGCACCAACTTATCTCATATTTAGACTCAAATTCGTTTTTATTGCTCAAATCGCCTATTGCAAAATTGGAAGTAAATTGAGTAGAGGAAGTGTACTAAACGTTGTGAGTAACTTTTCTATGTAGAGGAACGCGGAGATGATATTGGAATTACCTTTAGCTAACGAACACATTAAGTCTGAATTAAATAATTGTGTGGATTGTTTCGCAAAGCTTTGAATGTATTATTTATTTATTTCTAAGTGATAAAATCCCTTCCATTATTTTATTTGCCAACAGTTACGAGTAATTAGTGGTTTTCTCGCCTTATCATTAATGAGCGATCCGTTGTTCTTTAACTTTTCATATAGATATGAAAATTATTCAGTTATGATTAAGTTATGCATCGGCTTTTAATGTTGGTTTATTAATGTGTATGATAATGCTGATAATTGTAATTTTATTAAATTTATGTATTTCATTATCCTAACTTTTTTGGCATTTGAAAACTTTCAACGTTTTATGACATGATGGAATCCTGTTTTATGAATTGGAATATTTTAATGGATTTATTAAGTAAATTGTACGTTATTTATCTGGCTATATTGATGTAGTGGGGAGGTTTAGTTTGCCTCATTTGTGTGAACTATCCTGATAAATTTACTCATGGTAACTAGGTATTCTTTCTATCTCATAAATCTCACTAATAATTTGTTTAAAATAGTATTTCTGTTTTTTATTCATTTTTTATGGTTCTATGGCAGTAAAACATTAGTCACTTTTGACTTTTGTGTGGCTGGGCATGATGATAATAATAATAATGATAATGATGATGATGAAGTAATTAATCTATTCTCTGGCGCGCAAAATGTTTCTTGTGTTATTTGTTGTATTTACGTTTAACATAGGTAATATACTTGACCATGGATCTACAAACTTGGGCATTGATCGAGTGGATTGGATGTTGCATAGTGCAATTTATGGGGCTCGACCAGATGTCCGATGCATTATCAACCTCACTCTACCGTCTGCTGTGGCTGTAAGTATGTTCTTGTAACCATACGCTTATGGTTGATTAATGTTCAATTACGAAGTAAATGATTACTAAACATAGATATTTGCCATAAAAAATTATTCACATTTTTTGTAATAATATGTCATGTGTGCTGTTTAAATTTACTTGCAAAAGGTATTTAATTTGTTTATATTTTAACGTAGAAGTTTGTTGCCATGTGTTCGTTTATCTACCGTATTCTATTTAATTCATGCGTTAGTATTTTGCATGATTCATTTATAACTATGAAGTCATGGTGTGGTCAGTTACATTATTTTGGTGCGTTCTTATCGTTTGCATTGTTGACAGTAATTGATGTAGTAATAATTGTCTTTACAAACATCAAATTTAATAGTATAACAATATAATAAAGCCTAATTGAGAAACAATTTCGAATGGATAATATACAATTGATGAAATCAAACGAAGTCTCCAGTATCATGGATACGAACGTGACGTTGTTTCAACCGAGACCAAGTACAATTATCAATACGTGACCAGGTCATCGAAATTGATAGAGCTCCAATTGTTTGTTTAACGAGAGGCACTTATTATTCTATTAAAAATTAAGTCCAATAATGTCAGCTTTGCTTATTCGCATTCCTACCAAGCAAAATTTTTTTATGCCTGCTGGCGTCTAAAGTTTTCGTCTTTATAAGTTTAAGTTTTATTAGCGCAAAGCAAAATTGTAAGTACCGATGTATTGAACATATGACCTTTAACGCAGATTGAGTTACTTACTTTTCTCTATAAAGTGCGAAGTTTGGAGAAAGTTATTCTCATGCACAACCATACAATTGCCAATAGTAATTAATGCTTCACTGCCGTATAAACAAACTGAAAATCAAGAATTTTTTAAGAAATGATAAAAATAACAATTTATACACATATTATTAGTGAGATTTATGAAGGATAGGACCTAATTACCATGAGTATATTTGTCTAGATAATACACAAAAGAGAAGTAAACTAACAAAACCATTATAGCCACTTCTGCATTAAGGTAAGGCAGCATCAGCAATTCATTTTCCTTTCGGTTTTCAATGACTCACGTCATAAACAACACCAAATCTCGCAGCCAACTCTACCGTACTAAGAAAAGACAGTTTCGAAGTGGATTCTGTAAAAAATATGCGACAAGATCGGCACTGTGCTCAACTCAATGCCATATTGCGCTCAGTTACCAACCAATAATTATGTTGCGTACGCGGACGTCATCATGATAGACGAGTGGATCTATATTTCCCAATTTTGATGTTGTTGGCTTGAACTGTTTTTGTTATCTCAAAATCCGCCCACCTTGGTTCTTACGCCAATTTGGTGCTATGTTAACGAATTGTTCCCTACTGGACAATCGAATTGAGAGCATACGCAAAACGTAACCGAGCCAACTTAGTTGATGGAACCTTATTTGTATTTCTAACGAGGAGCACTTATTGTCCGATCCAGAAATGCGATCCACAGAATCAAATTCAATCTTGAAGTCTGGAAAGACTACTATTGTGGGACGGCGATGCACATAGCGCTGTTCGAGAACTTGTCTTAGGGTAAAAATATTGTCTATACAACCTCGTTCTGACTGGAATCCGTCTTGTTCTTTTCTAGTATGTCATTCAAGTGAAGCGTTAGGACGACGTAAGATAATCGAATCTAATAATACTACGATTATTTTCATACGAATTACGATTATTTTTTTTGAAGAGAGGGGTGATAGTTGAAAATGGTACGGTCTTCCAAACCCGTATTGTACGAGAAAGTTTGGTCAGCGCACCGGAATAATATCGCCACCATTCTTAAGTAATCTCGGAAGTAAATCATCAGAGCCTGCGGTTTTAAAACGTTTAAGAGATGGGATTGCATCTCTTATTTCTAACTCTGCTGATTCTTCGAGTTTAATATTCCAAAATGTTATTGTTGGCATGCTTTCGGAATCATAACTGACGCAGATGTCCGAGTGTTCAGTCCACCTATCAAGATGACTTATTTTATCGGTTATTAGATGGTTGTTACTATTTTTTATGCCTTCGTTAACTAATTTTCTCGGACTTGTTACACGGATAAGTTAGAACAAATAGCAGATATTACCTGATGCGGACGTTTCTTCCATCTGTTCAGCCTTTCTGTTACAAAAGGATTCGAGATCGACCTTTAGACCGCGCTTACTTTGGAGTCTTACATTTCTACGAATACTATCATGTGCTGAGCTAGATGGAATTTGACGCCCTTCGTACATCGCCATAGATTTTACAGTGAAGCAATGACTATTTCTACGGTGGCTTACAGTGCCACATACTATAGTACCTGCAATACGCATGAGGGAGCTTGTCTTCGCCCAAAGTATATTTGAATTTTCGCCATCATGTCCGATTAGCTTTGAATTTAGAATATCGTCATATTTTTTGTCGAAAGGACTGTTGTTCGAGTTTGTTTACATTTATTTGGGGTTTATTCTTATTTTACTGGAGAGTCTTAAGGCAAATCTACATCGTATAAGTACATGTTCCGAATCCATATAGGTGTTCTAAAAAGAACAGCAATACTAGATGCAGCCACATCATCTCCATGATGTGTCTAATCGTCACTTTATCTCCTGAGATCAACTAGGAAACGTCGAAAAATATCCAAGGCTTTGTGTACCAGTATATTCATTTATATAGATACTACATATAAGCTCACTTATCTATCACCTTCATCTCGTACTCATTTATAAATAATTTTAAATTATGGGTAAGAATTCGTCAATATATTGTTTAAGAAATTGGAATATTTTCTCATTGTATGTCAATAATTCTAAATGGAGTACCAGGCTTATGCATTTTCTCCAACCCCTACACTCTGGGTGCAACTGTGTCTCGTATGAGTGTGTTACCATGCGCGAATCCAATGCACCACTAGCAATTTTTTATTGATAAATAAATTTACTTATCCTTACAACCTATCAGTTGGATCTTTTGTTATTTTCTGTGTACTCGAGCTTTACTTAGCTGTTCTAACATTTTTTAAATTATACTCTGATTGACTCACCAAAACTGTAGTTCCTTTATCCGCTTATAGAAAATTTGTAAGTCTTTCAATTTCATAGTTGGGCTTAAATTTAACGTCTTGGTGAGTGATACGTGAAAGGCAGTATAATAATCGTTGGATAGTTTTCAACTGTATGTGCGATAAATGATAGTTTGGCTATGTTGTGCGATGGGTTAAATAAACTATGATCCGTATTTACAATAGAATTTTATGTATGCTCCATATGCAGATTTCTGTGGAAGTTATTGTTTGAGTAGCATTGGAATGAGCAACTGACACGTCAAGATTACGATCATACCTATTAATTTTGATGCTGGCGAACATTTCATGCTCTTATGCCTTATAACTATATCTGTTCTGTACTTTTGAGTTATTGTGAGCTGAGAATAATTTCAGAAATACAAAATATAAACATCTTTAAGGGATCCGCGATGTTAAATTTTAATCCGAAAACCACGAAAGACAAACATTATTATTGCTGCTATATATAAATGAGTGTTAATTAAACAATCAAAATGACGCATGGAATCTCTTAACTTTATCCTTCGCAGGTATCACAGATTGAAAATCTATTGCCTCTTAGCCAGGAAACTATGATTATTGGACCAATGGCTGTGTATGATGCAAATCGCGCACAATCAAATGAAGTGCAGGAGAGTACTGCGGCCAGTGGAAGTCGTATGTCTGTGCAGGCGGAGTACGCGGCAATAGGGCAAGCTGTGACTGCTGAAGGCTTTGCAAACTGTAAGGCTTTAATCGTAAGGAGCTATGGGATCTTAGCTTTCGGCGCCACCATTGAAGATGCCTGGTTTACGGCTTATACAGCCGTCGAAGCATGTGAAACTCAGGTATCTATAAATTGTATGCACTTCTTATAACATTTAATTGGTTACGAAATATTTAGCATGAGCATAATACAAACGTTTAAAACTCTTAGGTAAAGGTTTCTGCAACAAATCTGTTCATAAATCAGGTTTAAGTTTAGCATATGCAATAAACTCATGTAACAGCTATCAGCGGTAATTGTTAATTTCCTTAAACTGCATTTATATGATTTTGTTGTTATTTTGTTATTTATTGAATGCTTTTCCACAAATTCGGTTTAAGTTATTTATGATACTATTGACTATACTCTGACATCGTAGTGTTAAATCACGTTACCAGCTACATGTCTATTGAGTGTATTAAAATGATCACTTTGTACCTAGAAACAACATTTATTGGTCCCTCATAATATTATAGTGCAGAATTGGCGTTTCATGATACGTCTTGAAATGATATAATCGGGAATGTACAACTGGATATTGAGATGGCTCTCTTGTTATATCATGGTTAAAATATGGACATTCATATTCACGAAATTATTGAAAAAGTACGTAATAGATAAAATATTTAGCATACTGATAATATTGATTTCAAGTGTCTTAGTATTAACAATATGTTAATTAAAATATAATATTTTGAGTGGTGTGTGATAGTTCAATAGGAATGCGAACAGGAATATTGTGAATATTTGAATATTTATAATGAATATATAAACATTAGCCAATAGATAAGCCGGATAAAATTATTTTATATTTCATTCGATAGTCATTTTTTTCAAGATAAAGACCTGGATTTTGTCAGCCTCTACTTCTGTTACTAATAAAAAAATGAAAAGTACTAAGGTTGCTTGTAAGATGGGATAGTTTTTCGGTGATAGTGTGTTTGATACTAATAATCGCATGTTAAATGAAATTTTACAGCGTATAAGAGTTATCTGAATCCTTCTAGCACAGTCTGACAATTCTGGTTCATTAGGGCTCGAATTAGGTTGCTGAAATGATACTTTCCACATTTTTTCGCTAAAAATTTCTTAATATTGTTTAGCACGATTTGATTTGTGAATTTATACTAGCATTCATAGCGACCCCGCTGGATATCATTGTCTATGTAAATATCAAAAGGCATCTTCCACCGTAACTGAGTTCTACAGATCTGTTAAAAGAACAAACCCTCAAATCAAAAGGTCGTCAGTGCTTGCTGCGCTTGATTTTTTTTACCGACGTAAACAGTAGGATACCTTGCCTGTCAAATTTTAATTAATACACAACAATTGGTAGAACCACATACGTATGTGTGCATTAAAACACACTGTTATACTTTAATAATGTTGGTCTTAGTTCCTTTTAAAGTGTCTTAATCGTGGGGCGCAGTACGAGAAGTTTTCCTTGTTTTTTATTACTGGTATGTTATATTGAATTACATAGAGGAAATGGAATTCAACTTATCGACGTTTTATCACAGACATATATATATATATATATATACTTACTTACTTTACTTGGCTGACTCTTTTGGAGAATAAGCCGGCTCCATTGATTTCATGGAGTTTCTTGGGAATTTGGTACAAGTGGTGTCCCTCACCACTCGGATATATTATATATATATATATATATATATATATATATATATATATATAATCTGTTAGTTGAAATGTCCTTACTATAAAGCTTTGAATTAGCAACTATATGCCACTGTAATTATACATAAAATTAGGCATTTATTCACTAAATTTCCAGTGTATCTCTTTTTTATATTACCATTTAAGTAAAAGCTAATTTTACAAAATAATATTTGTGTTTCTTTTATTGCGGGTTTTCATTTTTTTATATAGATGCGCCTGGCCAGTGTTGACCATGCCAACTTGGTAATTCCGTCGGAATTGGCGACTCAACAAGCCTTTCAGCATGCCTCATCTTCATCTGTAGTGCAGCAGGGTGCAACTGGTGCTGCCAGAAACGGGAACTGGCGCTTTGGTGAACTTGAATTTGAAGCACTTATGCGTCATCTTGACAATATGGGATTTAAAACTGGCCATCTTTATAGAATTACTAGAGTAAGTAGATTCAGCACATTTTCTTTTTCTCTCATTGTCTCAATAGCCCATTGGTATCTAAATGGCATTTCTAAACAATTGTGAATTATCAATTTTTACAATGGTACATCCTATGCGTAAATTAAAAAATAAACTCAAGAATTTCAATAAATTTGCCTAGTACTCCGCAACAAAGAATATTTAATTCCCTACTCTATTCGAGAATTTGTCTTTTTCCGAATCATTAATTGTACGGTAGTTAACGCAATTTTGTAAAACGTTTTTTACTTCTTGAACCTTTTTTAAAATGCCTGTGCAAATCAGCACCACTTATTACGTTGTCTTCTGTTGAAACTGACCTGGCCGTTATTCACTTGCCTCTGGTTAGAACTTTATTCTTTAGATAAAGGGTTTTAAACTATTTATAAGATTCTAGTAATTGCGCTTTTATACTGTCGTTGTTTAATAATGTCGTTATCAGATATGAGATATTAATCTATCTACGATACATTTTGTGTTGATCGTCGCACAGACCTGTCTGATCCTGAAAATCTTGCAATTTAATTACTGATTAATATTTTGTTAACATTTGGCGCTACTCAAGCTTATTTTTATAATGCAAAAACATTTAATTACAGTTGCAGCAGGCTGGCACATGGACTACAATGTCACCGAGAGAAGCTGCTGCATCAATAAGACGTGCTACTAGCCTCAGTCGTGGTGCAACTGCCCCGCGAGATGATGTTGAGATCCCACCCGCAACCTCTTCATTTGCATCTGCCTATTATGGCGACGAAAAGTCTCAGTAAGCTTTTTTTCTTTTTCTCGTACAGAGATTTTCTTGTGTAAGGAATTTTTACTGTCATTTTGTACCTCAATATAGTTCATCCATTAAAAGATTTATTTATATTATGTCACTAGATGTTAAAATATGGTGTGCTTTTGGTAACTTACATCAGTCGCTTGAATAGAATAACATTTCATTATACAAAGCATACATCTTTTCTTTCAATAGGATACTTCAATATGAATGTCTTTTGTTTTTCCGAAATATATTTCTACTTAAATTTTCAACATTACTAAATCACCATATAAATGGAAGTAGATAAAGGCCTTTACTAATTTTAGCTATCGACTAGGAAAGTTTCAGCAAGCTTCAGTTGTGTTTATCGTACAAACCCTTTTTAAGACTTTGTTGTAAAAAAGATAAAGATCAATCAAATTATCGAGTACACTATGTTTTGTACGCATTGTTGAATGATTTTGCGGTAGAAACATGCGAAAGTAAAATTCCTTCGCTTACACTATATGTTGTACCTCTAGCCTTTGCACATCCAAGCGCAGTCTGCAAGGCAGCAGTAAGTTGCATGGTTGGATGTGCAAAGGCTAGAGGTGCGTCCTCGATCAAAAAGCCGAGTGGTGAGGGGACACCACTTGTACCAAATTCCCAAGAAACTCCATGAAATCAATGGAGCCGGCTTATCCTGCAAAAGGAGTCAGCCGCAGTAAAGTAAAGTAAAGTACTATATGTTGTGTAATTTTAAGTATTGGAAATAATATGCTTGTAGTATAACCGTAGAAATTTCCGTCTTGACAATCGATGAGCAGCAGTTAGTCTGGTAATGTTAACATGCCTCAAGCATTTTCTAATGGGATACATCCAGCATCCCAATTCATGTGAAACCTCGAGTTCAATTTAACTATGTAGCGATATTTAGTGTCAAACACGTACTGACAGTATGTATTAAGTGTTTCGAAGCTAGTAACAAATTAGTTCAGTTGTGACCAGAAGGATAAACCAAAGACATCATGAACGGAAAGTATAATCTCATGCACATTCGTTTCGTGCTTACTGGTGACTTATCAGTTAGACCCGGTATTACGCACTTTACTCACTTTATATAGTGGTCCTACTGATGAGTCGCCAGTAAGCACGAAACGAATGTGCATGAGATTATACTTTCCGTTCATGCTGACTTTGGTTTACCCTTCTGATCACAACTGAACTAATTTGTTACTATGCAGGTATGTATTAGGTTTTGCGAACCTAGTAACAAATTAGTTCAGTTGTGACCAGAAGGATAAACCAAAGACAGCATGAACGGAAAGTATAATCTCATGCACATTCGTTTCGTGCTTACTGGCGACTCATCAGTAGGACCGGTATTACGCCCTTTAACCACTATATATTTGGTAGAAGAATGTGGAATAATAGGACGGTACAATCTCCTATGAATAATAGGACGGTACAATCTCCTATTATTCCACATTCTTCTACCAAATATATAGTGGTTAAAGGGCGTAATACCGGCTCCTACTGATGAGTCGCCAGTAAGCACGAAACGAATGTGCATGAGATTATACTTTCCGTTCATGCTGCCTTTGGTTTATCCTTCTGGTCACAACTGAACTTATTTGTTACTAGGTTCGCAAAACCTAATACATACCTGCATATATATTAGTTCTTCGCAACAAACAGTATTTGACTGTAATTTGTTACTAGGTTCCCAACACCTAATACCTACTTGCATATATATTAGTTCTCCGCAACAAACAGTATTTAAGTACTGAGAGAATCAGAACATGCGTTCTGAGCACGTATATGACGTTTCTGCTGCTGAGGGAGACGGTCTAAATTTAAAAAAACTAAGAATATAACTCATCCCCGCTGATCTTGTGTTTTCTACAGCCAGCAGATAATCATGAAAAACACGAACTGAAACGAATCTAATCTGCAACGGCCTTCGCGCGGACTAAAAATTCGCGTGGTGGACTAGCGAAAACAGGCTACTGTTGTATTAATTTCCAATTGTGCTTCTTGGCTTTCCATTTTTTCCTTAAAAAAGCTCTTGCAGATGCCATGCTGACGGTGGATATTAATCCGATCAGTGTGCCAAATTTCGTTTTGCCAAATAACGAAAATAATTCAAATAAGCTACTATTCATTAAATCTGGATTAGATTTAAACTTCAGCCCATTTAATTTGCAAATGAAAATTAGATAAGTAAGAAATTTCTGCCATGTGGATATCTGTCAACCTTGTTTCTTATCCCGATCTAGCGCTGAGAGAACATTTCTCTACTGGGCAATCGTATTATGGCCATGTGGAAAACATGCGCCTTATTTGTTGAGGAGAAATTGTTGGCAGATCCAAAATACATCTACGCATGTCAGCGTTGGTTATTCGTTGTTGATAATCTACATCTGCTATGCTTATCAATCAACAGTTGTCGAATTCCTTGAAGGTGAAGGCGTAGACATAGTTCAGCGATATATATATATATATATATATATATATATATATATATATATATATATATATATATACATAGGTATTTTTATCAATATTCCAGGTAATATGAGTGATGAGGGAAATATCACTGTGGCAGAAGTTTGGGTAGCTTTCTAAAACTTTCGTCATTTATGTGGAAATTCACCATCAAAAAGTTTGTGTTCAATTTTCATGTATGCTCGGTTTTGGCATACGTTAGAATCAAATATCTTAGATGCGTACAGGCATATTCGGCCATAATGGTGTTGTGAAGAGGTCTAGATTGCATAATTTCTGTGTTGCCTATGTAAACATCTCAATCTGAACTGGATCCTGTCCTTGTTAAATCATTTTCTAATATTTGTTATTTAAATTGTTTATTGTCATTATTATTATGTATTGTTTTTTAAATTTTTGTTATATAGCAGCTTAGCATCAGTAACTAACAGCAATTGTATTGCTATCGGTTATTGTGATGAATGATGATGTGACCACCGTTATTTGAGAAAAATGTCACATTGATTATCAGCAGCAAACAATCAATTCTGACATCACATATGTGTTTTTGATTAGACCAACAGGTACTCGTTAGCCAAATAAAAAAACAACATCTGGGTTGGCTTGATCACAGTTTATTTATGCCTTGAGTTTTATTGCCCAGTTAAGTATTATTCTGTCTGCCAGCGCCACGTTAACTCAAGAATCAAGATGGGCAGATTTAGCCATGGTGAAAACAGTTAAAGGCAGCTACAATCAAATTAGTTAATATAGGATCTGATTGTCTATCAGGTAATAGTCCACGTGCATATCATAGTTATTTGCTGAAAAATGCTCGATCTGCATCGAATCGATCTCAGTCACAGTCTTGTTGTGGATTTGTTGAAGAATCATTTCTATGTTTTTTTAGTTTAACAGAGTTAACTTCGACGTTTGGTCGTGTTACTGAATCGATACACTGAAAACCACAAGGAAGCTATATTTTATATGTCGCCTTGCCCTAAAGTCTACTTACTCATGATATTGTTGTGTGGAGGCTTAGGTTGCCTATTTACTGTGTTACCTTGGTAAATATCTCCGTCTAAACTAGATATTTCACTCGCCTGAATTATTCTCTTTTAATATTTTCGATGTGGTCATTATTTCCTTTTTCAATTATTTTTTGCCTTTTCAAAGTGCATGCAATTCTGTAAAACTTGTAGGATCCTGAATTCTAGTTTCTGATGCGCAACGCTTGTTTGTTTAAAAATTACTATATTAAATTCGCTAACGTGAAAGCTTAACTTAGCTTCATCAAGTGGTAGTTTAATTGAATTATTTTCGATATTTGTCAACACGATATTGGGCTAAGTTATTTCATCAACAACCACCATATCCATATCTTCTACAAGAACGTTATTATTAGGTTGCAAAGAATGTGGAAGTACAAGAGAAAGGTAGACTCAGTGGGTAGCGCAACTATTTGACCCTACGCGTCAGCCGATGCAGTATATGCACATCATTGCTAGTGTTATTTATGGTTATCTGTAGACTAAGAGAATACGTGGATGCCCTTTCCTAGTGGGATCGTTGCTATGCGTAGTTTCGACTGTCTGTTAATAAAGGCCGACGAGCGCTAGTTGTCCAGTCACTAGTGGTCAAAGTTTTTATGGTCGATGAAACCACAGTTTTAAATGCAACAATCTAACAAAGGGTGTAAACAATTCGGTGTTAGAAAAAGCTAAATGCGCTTAACTAGGACAATAATAATTATTTATATGGCAGACGGTCAAGATGTACAGACATGCATTGGATAGTAATTAACTTGTATAACCATTGTCATTAGAGTATACACAATGTTGGTCTTAGCAACGGGTGGTTTATGAATCATAAAATAATAACTGGTTCGAACATAATGATAATTTATCATGAATTAAAAAAACTGTTTATACCTAATGAAGCTAATTAGGGAATGCGGGCAAAAACCCCAAAAGCTTTGCCAATATAACTGGAAAAATTCTACTCGCCATGTGAAAAGTTATTCTCGGTTGCACAAATAGTACATTGCATAAGAGATGACCTATCAACAGAAAACTAAAAGTAAAAGGGATAAAGATCTTACATTATTTAAATTCTTATATATTATACGACCTTCAATCCAGCTCTTTCTATTCATGTGCACACTCCGCCTACGGCGAATCAAAAATAAAAAGATTAACATTCAGTTAGTAAATTAGAAATTATAGTGGTGACTATCTCAGATTGTACAATTGGGAATGTTTATTTGTATAAGAAAATTAATTGTAAGTGTTCATGATGAATTTACGTGATGTAATAATGATTTAATATGGAACCAATAACAAAAAATGTGTATAAAAATATTTTTTGAATTAACATAATTACATGCAATTAAACAATTATTGATGAAGTCATTGTCCACTAATTTTTCACTGCCATAGAGAGAGAGAGAGTAAATTTATCAGGATAACTCACTTTGCCCTACTAAGAAAAGAAAGTTACGAAGATGATTCTACTGCATCATCATCATCATGTCCAGCCACAAAAAAGTCAAGTGACTAATGTTTCACTGCCATATAACCATAAGGAGTGAAAAAATATATAAGTGAATTAAGACAAATTATTATTGAGATTTACGAGAGAGAGAGAAGGAATACCTTGCTACTATGAGTAAATTTATCAGTATAACTCACAGAAATGAGGCAAACTAAACCTCTCCACAACACCATTGTGGCCATTTTAGCATTCGGGCAAGGCGACATCAGCAATACAGCTTCTTTGCGGATTTCACTGTATCACGTCATAAACAAACCAGACCTCTCAGCTAACTTTGCCCTACCAAGAAAAGAAAGTTACAAAGATGATTCTACTAAGCATCTGCAACAAGATCGCCATTGAGCTCGATTCGATTCCATATCGCTAAGGGTTTCTAACCAAGAACTGTAATGCGCACGAGGACCCCATCCCGGCAGGCGAGTGGGTTCTATAGTAACCAATTTGGGTGTAAGTGACTTTAATTGTTTCTGCCATGTCAAAATCTGCCCACCTTGTTTCTCACGCCAATTTGGTGCTAGGTGAGAGAACAGAGCTCTATTGGGCAATCGAAATGAGGGCATACGCAAAACGTGACCGAGCCAACGAAGTTGATGGAGCCTTATTTGTTTTTTTAACGACTATCCAAAAGTACGTCTGCGGATGTCAACGTTAGTTATTCGTTGTTGGTAACCAACATGTTTATACTTCTTAAACAACGATGATCTAATTCCTGTAAACGTCTCAGATCATCAACTCTAAGAGGCCAAGTTTCACTAGCGTATAGTAAGACTGCGCGTACAGATGCATTGTAAACACGACCTTTAAGGCAAAGTGAAATATTGGCGTTTCTCCATAAATGACGAAGGTTCGAGAAAGCTACTCTAGCTTTCGCGATCCGTATTCTCACCTCGTCGGACATATTGCCTACGTTATTGATAGAGCTCCCAAGATATGTAAACCTGTCGACTATGTCAAGATCTTCATTCTGCAGTCGCAACGTTGGAGTGAGTATTGGGTGATCCTGTAACAGTATCTTACATTTAGAGGGTGCGAATTTCATACCGAAAGACGGAATCTATTTAGGGTGGTCTGGGCAGCATGCTGATTGTCGAAAAATACGATATTGGCCGCATAGTAAAGATCGACTAGTTTATCTCCCGGGAGAACTTCAACTCCAGCGTCCTGAATGTGTGGGAGAATGTTGCTCATAAAAGCATCGATTACAAAATTAAACAAAAATAGGGAAAGTGGACAACCTTGACGAACACCACTGTTGGTTGTAAAGTTATGCGTTAATTCGTTGTAGACCTTAGCGTGACCAGAAGTATTTGTGTAGAGAGCTCGTATAATATACACAAATTTTGTGGGCACACCTCTTTTCGACAAGATATGGAATAAAACATTGCGATTCACCGAATCAAATGTACCATTGAAGTCTAGAATGACGACTATTGTGGGATGGTGATATAAAGGTCTCTGTTCGAGAACTTGCCATAATGTAAAAATATTATCTATACAACCTCGTCCTGCGCGGAATCCGGCCTGTTCTTCTCTTGTATGTGATTCACGTGAAGTGCTAAGACGACGTAGGATAATCGTAGCAAATAGGCTTGATACGACCGAAATCAAACTTATACCACGATGGTTATCGCACGAATTACGATTGCCTTTTTTGAAGATGGGAATGATGGTCGACTCATTCCAGTCAAGTGGTACGGTTTCCTCATTCCATATAGTATGAAAATGTTTGGTCAACGCTCCTTAAATTATATCGCCGCCATCCTTAAACAATCCCGGAAGCAGATCATCGGGGCCGGCGGCTTTGCGGCGCTTAAGAGATAGGATTGCATCGCGTACTTCTAACTCGGATGGTTCTTCGGGACTAACATTCCACACTGTTGATGCAGACATGCTTTCGGGAATCGGAACTGACGCGGGTGGCCAAGAAAATTGGTCTCTAAAGTGTTCAGCCCACCTGTCAAGACGACTTATTTTATCGGTTATTAATTCGTTGTTACTATTATTTATAGTTTCGCTAACTTTTAACTTTCTCGGACCTGTTGTGCGGATAAGTTGGAACAAACAGCGACTGTTACCTGACGCGAAAGCTATTTCCATTTCTTCAGCCTTTCTGCTCCAAAAGTTTTCGAGATCGCCTTTTAGACTGCGCTTAAGTTGGCGTCTTATATTGCGACGGGTATTATTATGAGTCGAGCCAGATGGAATTTGGCGCCTTATTTCGAGTATCTCCATAGATTTTACAGAGAGCCAGTGATTATTTCTACGGGGGCCTGCTATGCCACATACAGTAGTACCTGCATTGTGCATAGTGGAACTTATCTTGGACCAAAGTATATTCGGATTTTCGCTATTCAGACCAGTTAGATTAACCTTTAGAATATTTTCATAGTTTTGTCGGAAGGACGGTTGTTCGAGTTTGCCTACATCAATTTGAGGTTTATTCTTAATTATTTTCCCGGAAAATTTTAGAGCAAATCTACAACGGATAAGTGCATGGTCCGAGTCGACATAAGTGTTCCAAAAAGAGCGACAATCCTGGATGCAACCACGCCATCTATAACTAATTGCTACATGATCTATTTGAGTCCACCGTTGTCCGGGTGCTGGAGGACGCCATGTAGCACAACGTTTAACACTACGTCTGAAATTTGTACTACTTAAATATAGTCTATGTTCAGCGCAGCTATCCAAAAGCCGTTCACCATTATCATTGCGAGTCGAGCTTAGAGTGTATCTTCCACCTAAATGAAATTCTGTGTTACTTAAGCGACCAACTTGAGCATTCATGTCACCATAACCAGGACTATATCCGAACTTCGTGCTTTACTTAGTAAGGAGCTTAATTCGGAGTAAAAAGCGTCCTTGCTTTCTTCTGTGCTGCAATCGGTAGAAGCATATGCAGATACAACGAAGAGGCAACGATGATAACGGTTTTTTGCTTTGATTTTAGTAGATGTATTTAAACGTGCCGCACACAATCGACTATTTAAAGGGATCCATTCAATTAAGCAAGCTTCAGCTCGCGCGCTAAGGGCAATACCAACGCCCCATTTACCGGCTTGAGAGGACTCTGTGGAACCAGATGTTCGAAGCCAATAACGCGTAGATAGGGATGGTGCAACTAGTTCTGTAATACACGTAGGATCCTGTATTCTGGTTTCAGATACGCAACATATGTCGATTTCTAATTTATCCAACGTACGAGCAAGAGATTCTTGCTGTCCAAGTTGTTTTAATGTCCGCACATTAAATGCGCCTACGTTAAAACCTAACTTAGGTTTAATGAATGATCGTCTACTAGAACCATTTTCGATATTTGGCAACCTGGTATTGGGCTCAGTGTTATGATCTAAACCAACCATATTTATAGTATCTAAAAGAGTGTTATTGTTAGATCAGATACGCAACATATGTCGATTTCTAATTTATCCAACGTACGAGCAAGAGATTCTTGCTGTCCAAGTTGTTTTTATGTCCGCACATTAAATGCGCCTACGTTAAAACGTAACTTAGGTTTAATGAATGATCGTCCACAAGAACAATTTTCGATATTTGGCAACCTAGTATTGGGCTCAGTGTTATGATCTAAACCAACCATATTTATAGTATCTAAAATAGTGTTATTGTTAGATTGAGAAGAGGAAGGGGAAGGAAAGGAGGCAGAATCGGAGATAGAGTTGCCTGCAGTAGCCTGTTTTCGCTTATCCACCCTGCACGGCTCAGCAGATAAGGCGACCCTTTTTATACTGCGCGACGGCCGATGCAGTATGTAATTATTGTAAGTTGTACTTGTCATGGTTATATGAGGACTGTAAAAGAACACTAGGTCGCCCATTCCTAGTGATGGTTTGTATTCAACGTTTTCCTTCTCCTACAGTGTCTGCCAACCAAGGCTGATGAGCACTATCTGCCCAGATTCCAGTAGCCAAAGTTTCCTTTAACAGCCGAAACTTTCCCTTCACGTCTGGAACGCTTGCTCTCATTCCGTCACTACACATTTAACAAAAAGTTACAGTGCACTTAGACCAAACTCGAGGCTTCACATAAAACGGGATGATGGCTGTGTTCCTTTGTCTCCTGGCAAGGTTCATGCTACCAATCCCGGGTTGACTAGCTTGAGCTCGCCGGTCGTCAAGCCGGAATTTCTATGGCTACGGGCCAAAATCGAATAAAATAATATAAATTAGCCCATTAGATTAACAGAAAATATAATTAAATAGTTTACTACGCTAATGTAGCCTGGGAAACCATAATCAGTAAACAAAAGCATATAAAATTATATATATATATATATATATATATATATATATATATTATTATACTCTTCACATATGCAAAAACAAAAGAAATTTTATCAAATACAGAAATGCTTCTTTCTCATTATCTCCTCAAGTGTCTACTAATGAACATATCTTTATATATAAATTTGAAGAATTGTTACCACCACCCGCGCAATCAATTATTGTTAAACTCTCTATGGTTATATATATATATATATATATATATATATATATATATATATATATATATATAGGGAAGATTAACTAAACAAATGCAATGTAGACGGACTGATATGTATCTGCAATCCTATACTCGAATTAAACTATGCAGTATGCTCTGTCAAGCTGCATATCTACAGCGATATTCCAAATAAATTTGTTGATTAAAGGAAAGTAAAGTTTCATTTAGTAGGGTAGAAAAAATACAAATGATGAAAAATTCTCAAACTAAAATCAGTAGCGTTTATGTTAATTATTTATTAAAGTGAATATTATGCAAATAATTCAAACCCATATTTATTGCAAACTAAAATATTAGTTTTAACTATGCTTGAAAGTGACCAAAAGAAAAAAATCAAATAATTATGTTACTTGTCCTCAATACATAGTTACCTGGCGAAACAACGTTAGCAAAATTAATTTAATTTTACTTGCCTTCATTTTAGGAATATCTAAGATTGCATTTGCACACGCCTTGACCTACCGTTTTTCTTGAATCAAAACAACTATTTTTTGTTTTATGAATAGCGATAAAAATGTTAGACGATGGCTTGCGAATCTGCATACCACAATAACCCATAATGAAGACAAGACGACTAAACAAATTGTAATGACCATTTTGCGCACAGCATGGGCTAAGTTATTATACCAGTAAAATAAAATGTAAAATAGAACATAATTTTATTAAATGTCTGAAAGATAAAGGGGTGTAGATTTAGTTATTCGTTTTGTAATGCTTAGTTAAAAATAAGAGGTAGAAAATTTAAATATTGCTGATATAGCTCACAAAAAATATGTGTAAATAGGAAACGTCAAAATGAAATTTATATCACTAGAGAAGGATTAAGCCTCAATAAAAGAACTATCACCCTCTAAAATAACTTGAGTGATATACATAACTACACAAATACGTAAAAATAGATCTTTGTCTCTTGTGTGAAGAGTTCGAGGTGTGACTAGATCTCTGCACTGAACCACGCTTGCAGCTTTATTCAGACAGATTTTGCTTTTTGAATTGTTTCATGAATAATAAGAGTGCGCTGCGGAATAATAAAGTAATCCCTATCGCTTATAATAGTATCCGACCGCGATATTATGGGTATAATCTTATTATTACCACACATTCAACACTGGTTGAATGATATTTGTAGTTTGGTGTCACAACAACACTACTCATTTGGTAATAATTCTCTTCAGATTGCGGCAATAAGCTCGTGCAGATTATTAGTTTCACCTGATGCGCTTCTCCTGTTAGTCTTGAATCAAAAATGAATATAAGAGATCACTTCTGAAGCAATACGGAGTAAACTGATATTATGAAAAATGTTAGTGTAAAGTTATTATGGATGGACACCACATATTTGAACTTATGTAGTATGAGATCTTCTCTCCTGGTTGCAAAAAATAGTTCGTGTTGCTCATCCTAGGCTTTGTTGTAGCGAACTTAAAAATTCTGTAAACAAGATGTCAATTTCAACGGCTTTGCAAGTTTCGCCCACTTCGTCAAGCAGGAGCTTTTGATCGATCTCGTAAGAAGATCGATGTGTTTCTTTATCGCCAAATCGTAAATTACATTGAGAAAAAACGTAAAGTTTCTCATCCATTAAGTGGCTTTCAAAAAGCTCCTTGTGAAGCTTATAAGGCGAAAATCTCTTGATTTTATAGCTGATGTCACGCGTTGGAGGTAGTTGATTTCATTGGTTAGAGCCGAGTATCCTCAAGTTTTATTGACGATAGGCATGCCTTGGCTAGTTTAAGTTCTCGTGTATTGCGTTCGTGTTGCTGATTAAAGCGTTAGTAGCTGTAGTTGCAAGTGGCTCAGTTGATGCAGAAGTGTTATTTATAGTTTTATTCGCGTTTCTATCCGTTTTTACTATACGGATAGCCGAACGGTATATAGACAACCGCATGGATTGGAATTTCATTTGGATTCCAGCAGACAAACGTTTAGTCAGATCCATTTATTAAACTAGCAAAGCACCGGTGTAACGCCCTCGTCTAATTTTCATCATAAATGTTCTGATCGCTATTATATGTCATTGGCTATATCGCTACGCCTTTTGCCACAATGACGCAGGTTGTCCTTACTCATTTAGGCATAGATAATTTTGTTCAGGATCATTATTATGCAGCTCAAGCCAGGTAAGCCTTAGTCAACTGCACTTTTATAACACTTATTTACTTACTTTTTATATGCTTTTTGCTATATTAAGGTTATTCCTATCTATATTATTTTTGAACTACTTTAGACTTAGTCGTATACCTACTGGTTATTATTGTTGTTTTTTCGCTTCCAATTCGAAAAATACTTACATTTTTGACATGGATATCTTTCTGCTTTTCAACTTTCAATTGTGTTGGCTTTAGTTTTTCTTTTATTATCTTCATAATCTAGCTGTTTATTTTCGATTTCATAGCAATTCGTTGGCAGCCCTGCCGAAATATTTTGTTGACAGACCTTACCGAGGGATCTATTTATATAAAATATTTGTAGGCTAGTTCATATTTACACCTTAAGCCCTGATAGTTAATGTGGACTGTCTTATGTACATCAATTGCCAGCAATTTCATAATCTCAGATATTTCTGTATTTTTTCATTTTGTTAAAAAGTTATCTCCGTGGTGCTCGCGTTTCCTCTAAAACATTTTTAGTGCTGTAGTTCGCTGATGCTCAATTTTTGCCTTCGCCTGAATGATTTACTATTGCCTTAGTTATATAGAGCTTCTTTCAGTTTAGTTTCGTCGTGTTTCAAATAAATTTTCTTTTAGCCGAATTCATTTTTTATTCGATTACTTCTAATGGATATCCATTAATATGATATCCCTTCTAATTGGGTGGCGATACTTTATAAGGATGGGCGCTTTGTAAATTCATAATAATTCTTATCCAATTCCATGGCTATTGTATATTTTCTCGACCATTAAGTCTAAGTAGAACTGTTCCTTTGTATAAGAGTCTTATTACACAGAATCCGGTTAAAATAAAAGTCACCGTCCAGACCCATGGCAGTTTAGATGCAAATTTTCTGATTTTTAAGTGGTTTGTTTAATTCTTTTAATTGATAGAAACCGGTAAAATCTTAGGTAGACTAAAGATAATTTTATGAATAGGTTTTCTTACATTTATAATTTTTTATCCATGTTCGTCACTATTAATGTTGTTATATCCGATTCAGACAGTCTTATTCTTGTCAGTAAGTATTTATACTATTTTGACGGCATCGGTGAGGGCCTTTTATAAGAATCCAGAACAGAAAAAGCTTCCATAAACCATTAATCTATTCAAGCTGTTTATAATTTATGGCTAAAATGTCAATTATTCTCATTTAAACTTCTTAAAACTAAGAATTTGTCCGTCTATATTTAATAGATTATTTCTTATCGTCCTAATTTAATAAAATATTCTGAAAGAAAATTATTCTATGCCCAATGCAGGTACTTCTGTAGGTAACACTCCCTAAATGTAAGATACTGCTGCAGGGTCATTCCTCACCCATTTTTACTCTGCATGTTCAAGTTGAAATCTTAAATTGGTTGACCGGTTGACATGTCTAGTTATATGTATTAATAATTCAGGAAATGTGAATAGCCTTATCCAAACTTCTCGTTTTCTGGTGAGACGAGAATGGCTCTGTTGTGTACCGTGCATCTGTATCTTCAGTTTTATATTATTCCGAACTTGGTCTGTTATAATCGGTCTTAAATGCTTACGGACATTCGATTATTATTGACTGGGAAGCATTTAATCCAAAAATAAGCGACGATGACATCCGTAGACGTATTTTTTATTCGTCAGAAAGCGCCTCTTGTTAGATAAGCATATAAAGCTTCATTGATTTCGCTTCCTTTGTTACAATTATTGTATGCCTCCAGTCTGTTATGGAACTATTCTCATATCCAGTATCAGATTGACGTAAGGCACAGTGAACAGTTTTTGACGTGCAAATACCGTAAATTCATACTCAGCCACTCTAGTGTTTCACTTAGTTGGATGAACATAACAGTTATGGATATATATACACGTGTGACTCGCAACTATATAATAAAAAGTCAGTCTGAAGTATGAATAATATGGTCAGAGGAAATATCGTGCTTGCTTCATTAGTTTGTTGTTTTTAAATTTTGATGATGGGCGAACCAAAGAAGGCGGCCGTCGACATATTCTTACGAAACAAGACCTTGAATACAGCCTGTGCTAATCAAAACACAGATAAGGTAATTAAATACGGTTGAAGTCAGTCCCAATCAAATTGAGTATTTCGAACCATTTCTTTTATCAGGTGCATCCAGGTGCCTATCATAGTTTTTTATGAAGACCCTTCAATGTATGCATCACATCGTGCTTAGTGGCGATCGTGCCATAGATTTATAGTAGAATAATATTCCTAATTTTCTTGTACGAGTTTGGCAGAGTTAATTTCGTGGTTAGGTTTTATTTATGAAGCGATTCATTGAAAACCATAAGGATATTGTAATGTCGATATCGCATTGTTATGAGGTCGATTGCCTCGGTTATGTAATGTGTGGAGGTCTAGATGGTCTCATTGCGCTGTGTTGTACAAGTAGGCCTCTCTATCTAAACTAAATCTACCTTAAGTAATTCCTCATTTCTAGTATTCTGATTTCAATATTACTTTTATGCTTTTATTTTCTTTTGCCTATTCTAATTCAGTAGTTAAGTAACAGATTTTAAATGCTGTTGATTTGCCGTTTTTAATTATTAAAATTCTCATGAATGTGTGAAAGTTTGGAATATAGCAGCAAACTAGTTTCAATGGAGAGGCGTAGTTATTTCTGCCTTATTGTGATAGGATCTTCTGGAGTCCATCCTTCGGAATATCTAGATCTGTGGATCTGATGTGTGTTACAGCGATGAAACATTATTTTTAAATGATAATACGTTTCCATTTTTGGTGATGGTGATGAATATAAAGAGAGATGAAGCGTTTTCCCCTTTTTAGATACATTTAAATGAAACGGTGGTCTTGTATTGAGCAGATTAATAAAAATTTTAATATCCGTTGGTCTACTTTTCACCTAATAGCCACGTGTCATGGACCGTCCCTCATGTGCTGTGACTTATTATTGATTTTTTTATTTCTTGCTAAGGATGAAATAGGAATTCGTTTATTCCACTAGACTATATTTACGGTTAGCTTGTCTTTGAAAGTTATGATTATATGTACATAGAAGCCAAATTTTGTCTGTGTAATGAATCAATAATTGTTATCCTTTATAAATATAAACAAAATACTTTTATTCAGTGCTGAGGCTGCTCGAAAAGCTAAGGAACGTTCTATGTCAATGCAACGAACGGACTGGTTGATCACACCCAATGTTTACCAACAGTATGATGACCCAGATTTCGCAGAACATGAAGCCTCTTTGTCCGGCGATGAATCTATGCTTGAGCAATATCGACGTTTGCACTTTACGAGATGGGCTGCCGATCGACGTAAAGCACCTGGGGCCGAAACAGATACTGAAGATCTTGCATTATCGCCGGCTGCTGGAGGCAGAATTCGAGCTATGTCATCTCGAAGCCGACTGAGAGCCTCAACTTTAGGAGATGATGGTCGAATAATGAATGCAAACAAAAAGGACGTGCGCTCTGCCACACTTGGTCCCCTTGGTGTTATTAGTGGAAAAGAGAGAGCTGCGATTGGTGCAGCCTCTGGTGGTTGCGGTGGAGGTTATGCTGTGGCTGTGCTAAACAGAAATCAGTTTGCTCCTCAGGGTGCTAACCCGAACGAACTTCGAGATCAACAAAGAAAGGTCAGTTGAAATACTCTGTCTTTTCTGTTTGCGTCGTATTCGCAATTTCGCACCTACTCGTCTAAATATGCAGATCTTAAACGCTTTTTTTCAACAGCATCAATCTTATTTAAAGTGATCATTTCGAGCAAATTTTAATTTTAACCATTTAAGTAATTTGTTTTTGCTTTGGTGTTTGTGAATGCGATTAATTTAGCAATTTCAGGGTACCAATTGGTATCTGACCAGCTGTTCTTAACAATTTCAAATAGTGTAAAATTAGCCGATTTTATAGGCGTAAGTTTGTGAAAATATCATTAAAGCTATGCATTTGTGAATATTGTATTTGTTTCTTGTGTGTGAACGGACTGTTGATGCAGGTTTGTCAGTTGAAATTTTTATTTGGTATGCACTTTATTCTATTTGTACATGTTTGTTTTCTTACTCGGCATGTTAATATTGATTTGCAATTATAACTTTCACAGTTCTGTATACGATCAGAAACACTGTCATCCAGAGCATTTTTATTGGATATAGAGATTGAATATTTCGTTGTTATGATAATCGATGTTATGGTTATTTCTGGACGAAATCTTTATATTTTGTGATACATATGAGCATTTTTTAAAATTTACTGTAATATTTAATTGATATTAAATTACTGATGATATTTAGTAATGTTTTATTTTTAATTTACTATATATATATATATATATATATATATATATATATATCTAATAACGTGAACGTTGGTCGCATAATCCATTTATCATTTAAAAGATTCTATTTATTTTATAACCAAAATTCTATAAGGCGTGTCTTATCAATATTGACTAGTAGCCTTGGTGTTCACGTTTCTAAATTGTTCTACATAATGCATGTAGTTTGTGTGCAAAAGAGATAAGCTTTACATTAAAATATTGGCTTTCTTTCTAATTAAGGCGCTTTGGTGTGTCGTGTATTACCTCTGCCTGTTTAGTAAGCCAGTTACCTGGTATCTAATGCATAGATATGTAAAACAGTTATTGGTTTATTACATAATAGGAGCTCGTGTGCAGCAATACATTAGAGATATAATGCCCCACTTCATAACTATAAGTTCTATTTATATATATATATATATATATATATATATATATATATATATATATATATATATATATATATATATATATATATATACCCTGACTCTAAGGCTAACTTAAACTTAATTTCACTCAAAATCGTCAATCGCTTGATAATCCGGTGCACCTTGTGTGTGAGACAAGCCTGGAGTGGAAAAATGATTCTTTTGGAACGCGAACCATAATAAATTTCATATTACTCTTTCCATGTGCAAAAAGGAAACGAAATTTTATCAGATACAAGTGCCGTCTTTCAGGCCCTCGACTAGAATCAATAAACATACAATCGGATTGGCAACAAACTGAAATGGAAATAACAGAGGCGCATACGGTGACAGTAGTTTCCAAACAATATGAGAGTTTAACACTGAAATCCACACTGGCGCTGTTACCATGTGGAAATTATAAATTTGCGCAACAAGGTGAAACGATCAGCTACACTGGGAAAAATAGCACTCGTACATGTAACAGTGAACAATGCGCACAAATGGTTAATTCTCAAGCCATCAAAACAATAATGACCAGATCTCAGACATCACTTTGCAATACTGCAAGAATGACCTTTACATGCAAACACGCATACACACAAACACAAACGCATACACACTTACCAACTAGCCAAAACAAGAAACAAGTAAAAACGAGTCAGATTTGTTACCACTAGCATAATCAATTGAAAACTGTACTATAGTATATTTCAATATAAAACTTCAATATCATTTATGTTAAAGACCCAGGCATTGCATTTTGTCCGTCTTATCTACCAGTCACAATTAACAATTTTCTCTTTATTGTATGTACCTATGCTGTATACCTAACTTCTATTTCATTCTGTGAATAAAGTGGTCTGCACAATTTTGTGTATACATTTTTACCAAGAACTATGATGCACACGAGGACCCCATCCTGACAGACGAGTGGGTCCTATACTACCCAATTTAGATGTAAGTGACTTCAATTGTTTCTGCCTTGTCAAAATCTGCCCACCTTGTTTCTCACGCCAATTTGTTGCTGGATGAGAGAACAGAGCTCTACTGGGAATGCGCAAAACGTGACCGAGACAACGAAGTTGATGGAGCCTCATTTGTTTTTCTAACGACGAGCTTTTATTGTCAGATCCAAAATTACGTCTACGCATGTCAATGTTAGTTATTCGTTTTTGGTAACCAACATGTGCTATATTTCTCAAACAACGATGATCGATTGCCTATAAGCGTCTAAAATCATCAACTCTAAGAGGCCAAGTTTTACTAACGTATAGTAAGACTGCGCGTACAGATGCATTGTAAACACGATCTTTAAGGCAAAGTGAAATATTCGCGTTTCTCCATAAATGACGAAGGTTCGAGAAAGCTACTCTAGCTTTCGCGATCCGTATTCTCACCTCGTCGGACATATTGGCTACATTATTGATAGAGCTCCCAAGATATGTAAACCTGTCGACTATGTCTAGATCTTCATTCTGCAGTCGCAACGTTGGAGTGAGTGGTGGGTGATCCTGTAGCAGTATCTTACATTTAGAGGGTGCGAATTTCATACCGAAAGACGGAACAACGTCTGCTAATCTATTTAAGGTGGCCTGGGCAGCATGCTGATTGTCGAATAATAGTACGATATCGTCCGCATAGTCAAGATCGACTAGTTTATCGCCCGGGAGAACTTCAACTCCAGCATCCTGAATGTGTGGGAGAGTGTTGTTCATAATAGCATCGATTACAAAATTAAACAAAAATGGGGAAAGTGGACAACCTTGACGAACACCACTGCTGGTTGTAAAGTTGCATACCTTCGTTGTATACCTTAACGCGACTAGAAGTATTTGTGTAGAGAACTCGTATAATATAAACAAATTTTGTGGCACACCTCTTTTCGACAAGATATGGAATGAAACATTGCGATCCACCGAATCAAATGCACCCTTGAAGTCTGGAAAGACGGCTATTATGGGACGATGACAACTATCTCTGTCCGAGAACTTGTCTTAACGTAAAAATATTATCTATACAACCTCGTCCTGCGCGGAATCCGGCCTGTTCTTCTCTTGTATGTGATTCACATGAAGCGCTAAGACGACGCAGGGTAATCGAAGCAAATATCCTAGATACAACCGGAGTCAAACCTATACCACCATGGTTATCGCATGAATTACGATTGCCTATTTTGAAGATGGGAATGATGGTCGACTTATTCCAATCAAATGGTACGGTTTCCTTATTCCATATAGTATGAAAAGTTTGGTCAATGCTCCTGAAATTATATCGCCACCATCCTTAATCAATCCCGAAAGCAAATCATCGGGGCCTGCGGCTTCGCGGCGTTTAAGAGATAGGGTTGCATCGCGTAAATCTAACTCGGATGATTCTTCGATACTAACATTCCACACTGTTGATGCAGACATGCTTTCGAGAGTCGGAACTGGCGCGGATGGCCAAGAAAATTGATCCTTAAAGTGTTCAGCCCACCTGTCAAGTCGACTTATTTTATCGGTTATTAAATCGTTGTTACTATCATTTATAGACTTACTAACTTTTAATTTTCTTGGACCTGTTGCATGGATAAGTTGGTGGAAGCAGCGATTTTTACATGGTCCAAAAGTTTTCGTTATCCACTTTTAGACTGCGCTTAAGTTGGCGTCTAATATTGCGACAGGTATTATAATGAGTCGAGCCGGGTGTAATTTGGCGCCTTATTTCGAGTATCTCCATAGACTTTACCGAGAGCCAGTGATAATTTCTATGGGGCCTGCAATGCCATATACGGTAGTACCTGCATTGTGCATAGTAGAACTTATCTTGGACCAAAGTATATTTGGATTTTCGCCATCCAGACCGGTTAGATCAGCCTTTAGAATATTTTCATAATTTTGTCGGAAGGACGGTTGTTAGAGTTTGCCTACATCAATTTGGGGTTTATTCTTAATTATTTTCCCGGAAAATTTTAGAGCAAATCTATTACGGATAAGTGCATGATCCGAGTCTACATAAGTGTTCCAAAAAGAACGACAATCCTGGATGCAACCATGCCATCTATAACAAATAAGGCTCCATCAACTTCGTTGGCTCGGTCACGTTTTGGTATGCCCAGTTGAGCTCTGTTCTCTCATCCAGCACCAAATTGGCGTAAGAAACAAGGTGGGCAGATTTTGACATGTCAGAAACAATTGAAGTCACTTACATCCAAATTGGGTAGTATAGGACCCACTCGTCTGCCAGGATGGGGTCGTGCGCATCATAGTTCTTGGTTAAAAACCATTAGCGATATGGCATCGAATCGAGCTCAGTGGCGATCTTGTTACAGATGTGTAGTAGAATCATCTTCGTAACTTTCTTTTCTTAGTAGGGAAAAGTTAGCTGCGAGGTTTGGTTTGTTTATGACGTGATACAGTGAAATCCACAAGGAAGCTGTATTGCTGATGTCGCCTTGCCCGAATGCTAACTTGGCCATAATGGCGTTGTGGAGAGGTTTAGTTTTCCTCATTTCTGTGAGTTATCCTGATAAATTTACTCAAAATAGCAAGGTATTCCTCTCTCTCTCTCTCTCTCTCTCGTAAATCTCACTAATAATTTGTCTAAACTCACTTATATACTTTTTTCACTCCTTATGGTCATATGGCAGTGAAACAATTCACTTTTAACTTGTATGGCTGGACATGATGATGATGATGATGATGATGATGATTATATTTTTCATAATTACGTAGTAGTTGCAGTTGTATTTGCTGCGTTGATCTAGTATGCTTTTTGTACATGCTGACTTTAGTATATCTTTTTGGTCCTATGTTAACTTGATTGCTACTAGCTACATAATACCTTTGCACAAGTGCATATTTATTAGTTCTACGAAACGATATGTATGTAATACAATTAAAAAATCATTGATTGCGCGGGTGATGGTAAAAATTCTTTAAATCAAGTTTGCGAGCTTGAAGTAAACACCAATCCCATTGTATTTAACCAGTCGTCGAACAACATAACGAAACTACCGCCAGTCGCAACGCACTGATGCGTTTCGACCTTCCATGATCATCATCAGAGTACGCCTGCAAACTGACTAGTGAGGATCAAATCGCATTGCATATATATGGAAATCAAAATAAGATATGCAGCTCTCAACTCTAGTAGTCTTGCGTACATTGTACGTGACTGGAAATGCCGGCTGCACAACTTCTTTGCAGTCACGAACATTATCTGCTTTTAGCTTTCACCAAATGCAAATATATATGGCCAATACAATTTAACAATAATTGATTGCGCGGGCGGTGTGCGTGTCTATTATATATTTAATTAAAAAAATAAATTCCACGAAATGTGTTAACTGATGTTGATTAGGACAAGTATAGGGATTCTATTGAGTAACTGATATTCAGATTTGGATGGAATTCTAAATTTTGGAGGAAGTTTTCGTACATCAAAACTCATCGTATTGCTACCCCTTACTAGTTCTGTGCCTCGAAGACAATTGTCGGGACATTTTATAGATTCATATATATATATATATATATATATATATATATATATATATATATATATCATATGCTTTGAATTCATATTACCAAAGACTCTACATGAAAGTAACTACATTACTGCTCGATTACACATTCGTGTATAAGATTGTACTTCCCAATTGTCCTAGATTCATTGGCCACATTGTGGACATGAGGCGTCATCGTCACCACCATGCACATCAATACAAAACCCAGTAGAAACTAATGTTTTTTTTGCTATATTACCATAGATAATAAAATACATGAAATTGTTTTAATGATGGCGAAAATAATTTAGGTACACAAATTATTATGGAAAGATTTATGAGGGAAAGGGCCTAGTTACTGAGTGGATATTTACCTGGATAATATACTTACTTTTACTGCGGCTGACTCCTTTTGGAGGATAAGCCGGCAGCAGTGAGACAAACTAAACCACAACACAACACCATTATGGCCGAATCAGCTTATGGGCAAGGCAGCATGGACAATACAGCTTCCTTGCAGCTGTCACTGTATCACATCATAAACAAATAGTGAGCAGTACAAGTTCATAATGATAAGTCGCCGGTAAACACGAATGCATGAGACTATATCTTTGGTCATGCTGACTTTGGTATATCCTTCAGCTCCTGTTTGAGCTTATTTTTTACCAGGTTTCGCCATACATACCTTGATATATATTTGTTTTTCGCAACAAGTAATATGTAGTTATTAAGTTAATAGCTAAAAATATCTAAAGTTATGCACATTCCAAATTAATTTTGACATTATCTTCTCATCATCATTATCATCACAGAAAGCAATATATCAGCCTTTAATAACGAGTTTCCTACTGAAATTTATCCATAGGAAGGAAATAAGTAAAAACTAATAAAAATAAATATCAAGCAGAAAGGATAAAAATAATGATTTAAAATAAAAAAATTGTTAATGAAGGTGTTTATTATATGGAATATCTAATTCGGATTGATCTGTTTTAACCCACAGTTGCCCGGAAACTAGATGCCATGGTTTGCAAAGCATTTCATTTTTGTTCTGTTCATGTATTAACTATGCTTCATACGGCTATCGAAAAGTCATTCACAATTATCATTAACATTGGGCTTAAAGTGTATCTGCTGCTTGAGCGCCCAACTGTAGCGTTCATGCCATACATGACCAAGGCTATATATGATCTCGTTATTTTTAGTAGAGTACTAATTTCGGACTCGAAAGCGTTCTTGTCGTCATCTGTGCTGCAATTGGTTGGATTATATGAAGAAACACCGGAAAGTCAACGTTCACTAAGGTTTCCAGCATTGATTTTAGTTGACGTTTTTGGAGCCTGCCGCGCGAAGTTGGCTGTTTACAGAAATACATTGTTTTAAACTAGCTTTTTTGCATGGTAAGCGGAAAATATGGTCTTATTGTCCGGTTTGAGACAATTTACTGGCACAAGAGGTTCAGAGCTAATATTGCATAGATAAAGATAGTAGATATTACTTGTGGGATTCTACATTCTAGGTTGGGATACGCAAAAACTTGTTTTCTGTCCAACATACGTCATACAGCTTCTTACTGCCAGATTTGTTTTACTGATCGCACATTAAATGCGCTGACGTGGAAACTACATATATTTACTGAATGGTAATTTACTTGAACTATTTTCGATATTGAACATTAAGACATTCAGCTCAGAAATTTCATCAACATACATGGTAATTATTTAAACGAACATTGGTTGCGCGGGTGGTGATAACAATTATTATAATCAATGTTGCGGTCTTGATATAAGCACCTCAAACATTAATTACTTACATATGTCAGTATAAGCAAAGAATTTTATAGTGTAGAAAAGGCAATTCATCCAGTAGACCGGCTTCGTCCTTATTGGGAACTCATCCTGTACTGGCCAGAAATTGCAAACGACAGAGCTCGTACCTGAGCACGTCTGTTTTGGCATCTAGTACTCAAACCATTGAGTCACCCTGCCGCACACTACACTACACACAATTTTCAGTTATATACTAACTAATGTAACTTGGTTAGTCTATTTTTCCTTTAAGTGGAGCTCATATGGCATCCATTTAGACCCAAAGTTCCAACTAACCATCCCCAATCTGTCATTACTGAACAGACACCAAACTACATGGGGAAGTGGTATTGAAATGAACATTTATATAATTAAACGAACATTGGTTTCGCGGGCGGTGATAACAATGTTCGTTTAATTATATAAATTTTCAATGCAATACCACGTGCCCATGTAGTGTGGTGTCTGTTCAGTAATTTCAATGTCTAAATAGATATATATATTTCATCTAAAATAAAAACGAACCGAGTTACGTGGATAGTATATAACTGAAAATTGTGTGTAGTGTAGTGTGCGGCAGGATAACTCAGTGGTTAGAGCACCAGATTCGAAGCAGACGTACCCAGGTTCGTATCCTGTCCGCGGCAAATTCTGGCCAGTACTTGATGAGTTCCCAATAAGGACGACACCGATCTACTGGATGAATTACCTTTTCTACACTATACAATTCTTAGTTTATACTGTCATATGTAAGTAATTAATGGGTCAGGTGTTTATATCAAGACCGCAACCATGATTATAATAAATGTTATCACCACCCGCGCAACCAATGTCCGTTTAATTATGTAAATGTTCATTTCAAAACCACTTCCCCATGTAATGTGGTCTCTCTTCAGTAAGGACAGATTGGGAATGGTTAGTTGGAACTTTGTGTCTAAATGGATGCCATATGAGCTCCACCTAAAGGAAAATTGACTAACTAAATTATATCAGTTAGTATATAACTGAAAATTGTGTGCAGCGTAATTTGCGGCAGGATAGCTCAGTGGTTAGAGCACCAGATTCCGAAGCAGACGTGCCCAGGTTCGAATCCTGTCCGCAGCAAATTCTGGCCAGTACATGATGAATTCCCAATAAAGACGAAATCGGTCACCTGGATGAATTTCCTTTTCTACACTATGCAATTCTTAGTTTATATCAAGACCGAAACCTTGATTATAATAATAAATGGTACTTATTTGTTCTACAAGAGTATTATCATTAAATTTACTAGAAGAGGAAAGTGAAGGCAAGAACAGAATCGGAACTTTATGTGTGTTCAATAGTCTGAATTTGTTTAGCCACCTCGACCGATTCAACAAATATTTGTTATTTTCATCATTTTTCTTATCATTAATGGTTATCTATGTGGCTCATTCAGAGTTTACCTGCTCTTGGATAATCTGCCAACCAAGGACAAGCATTATCTGCACAGTTTCCAGTGGACAATGTTTCCTTCTACGACCGAAACTTTCAATTCGCTCTCACTCTGTCACTGGACATTTAATACTAAGTGTTACTACGTTGGTAAACTGAACTCGAGACTTCATATGTAACCGAATTATGGTTGTATCCCATTAGATCCGGTACGGCTCTTGCCTCCTTTACCGGGCTGCTGACTAACTGTGGTGATCAGCGCTATTTGAAGCCATAGATTTCTCCATCTTCCTATAACCTGTTCGTCTTTATGGACTGGCTTATATAATGGAGGTCCAATCTTTCTGTCTGTAATTCAACCAATTCGGTTGCAATGATTGCTTTCTTGTTTCAATGAAGATGTCAATACAAACAACATTGCAGACAATTTTACTTAATACATATTCTAGGTTCACAAATGTTATGTCTGTCACTATGGCAACAATTCAATAAGTACCTTTGTTAAATGGAAAAAACACTTCATATAAATGCACCAAACCTATATACACCCAACAAAACCATCATTGATTGCGCGAATTCTAGCAATTCTTTGAATCATATTTGCGAGCTTAAGGTAAACAACAATCACGTTTTATCTAACTAGACGCACAACATAATATAGCTAGCGTCTTTCATACTTACTAACCCGGAGCTCATTTCCTTAAATTAGCTGACAGGAAGCGTTTTGATCTATTGTATGTTTGGTTATTCGTGTTAGAATCAGCATTTGCTGTTTACGAACTTCCTTTGCAAGATTCAAACGCGGTGTGTCATTTTACTTAACTTATTTTTGTAAGGAAGATTAATTGGTGAAACAATTGAAAGCCATTCGACCTTAAAGAAGTAATTGTTAATAAATTTGACAAAATTACGCATTCACTTACTATTTTTATTTCTGCTTAAGAATTATTGAGTCACAATTATAGCTCTGCTCCGACCATTTTTATTATTGTGCATGTTTATTTTTTGAGTATTTAATAATTACCACTGACTCAGATAGTGTTTTGGCTATTTAAAATATTTCATTTCATATTCCACTCACGCCAAGTTTTTTTCATTTATAAGGCGCATCGGATTATAGTACGCATTGCCGATTTTTAAGGGAAATCATGTTTAAGTGCACATAATAGTCCAGAAAATACGGTAGGTCTTTTGTCGTTCAGTTAAATATAAAAACTTTTTAACTAAACATAAAGTAATCGGTCGGATGTTGTTGTTCTTCGTATATTAGTCCAAGCCAATGAGTCAACGGTTAACTTTTCTTAAAATATTCGACACAATAACAACACAAACAAAACGGTTAATATAAGACTTGTTTCCACTGTTCTTCACCATAAACCATTTCATCTAAGCATTATTCTTCTCTGCTCTTCTTATCATTAGAGCTGGTAGGGTCTTCATTTTGCACCAATATTTGCAGCTTATTACTTCCCGTCTATACAAGTTTAATGCCTGATTATCTTGCATAATATTTTTTTGCAGATTCGGGCGCGGTACTACGAAGAAATGAAAACGGCGGGTCCAAAGTCCCGATTATTGGAGGGCATGTTAGATGCAGATGACGAAGGTGACGGTGGATATCCAGTAGGCCCTGGCGGTGGGACGTGGTCGGGAGTAACTCGTGCGCAATCGCCTGCACCAATGCCCATCTCTCCTAGAGGTACTTTGAGACGGGCCCCCTATGACTATTCGAGTCGATCGGGTACAGGCCTTTCGCATATGCTCAGTACAACTGGTGGAATGGCTGCCGGACCAATGCGTGTGGAACATGGTCAGACAGTGATTGTTGGTGCAGCAAGCCGCGGTATTATTGCGAAGGAGCATCAGACGAATCCTGCATGTTTCATGCGCGTTCACACCATTAATCCATTCATGAGCATTACAGATGATGACTTGCACCGGTAAGTTCAGAATGTAATTCATCTTTATTTTCCCTGTACGCTTAAATAAAATTATTTGTAGTAATTTAGATACAAACTGATTATTCAATAAAATAATTTTGTTTCGCCATTTTACTTTTTCAAATGATTTTTATTATTAAACGAACATTGGTAGCGCATTGTGGGATGAAATTGTTTTGATCAAAATTAGGATCTTGATGTAAACACCTGACCCATTATGCACATAATTTTGCCAGTATAAACTAAGCATTGTATAATGGAAATTCATCCAGTAGGCCGATTTCGTACTTTTTGAGAACACGTCATGTACTGTTCAGAATTTGCCGCGGACGACCACGTCTGCTTCGGAATTTGTTGCTCTGATCATTAAGCGATAGGGTTGCTCTAACCACTGAGCCACCCGACCGCTCAGTAGTTTGAGCAACAAATTCCGAAACAGACGTTCTCAGGTTCAGAACCCTGTCCTTGGCAAATTTTGGGCAGTACGTGACGAGTTCTCATAAAGGATGAAACCGGTCTACTGGATAAATTACCTTTTATACATTATACAATGCTTAGTTTATACTGACATGTAAGTAGTTAATGAATCAGGTTTTAATTATTTATGCATTTCTGCTTTGTCTATACATAGCTCCTCCCTTGTCATGCCCTCCTGATCATCATCGGAATAATTTTCCTATATTGCCAAAACTCGATTCAGCAAAACGTGCATTAACTACATTGGCTTTATTACCTAAAAGTTGTAGACATTTCCGTCAGTCGTAATAAATCCAAATGGAACATTGTGTTGAACATCATCTTTGCCAAACAAATAATGCTATTAATTTTATGGCATTAACTTTTTCTATTGCTTATTACATAGATAGCTTTAATCATTGGCCGTGCTAGCCTGACTGATTGGTGGAAATTGGTAGTTACGTTCTAACGAACTCTGCATGTCATCGAGAGTCCCAGAGAAATTTAGTATCTTCGACTATGTAGACTTTCAAACTTGTATAGTCTTCTGTGCGGGAAATTATGATATCTGTTTATGTTGTGGGTTATCTACACAGAACATGAAATACGATTGAGAAGTATGTATTGCACGTGTCGTTCGAAACCTTTTTTTCCATGGCTTCATTTCACTTCTTGGCAACTGTTTGCTGAAATGGATGGTGTAAAAATTACTATATTGTATCCACGATTGTTACTCTTTCGACTCGGATTATGCGCGTACCAGTTTCAGATTTTTATTCGTTTTTTTGAAAATATGACTTTCTTCGATCTAATTTAGTTAGTTCCTATGGTGTGATTATTTTGTCAGCTTTCTAAAGTTCGTGAACTTTGTATGTGGCATAGTAGGTAGTACATCAGGTCATTGCTCTTTGGCGTGTTGAGATTGTGGATGCTTAGTGCCAATTCGATTTATAATTCGTAGATCTATTATCGGGTAATTTAATCGCTGCCTGAAATTCGATTTAGAATCGTTCTGGATTTAATGCGCATAAGAATGCTGAAAGTATCCGCCAACATACTCTTTTTATTTTTGCATGTGCTCTCACGAAATGCGGCTCAGATCACAACTAGAGTACTTTCTATCCCAATCCCAGTTCCTTATTAAAAAGGCGTACAGGTTCGGATATATTTTTGCTTACGTTTAACATTAATGGTTAAGTTGGACGATATGACGCAAAATTTCATTTGACTGACAGGTATATAAATTCTGCGAAATGCTAAAGATAGATAAGTGCATAAAACGCAAACTTCATACATGGGGTAGGTCGTTATACCATATGGCGCCTTCCTGATATCAGGTATTTGTGACCACAACTGGATCATGTAGCAATAATTTATAGATGACGTGAGTGTAAAAAAATTGTCTTTCATTCTATTACACCTTCTGACTTAGACAATGTTTTTATCCGTAGCTATAACATTTTTAGCATTCTAACTTTGGGATTCGAAATAACTACAGGAATCGGTAGCATGACCCTAGCTGCTAATATCGAGATGCAGCTATTTTGTCTGAGATGGAACTTTAAGTTTGTTTTTTGTACTAAATGTGTTATAAGGTGTTGTGGACTAGCGTTAAGTTTTGAGGGGAAATACTACCCCGCTGAACGAAGTTGGCCACTAGTGCCAACATAACAAATGCGCTGCTAGGGCGGTGCTCGTCAGCATTAAAGAATAAATGATTGTTGGTAGATCACTTAATTTAAGAAATGCGTAACTTTGGGTTCTATTACAAACAATAGATATATAGACACATTTGTTGTGTTAAAATGGCAGTTAAGTGTCTGTTTTTAAAAATTGTGATGGTGAGAATGAGCTGCAAGTCAATTGGACAGAAATATAACCACGAAATCGATTTATATTAATTTCATTTTACGTTTTGTTGAACTTTATTGAACCCCTATTTTGTTATGTCTATTGAAACATCAGGTAGAAAAAGAAACCTCTGGGATATCAAAAGTTTAATAACATGTTAGTAGTGACATTTTTCACGTTTTACGTACAAAATGCTTTAGTTATCACGAGAATGTTGCTCGTAAGGCACGTGGTCAGCCTTCACTTGAAGAAGAAGAAGAGATGATGGCACGTGAGTCAGCTAAGCTGGCCTTGATTGAGGCGGAGATGGCCGCTCGAAGTGCTGCTCAGCAGCAGCGTATGTTACAGCAGCAGCAACAGGAGATCCAAGCCAGTAAGTATTTCATTTCTCGGATTTTATATATATCACTTATAATATTGACATTTATTTGTCATATATATATATACATATATATATATATATATATATATATATATATATATATATATATATATATTTAATACTTGGTACTTTGTATAGTCGATTTTGGATTTCAATGGCGAATTAGTTGGCTTAATTACATACATTATATAGCAAGACCGGAAGCGGTTAAAACACATGCTGAGGCACACACGCATTTTTTGGTTTTAGTGACGCAAATTTTCTTTGACTCTCCTGTAACTTAGATAATTCATTTTTTGGTAAACTATTGGGTTGATCTGTGTCTTGATTAGCATAGGTACCCAGTTCCTCTCAACAACAGAAAATTGTTGGATCCCATTTGGTCCAGTAATGTATGGAATATGGATGGTATATTATCATATACGAATTATTATGCAAGCATCAATGAAGTTAACTTCAAATGAAGTCTTCGGCAGTGATATTTCAAAGCAAACTCACTGTATACAATATATACCAAACCTGTAAAGAGTTTTGATTCAATTGGAAACCTATTAGTTTTTCTAAGTTGTGGAAAATGCTCTCAGAGAAATCTACGATACTGCTTGGTCACCCATAACTATAGCTGTAGCTTACAGAATAACATTTATAGGAAAGACTTGGTTTGTCGTATGTTAAAAACTGCGAACTTGTTTGCTCTGTCATATCACCAAAACTCTTTAAAGCGTGGTATCTACTGTGAAACGAAGAGGTCACGCCTTCGTTTATGAGCTTTTCACAGAGCTTACTGCCAGCCATGCATTGAATGAGGAAGAACACTAGATTAATTTTGCATTAGGTGTTGCGCATCTAGTAACAAATTAGGTCAAATATTACCATTGGGTAAACCAAAGATAGCACATTCTTTTCGAGCTTACTGACGACTCATCAGTAGAAGCCAGTATTACGCCCTTTACCCACTATTTCGGTAAGGAATGTGGGAAAATAAGACGGTACAATCTCCTGTACGAATGTGCAAACCTGAATTAGTGAAGCTAACTCTATATATATTATATATACAGAGTCTGTAAAGGGTACCGCCTTTATGGCTATTATGTCAATACCCGATACCAAAATTAGGGTACCGAAAAGCTACACTATGGTTGATGAGTTGGTACATGGTACCAACAACGATGGATTTCAATGTATGCCAAAGTTCACCAAAATTGAGAATTACAGCTATTTCTGAACACCTGGCCCCACTCCCTAGCAAATCCATACACCTTGGCCTTGGTCGATATCAGTATACCACATTTCTTGAAAATCATGACATAATTCAATTAAATGTATAACAGTAAGATACAGTTTGTGGCGGAAACTATATATATATATATATATATATATATATATATATATATATATATATATATATATCATCATCATTTCCAGCCACACAAAAGTCAAGTGACTAATGTTTCACTGCCATATAACCATAAGGAGTGAAAAAAAGTATATAAGTGAATTTAGATAAATTATTATTGAGATTTAAGAGAGAGAGGGAGAGGGGTAGAGAGAGAAGAAAAACCTTGCTACTATGAGTAAATTTATCAGGATAACACAAACTAAACCTCTCCACAACACCATTATGGCCAAGTTAGCATTCGGGCAAGGCGACATCAGCAACACAGCTTCCTTGCGGATTTCACCGTATCACGTCATAAACAAACCGAACCTCGCAGCTAACTTTGCCCTACTTAGAAAAGAAAGTTACGAAGATGATTCTACTATACATCTGCAACAAGATCGCCACTGAGCTCGATTCGCTGCCATATCGCTAAGGGTTTCTAACCAAGAACTGTGATGTGCACGAGGACCCCATCCCGGCAGACGAGTGGATCCTATACTACCCAATTTGGATGTAAGTGACTTTAATTGTTTCTGCCATGTCAAAATCTGCCCACCTTGTTTCTTACGCAATTTGGTGCTGGATGAGAGAACAGAGCTCTATTGGGCAATCGGAATGAGGGCATACGCAAAACGTGACCGAGCCAACGAAGTTGATGGAGCCTTATTTGTTTTTCTAACGACGAGCTCTTATTGTCAGATCAAAAATACGTCTACGGATGTCAACGTTAGTTATTCGTTGTTGGTAACCAACATTTGCTATACTTCTCAAAAAACGATGATCGAATGCCTGTAAGCGTCTTAGATCATCAACTCTAAGAGGCGAAGTTTCACTAGCGTATAGTAAGACTGCGCGTACAGATGCATTGTAAACACGACCTTTAAGGCAAAGTGAAATATTTTCCGTTTCTCCATAAATGACGAAGGTTCGAGAAAGCTACTCTAGCTTTCGCGATCCGTTTTTTCACCTCGTCGGACATATTGCTTCGTTATTGATAGAGCTCCCAAGATATGTAAACCTGACGACTATGTCAAGATCTTCATTGTACAGTCTCAACGTTGGAGTGAGTGGTGGGTGATCCTGTAACAGTATCTCACATTTAGAGGGTGCGAATGTAATACCGAAAGACGGAACAACGTTTTATAATCTATTTAAGGTGGTCTGGGCAGCATGCTGATTGTCGAATAATAGTACGATATCGTCCGCATAGTCAAGATCGACTAGTTTATCTCCCGGGAGAACTTCAACTCCAGCGTCCTGAATGTGTGAGAGAGTGTTGTTCATAATAGCATCGATTACAAAATTAAACAAAAATGGGGAAAGTGGACAACCTTGACGAACACCACTGCTGGTTGTAAAGTTATGCGTTAATTCGTTGTAAACCTTAACGCGACCAGAAGTATTTGTGTAGAGAGCTCGTATAATATTAACAAATTTAGTGGGCACACCGCTTTTCGACAAGATATGGAATAAAACATTGCGATCCACCGAATCAAATGCACCCTTGAAGTCTAGAAAGACGACTATTGTGGGACGGTGATATAAATGTCTCTGTTCGAGAACTTGCCTTAACGTAAAAATATTATCTATACAACCTCGTCCTGCGCGGAATCCGGCCTGTTCTTCTCTTGTTTGTGATTCACGTGAAGCGCTAAGACGACGTAGGATAATCGAAGCAAATAACCTTGATACGACCGGAGTCAAACTTATACCACGATGGTTATCGCACGAATTACGATTGCTACATGATCTATTTGAGTCCACCGTTGTCCGGGTGCTGGAGGACGCCATGTAGCACAACGTTTAACATTACGTCTGAAATTTGTACTACTTAAATATAGTCTATATTCAGCGCAGTTATCCAAAAGCCGTTCACCATTATCATTGCGAGTCGAGCTTAGAGTGTATCTTCCACCTAAATGAAATTCTGTGTTGCTTAAGCGACCAACTTGAGCATTCATGTCACCCATAACCAGGACTATATCCGAACTTCGTGCTTTACTTAGTAAGGAGCTTAATTCGGAGTAAAAAGCGTCCTTGCTTTCTTCTGTGCTGCAATCGGTAGGAGCATATGCAGATACAACGAAGAGGCAACGATGATAACGGTTTTTTGCTTTGATTTTAGTAGATGTATTTAAACGTGCCGCACACAATCGACTATTTAAAGGGATCCATTCAATTAAGCAAGCTTCAGCTCGCACGCTAAGGGCAATACCAACGCCCCATTTACCGGCTTGAGAGGACTCTGTGGAACCAGATGTTCGAAGCCAATAACGCGTAGATAGGGATGGTGCAACTAGTTCTGTAATACACGTATGATCCTGTACTCTGGTTTCAGATACGCAACATATGTCGATTTCTAATTTATCCAACGTACGAGCAAGAGATTCTTGCTGTCCAAGTTGTTTTAATGTTCGCACATTAAATGCGCCTACGTTAAAACCTAACTTAGGTTTAATGAATGATCGTCTACTAGAACCATTTTCGATATTTGGCAACCTAGTATTGGGCTTAGTGTTATGATCTAAACCAACCATATTTATAGTATCTAAAAGAGTGTTATTGTAAGATTGAGAAGAGGAAGGGGAAGGAAAGGACGCAGAATCGAAGATAGAGTTGGAGTCGCCCGCGTTAGCCTGTTTTCGCTTATCCACCCTGCACGGCTCAGCAGATAAGGCGAACCTTTTTATACTGCGCGACGGCCGATGCAGTATGTAATTATTGTAAGTTGTACTTGTCATGGTTATATGTGGACTGTAAAAGAACACTAGGTCGCCCATCTATAACTAATTGCTACATGATCTATTTGGTTTTTATTCTGAGTTTTCCTTCTCCTAGATAGTCTGCCAACCAAAGCTGATGAGCACTATCTGCCCAGATGCCAGTGGCCAGAGTTTCCTTTAGCAGCCGAAACTTGCCCCTCACGTCTGGAACGCTTGCTCTCATTCCGTCACTACACATTTAACAGAAAGTTACAGGGCAGTTAGACCAAACTCGAGGCTTCACATGAAACGGGATGATGGCTGTCCCTTTATGGCCCGACAAGTTCGTATTACACCAATCAGGTCGACTACCTTAGGCCGCCGGTCGTCATTCCGGAATTTCTATGACTATATATATGGCTATATATATATATATATATTCTGGGTGTTGCGCACCAGAATGGTAAACCCAAGGCCAAATGAACGAAAATATAATCTCGTTCACATTCGTTTCATGCTTACTGGCCACAAACAGTATCTAGCTTAATTTTATTTTTGAGTTGGATCCAGCATCGAAGCATAACAATCTTATTTGAATTGTCCGCTGAGACAGGACGTATTAACAGTGCTCATTCTGCTAAGAGAATGCGAGCGCCCACCGTATGCGAGTCATATCCCTTCGTTTACAGTGCCCTTTTCATGTACAAAAACAAAAACAAAATCAAAATTTTATCAGAAACAAGAACCGCTTCTTTCTTATTATCTCCTCAAGTATCTACATATGATTATATCTTTATATATAAATTGAAAGGCCAAACAAAAAGGAAAAATGGAAAAATGGAAAAAGTGAAATAAGGAAAAAACCAGTCAATTGCGTTCGTCTCGAGACGTAGCATTTAAAATAATTGCTAAATGCAATAACAAAAGGATGCTAGCCACATACGAAGTCTTATGGATAAACAACTTGCAGCCGGATTTATGCAATCAGAAGAAGCATGTCCAGGCATTGAGCTTGAACTGAAGGTGACGCACGCAATTGACTGGTTGTTCCCGTATTTCATACTATCTTCATGTTTACATTTTTATAGCTTGTTTTGCCTTTCAAGCTATATATAAAGAGTTGTTTACTTGCAGATACTTGAGAAGAAAATGGGAGAAGCGGTTCTTGTATCTGATAAAATTTCTCCTTATTTTTCAGAAGAAAAGGGTACTATGAATTTTATTAAGGTTTGAATTCCAAAAGAACCTTCGTTTATGTGTGCATGTATGTTTTTATGTATTTATGTATTTATATACGTATGTATTTATGTATTTATGGATTTTTGTATGTATGCATGTGTGTATTTATGTATTTAGACAATAAAATTAAAGTATATGTTTACCTAGATTACTTCCTACAATTCTTGACGTCGCTAATTATAACAGTTACAGTTATCTTGTTCTTGAATTCAGAATTACTATTGGCTAATCACATTCGCTCTACATCATGCTTCCTTAATGTGATTTGGCCTAATATTATATTTATTAATTGATTGATAAAACGATCATTCATTAAACCTAAGTTAGGCTTTAACGTAGGCGCATTTAATGTGCGAACATTAAAACAACTTAGACAGCAAGAATCTCTTGCTCGTACGTTGGATAGATTAGAAATCGACATATGTTGCGTATCTGAAACCAGAATACAGGATCCTACGTGTATTACAGAACTAGTTGCACCATCCCGATCTACGCGTTATTGGCTTCGAACATCTGGTTCAACAGAGTCCTATCAAGCCGGTAAATGGGGCGTTGGTATTGCCCTTAGCGCGCGAGCTGAAGCTTGCTTAATTGAATGGATCCCTTTAAATAGTCGATTGTGTGCGGCACGTTTAAATACATCTACTAAAATCAAAGCAAAAAATCCGTTATCATCGTTGCCTCTTCGTTGTTTCTGCATATGCTTCTACCGATTGCAGCACAGAAGCAAGCAAGGACGCTTTTTACTCAGAATTAAGCTCCTTACTAAGTAAAGCACGAAGTTCGGATATAGTCCTGGTTATGGGTGACATGAATGCTCAAGTTGGGTCGCTTAAATAATACAGAATTTCATTTAGGTGGAAGATACACTCTAAGCTCGACTCGCAATGACAATGGTGAACGGCTTTTGGATAGCTGCGCTGAACATAGACTATATTTAAGTAGTACAAATTTCAGACGTAGTGTTAAACGTTGTGCTACATGGCGTCCTCCAGCACCCGGACAATGGTGGACTCAAATAGATCATGTAGCAATTAGTTATAGATGGCGTGGTTGCATCCAGGATTGTCGCTCTTTTTGGAACACATGTCGACTCGGACCATGCACTTATCCGTTGTAGATTTGCTCTAAAATTTTCCAGGAAAATGATTAAGAATCCCCAAATTGATGTAGGCAAAGTCGAACAACCGTCCTTCCGACAAAATTATGAAAATATTCTAAAGGCTAATCTAACTGGTCTGAATAGCGCAAATCCGAATATACTTTGGTCCAAGATAAGTTCCACTATGCACAATGCAGGTACTACTGCGTGTGGCATAGCAGGCCCCCGTAGAAATAATCACTGGCTCTCTGTAAAATCTATGGAGATACTTGAAATAAGGCGCCAAATTCCACCTGGCTCGACTCATAATACCCGTCGCAATATAAGACGCCAACCGAATCGCAGTCCAAATGGCGATCTCGAAAACTTTTGGAACAGAAAGGCTGAAGAAATGGAAGTAGCTCTCGCGTCAGGTAATAGTCACTGTTTGTTCCAACTTATACGCGCAACAGGTCCGAGAAAGTTAGAAGTTAGCGAAACTATAAATGATAGTAACAACGAATTAATAACCGATAAAATAAGTCATCTTGACAGGTGGGCTGAACACTTTAGAGATCAATTTTCTTGGCCACCCGCGTCAGTTCCGATTCCCGAAAGCATGTCTGCATCAACAGTGTGGAATGTTAGTCCCGAAGAACCATCCGAGTTAGAAGTACGCGATGCAATCCTATCTCTTAAGCGCCGCAAAGCCGCAGGCCCCGATGATTTACTTCCGGGATTGTTTAAGGATGGTGGCGATATAATTTCAGGAGCGTTGACCAAACTTTTTCATACTATATGGAATGAGGAAACCGTACCACTTGACTGGAATGAGTCGACCATTATTCCCATCTTCAAAAAAGGCAATCGTAATTCTTGCGATAACAATCGTGGTATAAGTTTGACTCCGGTCGTATCAAGGTTATTTGCTTCGATTATCCTACGTCGTCTTAGCGCTTCACGTGAATCACAAACAAGAGAAGAACAGGCCGGATTCCGCGCAGGACGAGGTTGTATAGATAATATTTTTACGTTAAGGCAAGTTCTCGAACAGAGACATTTATATCACCGTCCCACAATAGTCGTCTTTCTAGACTTCAAGGGTGCATTTGATTCGGTGGATCGCAATGTTTTATTCCATATCTTGTCGAAAAGCGGTGTGCCCACTAAATTTGTTAATATTATACGTGCTCTCTACACAAATACTTCTGGTCGCGTTAAGGTTTACAACGAATTAACGCATAACTTTACAACCAGCAGTGGTGTTCGTCAAGGTTGTCCACTTTCCCCATTTTTGTTTAATTTTGTAATCGATGCTATTATGAACAACACTCTCTCACACATTCAGGACGCTGGAGTTGAATTTCTCCCGGGAGATAAACTAGTCGATCTTGACTATGCGGACGATATCGTACTATTATTCGACAATCAGCATGCTGCCCAGACCACCTTAAATAGATTAGCAAACGTTGTTCCGTCTTTCGGTATGAAATTCGCACCCTCTAAATGTAAGATACTGTTACAGGATCATCCACCACTCACTCCAACGTTGCGACTGCAGAATGAAGATCTTGACATAGTCGACAGGTTTACATATCTTGGGAGCTCTATCAATAACGTAGGCAATATGTCCGACGAGGTGAGAATACGGATCGCGAAAGCTAGAGTAGCTTTCTCGAACCTTCGTCATTTATGGAGAAACGCCAATATTTCACTTTACCTTAAAGGTCGTGTTTACAATGCATCTGTACGCGCAGTCTTACTATACGCTAGTGAAACTTGGCCTCTTAGAGTTGATGATCTGAGACGCTTACAGGCATTCGATCATCGTTGTTTGAGAAGTATAGCACATGTTGGGTACCAACAACGAATAACTAACGTTAACATCCGTAGACGTATTTTTGGATCTGACAATAAGTGCTCGTCTTTAGAAAAGCAAATAAGGCTCCATCAACTACGTTGGCTCGGTCACGTTTTGCGTATGCCCTCATTCCGATTGCCAAATAGAGCTCTGTTCTCTCATCCAGCACCAAATTGGCGTAAGAAACAAGGTGGGCAGATTTTGACATGGCAGAAACAATTAAAGTCACTTACATCCAAATTGGGTGGTATAGGACCCACTCGTCTGCCGGGATGGGGTCCTCGTGCGCATCACAGTTCTTGGTTAGAAACCCTTAGCGATATGGCATCGAATCGAGCTCAGTGGCGATCATGTTGCAGATGTCTAGTAGAATCATCATCGTAACTGTCTTTTCTTAGTAGGGCAAAGTTAGCTGCGAGGTTAGGTTTGTTTATGACGTGATACAGTGAAATCCGCAAGGAAGCTGTATTGCAGATGTCGCCTTGCCCGAATGCTAGCTTGGCCATAATGGTGTTGTGGAGAGGTTAAGTTTGCCTCATTTCTGTGAGTTATCCTGATAAATTTACTCATAGTAGCAAGGTATTCCTTCTTTCTCTAACCCCCTCTCTCTCTCACGTAAATCTCACTAATAATTTGTCTAAATTCACTTATATACTTTTTTTCACTCCTTATGGTTATATGGCAGTGAAACATGAGTCACTTGACTTTTGTGTGGCTGGACATGATGATGATGATGATGATGTCAACTAAATGTAGTCCATGGCATACACCTTTTCTTGAATTTCCGAAGTGGCCGTACGTGTTCCCATTTATCACTTAATTCTTGATTTACAAACATGGTAGTCTGTAGCATCATTGGCCAATGTTCTGAAAAGACTGATTTTTGGCGTTCTTATCGACTGAATTTTGAACGAACGAGTTATTCGCTTCTTTGCAGAGTACTTTGAACTTAATCTGCCAAGTTTGCATTGTTTGTTTGTTATTGAACACATTAAAGCAGAATTTTTTAACATGCGTGTAAAAATGAAGATTTTAAGAAAGATCGTGTAATTGGTTTCTCCTACTTTAATTTAGCTGTGATGTGTAAATTTATCACAGCTGTCTGCAATTTACGCTAGCATGTCTCCTTGGTCGTACCAGAGATCCGAAACTTTCTAGCACACATCTGATTATCTTCACTACATATATGTTATCCTTTGGTTTCAATATAGCACTAATCCGTCACCACGATTGCGTTCTCCAGTATAGTAGTTAAAGTGACGTAGTCCATCAACTGACTGGTACTTGAATTCTCTTATCGAAACTGAAGTTTTTGTTTATGCAGGTTTCTCCATTTCGTTTACTTTAGTGAAAACATCCCAAACAATAGTTTAACAAGTCGAAGTCGTAGGTGAATTAGGCTTTATTAGCATTTAGAATGAATAGCTACAAAACAGTGTCTGCTTATATAAATTACTCCCTACATTCTTAAAATCGCTAGTTCTGATGGTCCAAGTTTTTTTCATTTTTGGAGGCCGAAATTCTGTTATCGAATTAAATTCACTCTATAATCCTGATATTTATTTAGTTAAAAAATAAAATATGGAAATTTTTTGTACAAGATAAACTAGCTCAGTGCTGCCTAGCTGCACTACTATAATATCTACCCTCGGGGTTGTCTTCTTGTGATAAAACCTGAGAATTTGTTTATCTCTGCAAAAGCTCTTCTTACTCTGATTCGGATGCTGCTAATCTATTGGAAGCAGCATCTAAGTGTAATGACCGCTTTGAATTACCGCTTAGATACGACGTATTTGACTTAGCCATACCATCGAGTGTGTGCGTGTACCCAGTCAGGATCTATTAATTTGTTGAATATTGCACATGTCATGGTTATACACAGTGAATCCTCGATCGCGCTAAGAGACACGTCGAAACTTCTTATTTTGGCGAGATTAAGAGAATATGTGTTTCGTTGTGGACTGCGAGGATAGAGCAATCGATGGTCTTCAGAATTTCTACAGTTTGATAACATAAAGGTTCACAAGGATGTGCACACGCTTATTACTGCAATATGGGGGAGAGGATTCCGTATCGAATGAGTGGAAGATTATCCATGTGATGCTCATTCACAATAAATTGATCGCTAACACTCCTCAGTGTTAGTCTGAGCTGCGTCAAAATTAATCAGTACTAGTACCTTAAAAATTCATGAACGAAGATTGATGTAGGCCAACTCAGACGGTTTCGCACTCGAATGGGATTTTTGGAACAATATCATACACTCTGGTACACTACAATTTCTTAGCGGTTTACCTTCCTAGCTATTCTGCACTACCCAGTCGTTTTTGATTTTGTGTTGCGTAAGCTGTTATTGCGAACTGTGCTCGATTATCGCATCCTGGTCGAATTTATTTTTATTTGAAGCCTAATGCCTTGAACTATCGACTATTATTCGTACTGGCAGTGGTCTTCATAAACCGTTTGCAATTGGTTTCGTTGGTCGTCAGACATTCGTTATTACTTCCAACCTATTCAATTATTTTGTCGCTACAGTTTTTGTTTAGACTATCGCAATAATTCATGTAGAGGAAGTCGGTTGTGATAGCTAGCTTGCTATTTTCGCATACACAAACGATGTAGCTCATGGCGTTTAAGATAGGCTTGCTTCGAGGAGCCACTAATTGTGCTCAGTAAGTGCTCATCTGGTATGGCTTTTAGCTGAACGTTCCAAAATAGATGCTAATTTTAATCCAGACAGTAAACCCGTGCTGAATGCTGCTTTTTGTCGTCCGTTTATTTTTTTTAATTTGCAATGCCCACTTCATGCCATATTCAACAATTCTTCATATACAGCAATACGACAGAATTTTTGAAAGATATGCAGCTTCACTGCTGCATAATTACGATAGAAATAAATAAATAATATGAGATAATTGATAGTGAAAATGACCAAAATTATAATTTGCAACGAAATACTGTAAAAGGATAATAATTTTGAAATAAGTGGACTGACCAGCTTGAACAACAAAAAATAAAAAAGTCTCTTAGACTTATACGCAATAATTAACCTCGGCCATGTAAACTTCAAGGCAAGGTGCCTTCCAGTTTTGATTGTTTCGCTATTCAAATAAGACAAAACCTATTGCGTTAAATCGAGGTTTAGAGCTTGAAATAAACACAAATTCCATTACATTTTTCTTAATATAAACAAATCATTGCATTGAAGCTAAAGCAATTCATCCATTAGACAGGTTTCTTTCTTGAAAGAGTTTCCTTGATGCGGAACTGGAATAATTGTAATTACCTGATCTGCGTTTTGACTAACGCAGCTTTCATTGTTCCAGTAATTTTCTTTTTCTATGATATTTCGATCTTCCTTACCGAAGATCTTCATCAGATGCATTTCATTTGTTTCGTGAAATGCATCTGATGAAGATCTTCGATGAAAAGATCAACTATCATGAAAAAAGAGTAACGAACAATGAAAGCTTCGTTAGTCAAACACGAATCAGAACTCTTTCTTATTGGGAACTAGTCTATTACCGTCATGAATATTGTCGCGGACGGGGATGGAGTCAATCCACATTTACTTCGATGCATGAGTCTATCCGCTGTGCAACCCTGCCGTGCACTATACAAAATTTTCTGTTGTAACTTACGTTTTTTAATGACCTCTTCTTCCAGGTCCAGCCTATGTGGTGTCTCTTTAGACCTGAATTTCCAACTAGCCACCCTCTTTGTTGCCTTATACAATGCTTTGTATGTACTGACAAATATTTAGATATAATTGGACTGGTGCTTATTTCAAGTTTACAATTGCTAATTGTTTGTGTGTTTGTATGCGCGTTTCCCAGCATGTACTTTTCCCGCTTCCTTTTTATTGGATATAATGACAAATATTTAGATATAATTGGACTGGTGCTTATTTCAAGTTTACAACCTTGAACCAAATCGTGCATGTTTTAAATATAAACTTCTAATTATTTGTGCGTGTGTTTGTGTGCGCGTTTCCCTGCGTGTACGTTTCCCGCTTCCTTTTTATTGTATTTTGTGTGTTAAGTCCAATTTTTTACCTTTACTTTAAAAAAGTGACTATATAATGTAATGAGTATTACTGTCGAGTTGGGTTCTGTCGAAACAAACGGCCTTTCCTATATACCTGCTTTATAAAAATGTATGCTTCCAGGCATGATTTTTCTCTCAATTAAAATTACATATTCTTGTTGTCATAACCTGTTCAATTAAGGATAGCTTAATTGAATAGCATACAAATGTGTCGAAATCTGTATATTTATTGTTCAGCCGATTATTAAAGAAGGTATAATTTTTGTGAAACAAACCAGTTCGTGTAGTTTTGCTATGTAGTTGGATTGGTTAAATACAATAGGATAGATGTTTTGATTAAAGTAATTTATTGACTACATTATTTAGTTTGGTCAAACGTAGTACATACATCTGGCCTTTTATTTAATGCAAACTAAAACAGATATTATAATGGTAGGTGAAATAAATCTAGGGGTTTTTTCTCGTTAATTATGTATTATTATTTTTGGGATCGATTAATTTTTAATTTATTTTTTTTGTTTTACTCTTTAAGGTGGCTTATCTCCACATCAAACTGTCCGGTCCGACACGAGTGGAGCTGATGCTAGCAATGATGACGCTGAAATGGTGGGTTTTCCTTGTAAAATTATCGCTTACTACATCAATATCATCATAAACCTCAATAGATCAGCATTTAAAGTATTATTTTTCACATAGTCATTAAATAATAATTATTGTTGTTTGGCCTGTAAATGAACACTGTGGCCTCTTTATTGCGAAGATGAATGATTGAGATTCAATTTGCTTTTCATAGATAGTCTGACATCCAGGTCAGACAAACGCCAGTTGTCATTATTATGGTTTTCAGGTGCTAGCGATCACCTTTCTATAAGCCTCAACCAATTCGTTAATTCTGACAGAACTGTGATGGTACGACGGTGTCAACCATGTCTCGATGGCCGATCGTACATGGGCTAACGGGGCTATGGCGGTGGTGTCACCAGGGCGTGGTGGATTTCCGACCGGCAATCGGATCTCCTATAAAATACCACATGAGCCCGACGACGGCACCATGACTCGGCGTGTGTTCCCCGCCACAAAAGGGTTCAACAGCCACAGGATTACATGGACTCCTGGACAGTACCCCGTACTTCCGAATGGCGAATGAGCTCTCAACAGCCACCGGCAACCATGCAACTTACTGCTGCCTTGCAGACTGCGCTTGGATGTGCAAAGGCTAGAGGTGCGTCCTCGATCAAAAAGCCGAGTGGTGAGGGGACACCACTTGTACCAAATTCCCAAGAAACTCCATGAAATGTCATGGATCCGGCTTATCCTCCAAAAGGAGTCAGCCGCAGTAAAGTAAGTACAGAACTGTGAGAACTGTATGGATTTGAAAACCAATGGACATGGTTATTTATGGTTGCACGGAGAATATTTTCATTTAGTCTCAGGTTATAGTTATAATTAGATAACATTTTCTTAAAAATAACTATTAAGTCTAACCTGCGTAGAATCATCGGTTTTCAGAAAAGGCAATATAAACATGTTTTTCGTACCTACTGGCTATTTCTAAGCAGGTGTTGGAAATATCCATAAATTAAATTGAATTTTTATAGCATTTGGAATAATTTTTATTGTTTTTAGCTTAATTTTAGTTTCCGGCTATATATTTGCACTTGCTATTGTAGAAATGGTGCGATACTCAAGTAGACTACACTATCTATTTTAGTCATGTCATTAACAGGTGTGTTCATCAACACGAACTGCCCATGCTCCCGATACCAATAAGTCAACACGTAGTTTTTATTTCTCCATTACAACCATATTTTTTCTACTTATCTTCCGAATTTTAAGCCTCTTCAGTAAGAGCGTCTGGCTGACTACTATTTTCGATTTCACATTGCACAAGACTGTGTATAGCCACTTGTTTTGGAGCCCATAGCTGTACAAATTTTCGATTTGACGACTGTCGGGCACTAGTTAGTTATGTATAGTTTCGCTAACTTTTAATTTTCTCAGAACTGTTGCGCGATTAAGTTGGAATAAATGTGAACTATTACTTGATGTGAATATTTCTACCATCTTTTCGGCCTTCCTGTTCCAAATTGTATTCCAGATCAATGTTTAAACTGTGCTTACGTTGGTACCTTCCACCTCGACGGATAATAATAAGCCGAGATATCTAGACTTTTTTAGATACCCAATGACCTACAATGCCACAAACATTAGTATCGGCATAATGTATAGCGAATTTTATCTTCGTCCACAGTAAGTTTGAATTTCCATCATCAAGACCAGTTTGCTTTAATGTTAGAATATTTTTATATATGTTTGCTGGTAAAACGGCTGGTCAAGTTTGCTTACATCTATTTGAAATTTAATCTATTTTTCCGGAAAATTTGAGTGCAAACTTGAAGTGGATAACTGCCTTGTTCGAGTTGACATGTGTGTTCCAAAACGCGATCACACCATCTATAACTAATTGCTGTTTTAATTATTCAAGTCCACATTTGTAAGATTGTTGTTCAATTTGCTTCACTGTTCGCACGTTAAATGTGTTTAAATTAAAACCTAACCTATCTAATTAATGGTAGTTTAACTTTTTTTCTATATTTGACATTTAGACAATGGGCTCAGTGATATTCTCAACATCTTCAATATTAATAGCATGTAAAAAGGCGTTATTGTTAGATTGGGAAAAGGAGGAAAGGGAATGAAAGGAGATATAATTTGAACTGAGGGTGTCTGCGCAAAAACGATAAAGGGGAACGACTGTTGAATAGCCGCGAGGCCAATAGGTTGATTTGAGTAGCACAGGATTCGAACTTACTATAAGATGTTAAGCGTCCTCCAACACACGGATAACTGTGGACTCGATTCGATCATGTATTAAGTGATTAATTATAGCGTGGTTGTATCTATGACTATCGCTCGCTTTGTAACATATATGTCGCTTCAGACCATGCGTATATTCGTCTATGCACTTGTATATTGGGTATTTTGCACCAGCTAATAAATTAGTTAAAATTAGACCAGAAGAATATATCAAAGTCAGCATGAACGAAGGGTATGATCTCTTGTACATATGTGTTTCGTACTTACTAGTGCTCATCAGTAGGAGCCAGTATTACACCCTATACACTAGATATGGTCAAGAAATGTAGTATAATCTCCTATACGAATGTGTATTCAAACGGTAACGAAGTTAACTTCATATAAAGTTTTGGACAATGCCAACTCATTATGCGTAATACATACCGAGCCTGTAAAGAGTACAAACACAAAGGATTTCTGGATAAGCTAATTTTAACCAAAATTGAGAATTACAACTACTGAGCACCTTTTACTCCAACGGATCCATACACGTTGGCTTTTGTTTGACGATACAATTTCCTACTGTCCAGTTGTCCCACATTTCTTGACAAAATATATAGAAGGTATAAGGCGTTGTACCTGCTGCTACTGATGAGTCGCCGGTAAGCACGAAAAACATGCGTACATAAGCTTATACCTTTCGTTCATGCTGTCTTCGGTTTATCCTTCTAATCCTACTTTAATTAATTTGGTATTAGGTGCGCTACACCTAATACACACTTGCATATACGTTAGTTGTCCGCAACAAACAATATACTAATAGACAGGAGATTGTACCGTTCACAGGTCACAGATTTCCTGACCAAATATGAATTATGCGTAGGGCATAGTACCAGCACGAAATGCATTTGGTATCTTTAGTTTATGCTCACGTTGGAATATACTTCTGACCCTATTTGATTTAATTTGTTACCAGGTACGCAATACTTTATATACAAATGAAAATATTAAGATATTCATAAAAACGTTGTTAGCTGGCCTTGATGGTGAAAATTCCAACTTATTGCTATGCTTAATTCAGTTAATACTGTTTGTTGTGGGCTTCGTAGAATTTGTAATCGAGTTTAAAAAGTCTGCAGATTCTCGAAGCTAGTCACAAAATCACTGCTGGTCTGGCTTACTTTAATACACGTAGAGCTATTAGACGCCAATGTGAGAACAGTCCTTTTAGCTGAAGAGATAGATGAGACGTTCAATTTCATTTATAATTAATTTATACTTACCTCAATTTAAACTGCAAAAGCATAAAAATGGCTGAAATAATATTTATACATGAAAAGTTTAAAATTAGCTAAACTGCGTATTATTGCAACAATTATACAATAAGCGATAAAATGTGTCGTATTGATAAGTTTGTGGAGCACTACAAAAAATTCCTTGGGCACATGCTTCGGTCCCAATTCCAGAAATTGTCTATATCAACATCATCAGAATTAAAAGTACGAAATTTAGTCTCTTAAACATCGCAAAGCTGCAGGCCACGATGATCTTCTTTCGAGCTTTTTTAATGATGTTGTCGACATAATTTTTAGTACATTGACTGATCTTTTTATAACTATATTGAATAAGGAAATCGTGCCGGCTCCTTAAATCCAATCGACCATTATTCCTATCTTCAGAAATATCAATCTGATTTCGCGCAGCAACCATCGATATAAGAGTTTGACTCCAGTCTTATGTAGGTTGTTTATTAGGTAGTCTCAGTGCTTTGTATTAATCGGAGAACAAACCTGATTCTGACCAAGACAAGATTATACAGATATTATTTTTAATACAAGGCAAATACTTGTACAGCGACATAGATATTGCCAAACCATAATAGTCCTTTTTATGGACTTCAAGGCTACAATTTACTCAGTGGATCGGTATATTTATTCGATATTCTGTCTAAACGTGGTATGCCCAATACATTTTTAAATATTACACACGATCTCTACACGAACATTTCTTATCTCGTTAAGGTCTATAACGAATTAGCACAGCTTTACTACTCGCATCTATGTCAGTCTAGGATATAAACTTTCTAATTTTTTGTCTAATTGATGGAACTTCCATCCATACGTTCTATAAATTACTAATTCACGCGTCTAAGTTATCTTCGCCAGTACATTAGGCGATCTTTATTATGCAAATGATATTTTATTACTAGCTAAAATTGCAATTCCGTCCGGACTACCGTGAATGAATTAGTACTCGTCGCTCTGCCTTATGATATAAAATTTGCATCCTTTAAATATAAGATACGCTAGCGAAAATCGATGCTTTAGAATCGACGACTAGACGCTTGCAGGCATTCATAATCTTTATTTGAGAAGCGTAGCCAACATTAGGTAACTACAGCGAATAGACAGCGCTGTTTTGTCGATGTTGCCTTGCCTTTAAGCAAACGTGATCATAATTTTATTGCGTAGAGGTCTAGGTTGCTTCAGTTCTGTGTATTCTAGGTTAATATAGCCATTATCTGTATCCTCATAATTCACTCTTTTAAAAATTGTGGTCTAAATTATGACTTATTTATTAATTCTTTTTTTAATTTTCCTTATTTTTTAATTTCATTTAATTATAATTTCTTTAACTCAAGGTAACTTGGCATTATAGCATCAATTACTACCGACTTTTGTTTTGCTGTCCATGATTATTTTTTTGTTGTTGATTTTGATTTATAAACGCCGATATCTGTATCCGTATTTATTGAGCGTTAAATATATGCTGCTCATTAGATTAATAAGTGATTCTACATGAACTGCGCTGGCTCGATCATGGTTTACATATGCCTTTATTTCGATTGTCCAATAGAGCATTGTTCTCTCAGGCAGTACTGGACTGCCTTAATGGGAAAGGTGGACATGGCAGTTTCAGCTAAAGTCAGTTACAGCCAAACTCGGTGGTATAGGACCTGTTGCTCTACCAGAATGAGGTCCGCGTGCGCATTATAGTTCTTCGTTAGAAACCCTGAGCGATATGGCATTGAACCAGGCTCAGTGGCAATCTTTTAGCAGATGTCTAAAAGTATTATCTTAGATTTCTTTTATTAGCAGGGCGGAGTTAATTGCGAGGCTCGGTGGTTCTCTATGAGGCGATACAGTGAAAACCGCAAGGAAGCTGAACTGCCGATTTCGCCTTGCCTTAAAGGTGACTTGGCCATAATGGTGTATGTAGAGTTCCAGTTTGCTTAATTTCTGTGTTAGCCAGCTAAGTGTCTCCGTCTAAGTTAGTACTTCCCCTTTATAACTCACGTTCCATTAAAAAAGGGTTTGGCTTGTTTTACATCATAATTTTTGGCTTTGAAATATTTTTGTTGTCGGTGATTATGAACTTAACATGCTAAATTTTGATAAACATTTTATCCCTTAACCGAACTTGACATCGTTTATAGTAAGTTTCTACTTTATTATCAAATGAAAAGGTTAACGCCTGTTGAAGGACCACACATTATTCGGTCATACTATACCTGGCGTGTACCCATAGTCAAAATTCTAAACTATTGGTCAATTTCCCTAAACCGTTCTTACATTCAATCCGATCCGGCTAGAACGACTGTCCTAATTGCCGTGAGGAAATCAAGACAAAGAAGTATTGGCTTTAATAAGAGGATTTAAATACAAAATGATAATACATTGTCGGCTTATACTTCATTATATGATTATTTAAAAATAATAAACCGTGTATTTATATAAATGAACAAATTAAACTTCGACATGCCAGACAAAATTTTACATACACGAAACATAACTAAATAGACTACAAAAAGCTCTCTCTCTACACGCCATTCTGACCATCTTAATAACATAAATAATCAAATTATTAATTAACTAAAAGTACATGCAATATATGCCTGTAGTCCAAAGCCAAAATTTATAAACCTAATTAAACTGTTTATGACGTTTATGGAGTAGGTCTAGAATAAAGCACAAAAATAACAGTAAGTATAAATAAGTGGTTTCTAACGCTAAAGATCCGTAGACAATCAAAAAATCGATAAACAGAAATATATATATATAAGTTACACACACAAACAAAAATGCCGAAACACGGCCATGATGAGGATGATGATAATGAGGCAGTCAAACCACTGTGTATCTGCGCTACTATTCGTTTTCTAACATGACTGCGACAGACCACACGGTTAATTCTTTGAAACAATACATGTGAAATATTTCCTTTAAATCCTGCTCTCTGTATTTAGGAGCTCATCTTCTCTTATTGCCATAGATTTTGTAATTTCATTATTTTTTTTAAAGATGAGACAAATTCCTAAATATATATCCTTTCGACGATTGTCGTAATATATTTCGAAATAGTTATAATCATTTCTCTCATATTCTGTTGATTTTGAGATAATGAATATTAAAAATCTTTAGGCTCATTATTATAATGGAATTTATAATTCCAGTACTCTTAAGGAAAATTACTGTGATTATATCTTGTCTTTAATGCCTGTTCAATATTATCGCTATTTATTCACTTGCTGTATTAGGCTGTGTACTTTCATATCAAATTAAAAGAATCATATCAGTTTATTCTTTTCCGAACCTGTTTCTGTAAGAAATGTGTTTATCTTACTCTATTAGAAATGATCGATTTATAGCTAGTGTATTTATTCTACTTATTAGCTATTTATTTAAAATTATTGCAGAATCAGTTTTCTCTGTGCTAAATGATCATTACTTTTATCCTTTAAAAGATTCGTGATCAGTTGGAGAAGCAAAATCAGTCCAGTCAAGATTTAGACTGATTCATCTTGTTAGCAGACATTCTCAACCCATTGTGATTGGGTTCAGCTTCCACAAGTGTGTTATTACTTCTATGTGATTAAAATGTTGTAGATGCAGTGTTTGCCGATTTTCTGCTATGTTCGTAGGAGTAAAGAGATCCGTGCTGGTGGACAGCTTCTTCACCATGAATACATTGACTATGCACACCATTTAGTGGGAAATAAGTTCCAAACAGCAATTAACTGTATTCGAGATGTGTCTATTCGATACGGCCTAAAGATAATTACCTCGGAAACGTATTATGGTAAACTTTTATTTTGAGCCTTAGAATGCGCTGAACGTTACGCTTGGTGTTCCTAGTGAAGCCTGAAGGATATGCTTCTGGAAAGATAACTAGAAGTATTTGTTTTACAAATTATATACATCACATTAGAACTGCCCTCTTATTTCATTAAACAGTAAATACAGCCTTTAAGTCTAGTATATTGCCGGTTCTTCCCTATGCCTCTGAGACATTGAAGATGTCTGATAAAATCACGTCGACAGTATTGCGAGCAAACGTATTCACTGTATTTCATTGTTTTCCTACCGACCAATTTTACTCCGCTGCCCCTATATGAGCCCTCACTGTCGCATCTAGTTCAGGATCGCCTTTTTCGCTGTTTTAACTATTGTTTATGAAGTCCTGCTCGCCAAGTTACCGAGACAACTCAGGTGGTTCGTAAAGGGTTTGCTACAGACGTTGACCAACGTTCGTGTGGCCGGATTCGAGATATCGGCAAGTTTATCTTAATATACCACAGTCTCATTGAACAAGACACAGACGTACAGTTAAATACTGTTTGTTGCGGAGATCTAATATATATGCAAGTATGTATTAGGTGTTGCGAACCTAGTAACAAATTAGTTGAGTTGTGACCAGAAGGATAAACCAAAGGCAGCATGAACGGAGGTATAATCTCATGCACATTCGGTTTTCGTGCTTGCGGCGACTCTCATCGAGTGAGACCGGTATTACGCCCTTTAACCGCTATATATTTGGTCGAAGAATGTGGAAAATGTACCGTCCTGTTATTCCACATTCTTTGACCAAATATATAGTGGTTAAAGGGCGTAATACCGGCTCCTACTGATGAGTCGCCCATAAGCACGAAACGAATGTGCATAAGATTATACCTTCCGTTCATGCTGTCTTTGGTTTATCCTTCTGGTCGCAACACCTAATACATACTTACAGACGTACAGAGCCCATTTCATATGACTGGTTAGCTTTGCTTTGTCGCATGTCTCTGAAAAATGTGTGATAGACGATTAGTTTAATTCCATGAACAGATAAATTATTAGCACAGTTGAGGAATTGAGTCTAGCGTAGGCAAGGCTATAAATAGCATTGACGTCATCACCAACACCAATAATTTGGCATTTAAATTTTGATGTTTCGCGGCCGTTTAGACAGTGTTAAGTCTACTTGGAAAGAACGCACAAAATTGTGGTAATCAATATTCATACGTAGCGCCTACTCTAGGACATGTACACTTCAGACCATGGCAAAATTCGCAATAAATCGAACATATTGTACGATTGAAATAATACAAAATGTTAGCAGAATCCCTTTTAAATATATTTTAAGTGTTTCATTTGAGATATATTTTGCAGTCATATATGGTGAATGTAAAGATTTAACGTTTTTTTAATTTCAGCCCCGTGAGAGCAGGAAAAAGAAGAAGGATAAGAAACGCCGTATTGGGTTGTTTTCTTTCAGCAAGAGCAAAAAGTAGAGCGCATACTCGTCGCTTTTACGCCTTTTTTCTGCTATCAACAAGCCGGAGAGTTTTACATTTTTTGGTTTAATCCTTTAAAATTTAGTCTCGGTCTACTTCAACCCCTGTTTTCGCCTTGTGTTTTTGCTGATTTTAATATTTTTTACACAAATGAGCAAACAAGACTCGCACTAATTAATGTTATCCTCCATTTATAATTTAATGGTTCGTTTAGGGCCCATTTCATTTTTTATTTTTTGATTGTAATGTAACTGTTTTGCGTAACTAGCCGATGTTTTTGTATGAATTGTTCATCCTCAAATTTCGCTTCGGTTTACAGAAACTATAAACGGCCTATGGACGTGTGACATACGTACACAGTAGATCTAAATTAGGCATTCTTGTGTGGTATTTGCTAGTGCAGATTGAGGAACACTGCCATTTTGATTACTGCAAAATACTTGTTCCTGTTTAAAATGAGAAAATTGATAAGTTTATGCTGCTTCTGCTAAGAAACCAAGTTTTCCTTTTAGGGTTTGCTTTAATTTTGCTTTCTGATAATGAATTTATTGCTGTAATAAATAAGTTTGAATTACTTACCTGGCCCTTATTTTACCAAACAATGTGTTTGCATTCATTGTCTTTATTTTTAAAATAAGTTTGAAGCTGGCTTGCAGCAATATTGTTTTGTCATGTCACAGCGCCAATGAAATAGTAAGTAATTAGTTTTTCTATTGCGTCGTCATTGTGGCCAGTATCTAACGTTGCTTCTGCTTCCCACAGGTACCGGTCGTGTGTTTATTAATTGTGCCAGGCTCGAGGTTAATATGGACAACTAGCATCGTGGTAAATGAAAAGCACACCATTATTAATAAAGCGTATATGATGCTTTATTTTTGTGTGTAGGACTGTATTAGGATTTATTCTCCAATTATTTCATGTTTTATTCTCATATTTCCGTCGCGTCATTATCCAAGCGCACGCTGCAAGAGAATTTGCATTTAAAGTTTCGATTGATTTTCGTATATTCACGCTTAAACACAGTAGAACTCTTCTTTTTAGGATTGCTCCGATGAAACAGCGGAGCGCATCATCTTTCGCTTCCATTTCGTTATGTATCTTTATAATAACTTATACGCGGAAATTGCAAAATAATGATAGACTTTATTATACCATTGCTCCTTATTCTTGATTTTTAAGGCCGCAAATGGACTTTCATTTTATGTTAATTTTGCTTTATTCTCATTTGCCATTTTACATCAATATGTCTGTGATTTTTCAAAAAGAAATCGTTTGTACACAGACACGCTTTGTATATCTCTCTTGCTCTCTCTCTCTCTCGAGCTAAACACATTGTCTTTACGTATTCATTGCGTGTTTTGTTATAAACCTTATACAACTCGAATTTGATTAACGCTTTGCTATTTACTTTTATTTCTTTTATTTTTTATGACGAATGATAATATCAGCATTGCTCTTATTTTAGCAGTGACAGTATGCGTAAGTATGTTTACTCTGGTTAAACTCTAATTAATGGAGTTTATAGTTTGAACCACTTTCTTGACCAGTCTAGTTGTTAACGCATATAAATAAACCTATCTTGGCATTGTGTTGTTTTATGATTTAAATTTGAAAAGTATTTTATGGTGATTTCTAAAAATTCTGCCATTATAGTGGCTTAATCTTTTTTGGAAAACACAAATGTGCCAAATAAATCTCGATCACATTAGCCACTGCAGACCAAGTCTTGATTAAATTTTTTGAATGTAATTGAAATCTGTCTATGGATCAGACGAACATATGCACCAACATTTAAAAGTACCAATGTAAACTAATCTATATTCGTGCTAATGCTGCCGTAGTTCCCTAATTTCTCTCATAGCGCGTAAGATTACTAACGTGCATAGTAGAGCCAACCACAGTCCTAATTCTTCTATAGTGAAACCCTAAATGAGCATAATACTTCTTTCCAATTTTATTAATCGTTCCTGTATGCTATGATCTAATTCTCTTACAGTGAAACGCTAAATGAAAATACCACTTAATTACAAGGTTAGGAATCGTGTCCCAAATGCAATGGTCTGCAGGGAGAATCGTGCGAAAATTGAACTAATGCAATCCTAAAATGCAGTGGTAGGGTAAACTTAATTAGACTAAGTGTGGAAATATCTCGCTCGTTGATATAAATGATGTTCGAAAGACACGATTGTCTTGAGAGAGTTTTTGAAAGTGATCATGTACCAACATTGACAAAATAAATAGATTATTGGAATCCTCAGTAGGAGGAACCTAAATTCCATTATGGCTTGGGGCAGATAAAGTCAAAATAGGAAGAAATTAAATAGAAATTCCAAAGTAAAATAAATTACAAGTTTAAAATGTGAAAATATAGAATCGATGTAGGCTCAGTCTCCTGTTTTCTTATATATTCAAAGTCGTGGTCTTTTACCAGGTTTTATTATTACCTATGAATTATCAAACCAACAATATCGGAGCTAAACATTTTCCTACAGCTGTTACATTCATTATATTACTTCCATATTTCATTTAAATTATTCTAATTAACCTGGTTAATCTACCGCGATTGCTTATGGAAATATGTTTGCGGTCTTTCTAGTAGACCCAATCTCTAATTATGTCCACGTTAGAATGAGGTTCTATATTCTGAACATAACTTCATCGGGAACATGGCTTTTCCTATTTATCTTTGCTATACATCTCATACGTACCTTATGTGTTTAAAAGTCAAGTGACTAATGTTTCACTGCCATATAAGGAGTGAAAAAAGTGAATTTAGATAAATTATTATTGAGATTTACGAGAGAGGGAGAGGGGTAGAGAGAGAAGGACAACCTCGCTACTATGAGTAACTTTATCAGGATAACTCACAGAAATGAGGCAAACTAAACCTCTCCACAACACCATTATGGCCAAGTTAGCATTCGGGCAAGGCGACATCAGCAACACAGCTTCCTTGCGGATTTCACCGTATCACGTCATAAACAAACCGAACCTCGCAGCTAACTTTGCCCTACTAAGAAAAGAAAGCTACGAAGATGATTCTACTATACATCTGCAACAAGATCGCCACTGAGCTCGATTCGCTGCCATATCGCTAAGGGTTTCTAACCAAGAACTGTGATGTGCACGAGGACCCCATCCCGGCAGACGAGTGGATCCTATACTACCCAATTTGGATGTAAGTGACTTTAATTGTTTCTGCCATGTAAAAATCTGCCCACCTTGTTTCTTACGCGAATTTGGTGCTGGATGAGAGAACGGGGCTCTATTGGGCAATCGGAATGAGGGCATACGCAAAACGTGACCGAGCCAACGAAGTTGATGGAGCCTTATTTGCTTCTCTAAAGACGAGCACTTATTGTCAGATCCAAATATACGTCTACGCATGTCAACGTTAGTTATTCGTTGTTGGTAACCAACATGCGCTATACTTCTCAAACAACGATGATCGAATGCCTGTAAGCGTCTCAGATCATCAACTCTAAGAGGCCAAGTTTCACTAGCGTATAGTAAGACTGTGCGTAAAGATGCATTGTAAACACGATCTTTAAGGCAAAGTGAAATATTCGCGTTTCTCCATAAATGACGAAGGTTCGAGAAAGCTACTCTAGCTTTCGCAATCCGTATTCTCACCTCGTCGGACATATTGCCTACGTTATTGATAGAGCTCCCAAGATATGTAAACCTGTCGACTATGTCAAGATCTTTATTCTGCAGTCGCAACGTTGGAGTGAGTGGTGGGTGATCCTGTAACAGTATCTTACATTTAGAGGGCGCGAATTTCATACCGAAAGACGGAACAACGTCTGTTAATCTATTTAAGGTGGTCTGGGAAGCATGCTGATTGTCGAATAATAGTACGATATCGTCCGCATAGTCAAGATCGACTAGTTTATCTCCCGGGAGAACTTCAACTCCAGCGTCCTGAATGTGTGTGAGAGTGTTGTTCATAATAGCATCGATTACAAAATTAAACAAAAATGGGGAAAGTGGACAACCTTGACGAACACCACTGTTGGTTGTAAAGTTATGCGTTAATTCGTTGTAGACCTTAACGCGACCAGAAGTATTTGTGTAGAGAGCTCGTATAATATTAACAAATTTTGTGGGAACACCGCTTTTCGACAAGATATGGAATAAAACATTGCGATCCACCGAATCAAGTGCACCCTTGAAGTCTAGAAAGACTGCTATTGTGGGACGGTGATATAAATGTCTCTGTTCGAGAACTTGCCTTAACGTAAAAATATTATCTATACAACCTCGTTCTGCGTGGAATCCGTCCTGTTCTTCTCTTATATGTGATTCACGTGAAGCGCTAACACGAAGTAGGATAATCGAAGCAAATAACCTTGATACGACCGGAGTCAAACTTATACCACGATGGTTATCGCACGAATTACGATTGCTACATGATCTATTTGAGTCCACCGTTGTCCGGGTGCTGGAGGACGCCATGTAGCACAACGTTTAACATTACGTCTGAAATTTGTACTACTTAAATATAGTCTATGTTCAGCGCAGTTATCCAAAAGCCGTTCACCATTATCATTGCGAGTCGAGCTTAGAGTGTATCTTCCACCTAAATGAAATTCTGTGTTGCTTAAGCGACCAACTTGAGCATTCATGTCACTCATAACCAGGACTATATCCGAACTTCGTGCTTTACTTAGTAAGGAGCTTAATTCGGAGTAAAAAGCGTCCTTGCTTTCTTATGTTTTTTATAGTATCTAAAAGAGAGTTATTGTAGGATTGAGAAGAGGAAGGGAAAGGAAAGGACGCAGAATCGAATATAGAGTTGGAGTTGCCTGTTTTCGCTTATCCACCCTGCACGGCTCAGCAGATAAGGCGTCCCTTTTTATACTGCGCGACGGCCGATGCAGTATGTAATTATTGTAAGTTGTACTTGTCATGGTTATATGTGGACTGTAAAAGATCACTAGGTCGCCCATTCCTAGTGATGGTTTTTATTCTGAGTTTTCCTTCTCCTAGATAGTCTGCCAACCAAAGCTGACGAGCACTATCTGCCCAGATGCCAGTGGCCAGAGTTTCCTTCAGCAACCGAAACTTGCCCCTCACGTCTGGAACGCTTGCTCTCATTCCGTCACTAGACATTTAACAAAAAGTTACAGTGCAGTTAGACCAAACTCGAGGCTTCACATGAAACGGGATAATGGCTGTCCCTTTAAGGCCCGGCAAGGTTCATGTTACCAATCCCGATTCGACTAGCTTGAGCCCGCCGGTCGTCAAGCCGGAATTTCTATGGCTTAATAGTTTATTGCCTAAAGTAATTTCTTTTTTTCAATACCGATCTGGTGTTATATTTAACTGTTGTTGCCCTTAATTTGATATTCAGTCTCATTTTTCTGTTCTTATCCAATTGCGCTTATCCTGCAAAAGGAGTCAGCCAGTAAAGTGATAAAGTAAAGTGTAGTATTTCAAATCCATTATTTCATTCATTTTAAGATTCCTATTGTCATTTCTAACTGGTAGTTGAGACGAAATGGATACCCGAGTAATTGTCTTTCCTAAATACATCCTTTTCTAATATCTGGCCATTAGGTTTTGATTTGACATTCAGAATTGATTGCTCACTCTCTAAACCTCCTTCCAACGTAAATAAACTCCCCAAGCTGTGGTTAGCTAAATAAAAATTGCCGAACTCATTATCACCATGATTATAAATTACGAAAATATCATCCACTGGGTGGTTGGTCTCGAGTGATATTTTTTCAAAATATTTCATTAAATGGTTTGACTGCGACAGATAATGTTTATCCGATCGGGACATAATTGACTCGTTCAAAAATTACATTCTGGGTAAAATTTAAGTGGGGCACATAATTAGCAGTTTACTCCCGGAAACTGTCAGACAACGTTTAACGTATTTTAATTCTGCATGCACATGGACGCATCGATATATCATATTGGCTTGCTAGTTCGTCCCTCCCCCTAAATTTTATTAGTTAATAATATTCAGAAAAATATGTGTTCAGTTTATAATCTAATAAATAACAGTATATTACAATTAAATAATGTTTGTTGCGAAGAACTAATATATATGCAAGTATGTATTAGGTGTTGCGAACCTAGTAACAAATTAGTTCAGTTGTGACCAGAAGGATAAACCAAAGGCAGCATGAACGGAAAGTGTAATCTCATGCACATTCGTTTCGTGCTTACTGGCGACTCATCAGTAGGAGCCGGTATTACGCCTTTTAACCACTATATATATGGTCGAAGAATGTGGGATAATATGACGGATAGGAGGCAAATAGGATGACCGAGTGGGCTTGCGGAAGACTCAATATAAACAGAGATAGACCACTACAGAAGAAGAAGAAGCGATATTTCATACTCTACTAGAGTTTGTTTAACATTATTTCTACGAGTCTTAGAATATGCTGTTTTTGGAAATTTATAAAATTCTTATTCATCGAATTCTTATAGTACTATTATGTTTTAAATGCATGACGTGCGTATGTTATTGTAAATCGGGGTGATTATGAGAGCTTAATTAGTGTTTTAATTGGGATTCAAATTATGTTTAACATAGCAGTTCAATGTAATTTTAAGATTTCTCGTGGATTGTTTCACTCATATATTGACTATTGTTATCTCGTTAATTCGCTAATTCATGTTAAACGTATTCATTGCCTTACTGAAATTACTTTAGGACGAGATAATGTTATTCATATTTTGGACGAGAGACATTTGAAAGGAGGGAAAATAAACTAGAAGGATATGATTAACATTAAAGCTACATCGGCAAAAGTGAATTTAGTAGGTTACTGGAAAAGTTTCGTGAAGTCGATTCAAAGTTCGAAGATTGGTTCTACATATAAAATTAGAACTAATTACATTCATAGGAAATTTTATATACATAAAATGGACAGTATCCGGAAACGGTATTTGGAGTCTATATATTCGCTAGCTCTTATAGACCCTTTTCATCAGAGCGGAAAAAAAAATGTTTTCATATTGGTACTAAATCGAGCCACTCGCAATTCTTTATCTAAAATATTGAAATGGTCGGTGCAATGGTTTCATAAAATCGGTAGTTGTTAAGATTTTTGTATGAAATCTGTAGTTAAGTTATCCGAGCGCTCATCAAGAAGTTTTGACGAATTACTCAGTCAAGTCAAACTAGAAAAAAACAGAACATGCAGATGTATATACAAAAATGGCGATCTAAAAGTAGCCCAAGGATTCAAAAGGATCCCACCACGCAATAATTGCAGAATCAGACCTCTCCACTGGACTGTTTGCCGGTGAACTCACAGGTAATAAACCATAGTTTTCATATGGGCACTAGATCGAACCACTCGTTATTATAAATCACGCAATATGAGTAGCGAGGTGAGTTTGAGAATCGCGAAGGCTAGAGTAGCCTAATCCAATCATCTCCAGTAATGGAGAAATGAGAATATTTCACTCTGCCTGAAATGACGTGGGCACAATGCATCTGTTAGCGCAGTTATTTTATATTCAAGTGAAACGTGTTTCTTCACAATCGAAGTTCTTAGACGCTCAAAGGCATTTGATTACCGTTTCTAACAACGAATAAACAAGTATAATCTCATGCACATTCGTTTCGTGCTTACTGGCGACTCATCAGTAGGAGCCGGTATTACGCCCTTTAACCACTATATATTCGGTAGAAGAATGTGGAATAATAGGACGGTACAATCTCATAGACGAATGTGTAAACCTGTAATAGTGAAGCTAACATAATCTGAAGTCAACGACAATACGACTTCAATGCTAACTCACACTATATAATATATATACCGAGTCTGTAAAGGATACTAACACTATGGCTATTGTGTTAGTAACCGATACCAACATTATTGTATCGAAAAGGTACATGGTACTAACACTATGGTTACCGAGTCGGTACATGATACCAACCTGATTGATATCAATTTATGCTATAGTTCACCAAAATTGAGAATTACAACAATTTCTGAACACCTGTTACTCCAGTAAATCCATAGACTTTGGCCTTGATCGATATCAGTTATCACATTTCGCGGTAAGCATGACATCATTCAATTCAATATATAACAGTTAAATACTGTCTATTGCGAAGAACTAATATATATGCAAGTATGTATTAGGTTTTGCGAACCTAGTAACAAATTAGTTCAGTTGTGACCAGAAGGATAAACCAAAGGCAGCATGAACGGAAAGTATAATCTCATGCACATTCGTTTCGTTCGTACTGGCGACTCGTCAGCAGGAGCCGGTATTACGCCCTTTAACCACTATATATTTGGTCAGAGAATGTGGAATTTTAGCCATTTTATAATTATTTTAACCCTGAACACTCAAAATTAACCGAAGTGAAATACATTCAATAAACCATGCACTCTGGGTGGGAATTGATATTTTTATTAGTGAATTTCTCTACGTCGATTCCAAGTAATTTAGTATAATAATGTAACAGATGAATGTCTTGTTCTCTTGTAACTTTTCTGTCGGATGTTTATTTTATTATAAACATCACCATTATTTGAGTTTGTCTATTGGGATATGCGCACCTAGTAACAAATTAGTTTAAACAGCGCCAGAAGGATAAACCAAGGTCATTATGAACCGAAAATAAAACCCCATTTGCACATTCGTTTCGTGTTTACTGGATACTGATCTGTAGGAGCTGGTATTACATCCTATATCCACTATATATTTTGGTGATGTTGGTTAATTTGGCAGTAAAATCTCCTATACGAATGTATATACTAGCATTAGTGGAGTTAATTTCAAAGCCAAATTACTATTTATAATATATACTGAACCTGCAAAGGGTACCAACACTTGTTGTTGAGTCGCTACCTGATACTCTATGGTACCAACGCAATTGCACCAAAATTGAGAATTAAGGAATCAGATTACGGAGCTGTCGTGCACAGGTTGGAGCCCTGTCCGCAGCAAATTCTGAGCAGTGCGTGATGCGTTGCCAATGTGGACGAAGTCGGTCTACTGGTTGAATTTCCTATTCTACACCATACAAGTCTTAGTTTATACAGACAAATGTATGTATTTAATGGGTCAGGCGTTTATATCAAGATCGCAACCTTGATTGTAGTAGTAGTTAAGGTGATCATTTGTTTATATTTATGTTAATGTAAACAAGTACGGACAAGACAGGAATTTTTTTACATTTAATTCAAACCTTGACGTTATTTGTTAAAGAAGCACCCTATCTACAACTATCGAAGCATCTACCATCTCTCTTTTCAGTTCACTCTACTCGTAAAGATATCGTTTTTATCGAGTAGTTACAAAACTCCGGTATTGATTTAAAAAAATATTCCAAAATGTTTCGCCTAGTTTACATGAAAAACAGTCTAGCAACACAATCGGAGATTTACCAGAAGCAAATTATGTTCCAGCCGTAAAAACCAAGCCTGTCTACCTGAATATTGAACGATAAGTAAACCAAGTAAAATAACGATCATGAGTTGGAGGGTTCAGATATACTATCATCATCATCCTTATGCATACTATTACATGATATGTTAATGATTCATTGTGTCAGAATCCATGATCAAGCCATTCATGGAATGCAATGATTTTCGCTATACATGAATTAGTAGATCGTACAGTAGCAGTCAAATTAGAATTTCCAGTAGACCTGCCGTATGCAGAATTTAAGCGGAGCTTTGGATCATTTCTGTGCCAGGCTTCAGAAATCGTTTTCCGAATTATGCAAACTTGAGTCACTACCGGATAAGCTGCCCCTAGATACTATGGCAGGCATCATGCGATGGTTGTCCAAACTGAGTTTTTTCCCGGTTTGAGATCGTATGAGGCCATCATATAACGCTCTATAGAGCACGCCTGGAAGGAAGAATCTAGGCTCTACAATAATTATCAATGATAGCCATCACCTTGAAGTCGAAAACCACGTCTGAGCCACGTAACGACAGCACCGTGGAATTCACGGCATACACAGCGGATCTGGGATGGACGACGACAACCAATGGCTCGGAATCAGTCATGTAAAAATCATGTGACAAATGCATCAGATGGTTACCGAAGAATAAAATGCTTTGGAAACGTTGCCACACGTATTAATTTTTTATTACGGACAGCCTGGAGCTAATGTTTCGGTATTAACCACGACTTGGCCGTTAAACGAGATACGTCCTACGAGAGCGAATTTGTATCAGACTTTAGGCGTGGCAATGATGGCTCCGTTCGAATAATGCACCAATCTTTTTTATAATTGATGATATCTACTTTTAATGTAGCGAATACCCAGAAACCTCTGTTGGGTTTTGGAAATGGAATAAGGCCATTGATTGTCACTGATAAACGTATATGTAAAAAAGTACGTGTTCTATACTGTCAATATGCCGCACTCCGGTGCAGGAGACAAGTTAGCTGCCTGGGTGTTGGAGAGTAGATGCGGGCACGGCACTATTAGAGCTCCTTCATTGCACCGCGTCCTGACCAACGGTCGATCGCTTCAAACTATGGCTAGAATTTATAAAGGCCGTGAACCACCATGAATATGCGGTGCTCCTACAAATAAAACTAGCAGCAGTGACTCCGGCAACGTTAGAAATAATAGAGGTTGGTGTTCTTGAACCATCCTAACCTGCTTTTCGATCTATGGTGTTTACGCTACGATAAAGGATTGTTCACTCCGACCGGCGACCGATTTACGCCAGTTAAACTCATACCGGGCCTGTGCGATCTGTTCCAGAGCTGGCGAGAGGCAAGTAATTTGCCGTGTTTGACAGGAAATGAAGGCTTTTGGGAAGTTGGCTTTCGTACCGAAGACTGGTGGAAATTTGCGGTACAAGTACTCCTAGGTCATTTCCAATTCACCCGAGTACTATTTGGTCTGAAAAACGCACCGAAATTGCTCCAAAGAATGACGGACTCATTTTTGTTCGACTGCAGCTTGAAGTAACGATGTCGCCATATAGGCAACTACCAAACAACAATCGCGTACCCGGCTGCAGAAGATTTTGTTCAAAGCTGTAGTATGGCGATTACATTTTAATCCTGAAAATGTGTACATATTTGGGCAAGTACAGTTCCTGGGCCACTCAGTTCCAACTTGCCCTTAGATTCGAACGTAAAGTCTATCAGGGATTATCCGGTGGCCAACATTAGGAAACAATTGCGCCGGTTTATTAGTATGATAAATTTCTATACACCATATTTTTCGGAGATGACGGTTGTACAACCCCACTTGTACAAATTAACTAGTGCCAAGATAACGTTTCGTTGGAAGGAGGCCCATAAAGCGTTACTCCAATGTAAGCAGATATTGATAGACACCATTATATTGACTTTTTTGGTGGAATGCATGTCAATTGTGATAAACGCCTCAAATTGGATAGGAACAGTAATAAAAACCGACGGACGTCCGGCGCAATACAAGTCGCCACCGAAAAAGAACTTCTAGCTGTACAATTGGCAATGCGATATTTCATACATTTTGTCATCGGTGGGCATGTATACATCTTTACCGCTCACAAAGCACTAATGCGTTGGTGGTCACTAGTTATTGAAAAGAAAAGAATACACAGAAGAATTTGATAAATGGGTTGTAACGATTCACCGTCGAGCCGGTATCGAGAATGTAACAGCCGATGCACTCTAAGTATCGCCACTTTTCAAGGTCTCCGAGAAACAGGGCAATGACGCCACATGCTATTAAATAGTCTGTCATTTTAAAAAGTGCACATCGATGTCCGGACCTCAAAGCGTTACCCCCGCGATAAAGGTTATTTGTGCCAAAAGAACAGTGCAATGGTTTGTGCCGGAGTCTATGCGAACAGAATTGATGGCTTAGCATGAAACACTTCAACAACCCGGCGCTGGGCGCCTCAACGAAACATTGCAGTCACTACTGTATTGGCCCAGCATGTCAGAAGAGATTCGTAGCTATTGTCAATAGTGTATTTCATGTCAGCGCTGTGGGCTACACAAGGCACAAGGCAGCCCGATTACTTTCAGTGAAACTGTAAAAACCCATTTTTGCATATCGACTTGATTGATCTGCTGCCAGTGACTCGTGGCGGGGTAAATTGTTTTCCATGGTCCATACGTTTACCCGATGGGTCGAGATTTTAACATTTAAATAAATCAGAACCGAGATTATAAAGTACTTAGATTTGGTGCACCACAAGCTATCGTTAGCAACCACGATGCACAGTTAGAGTTGACGGATTTTATTCAATGGTTCAAGTACCTCGACATAAAGCATTCCCGCGAAGAAACTTACCACCCTTAACGAGCACACCGGACGATGGATGAGGTATTGCAGCGTTGGTGCCACGTTTCCACGGGGTCTTGTCGAGGCAAGTTACATGCTGTCGAGCGCGTCATGCTATGTACAGCATCAAAAGCTACAAAATACTCTCCAGCAAACATGGTCTATGAAGAGCAGGACTACTGTTAGGGTATCCCGTAAACCCACGACCCCATGAGCGCAGCACAATAACAAATAATCCAGTGCGTCTGCAACAGCTAGCTAAAACTATGCGCCACATAGCAACAAACCTATGCCAGACAACATCCACTCGTCTACGAGCCGGGGCCTGCGTCGTATTGGAGCCCATTTATCTACATTTTGTAGAAGCCCTTTGGTCACCACCATAAGAGAGCCTCAGAGATGCCAAGTCCGATCCAGTCTTAGTGTGCGTATAGGAGTCTGATAAGTTAGTCTTCTCATGAACTAAATTATCAGACTCCTCAAATTTAATATTGGCCTCTATGTTAATCAAAGTAATGCTAGACCAAATATATAATAAAACCTGCTCTCGTTGTATCAGAAATTTCAATGCTGTTCCGTATCGAGTGGAAATTTTGCACGCATAGCTCAACAAAGTTTTCGTAATATGCCCCCAACGGACCACGCGCCATAGCACTTGGTCGCTTAAGCATGTTGCTGAGGCTGACTCCTAGTTGGGGGAAGGGTAGATTATTTAGTAACCAAATTTAAGACTGAGAACGCTCCTAAAGCCCTATGTACTGATGCACAAATTAAGATGAAGCAGTCAGAAGAAAAATATAAGCACCGATCGAGTCGCAGAAATGAATGAGAAATAATAGTTGCTTGCAATTTGTTTTACTAAAGGGAAGCGCTTTATATGAGCAATCGCCTGTAAATAATTTATTAAAACTAAAGTATGTGCGTTTAGTAAAATGGCTTCATGTAATGGTTAGGATGTATTGACCGGAATCTTGCCAATACGGATGACAAACTCAACGCAAGAAGCAGGTGAAATTGAGTCAAGGCTAGATGAAAAAGCCATAGTTAAAACTGAGGGAATCCACATAAACGACCAAACTATAATTGTTGGCCAGGATACTTATCCGGGGAAGAATGCCAGTGTGCGCTTTCCAAAAGATGAGCGCTTGGACAGTTTAACTACAGTTTTCATACCAAAGCCATAAAAATACCCCTTTTGTGAAACCATGCCACTGAAAATTTCAATATGTTAGATAAATAATAACGAGTGGTTCGATCTTGTGCCCATATGAAAACTATGGTTTATTACCTGAGTTCACCGGAAAACAGTCCAGTGGAGAGGTCTGATTCTGCAATTATTGCGTGGTGGGATGCTTTTGAATCCTTGGGCTTCTTTTAGATTGCCATTTTTGTATATACATCTGCATGTTCTGCTTTTTCTAGTTTGACTTGACTGAGTAATTCGTCAAAACTTCTTGATGAGCGCTCGGATAACTTAACTACAGATTTCATACAAAAATCTTAACAACTACCGATTTTATGAAACCATTGCACCGACCATTTCAATATTTTAGATAAAGAATTGCGAGTGGCTCGATTTAGTGCCAATATGAAAACATTTTATTTATTTTTTTCCGCTCTGATGAAAAGAATATCTTTATCCAAATGTTTTACTTTACGATCGCTGAAACAAGTTAAAGGTAAACTACATGAAAAAAGTATTTTCTTTGCTGCAGGATATCAGCGCAAGTCAAATAAAAGCAAGTTGTATTTGGAAATAACAATTGGATTTCTTGCAAGATAATTGTGATATTTAATTTATTGGCATCTGCCCGTTTTTCGCGGAACGAAGTTTTATGACGACTTTCACTGCATTTACCAAACAGCCGGTTTCGATTTTCTCACCAAAATTATAGGGTCTACAAGAGCTAGCGAATATATAGACTCCAAATACCGTTTCCGGATACTGTCCATTTTATGTATATAAAATTTCCTATGAATGTAATTAGTTCTAATTTCATATGTAGAATCAATCTTCGAACTTTGAATCGACTTCACGAAACTTTTCCAGTAACCTACTAAATTCACTTTTGCCGATGTAGCTTTAATGTTAATCATATCCTTCTAGTTTATTTTCCCTCCTTTCAAATATGTCTCTCGTCCAAAATATAAATAACATTATCTCGTTGTCCTAAAGTAATTTCAGTAAGGCAATGAACACGTTTAACATGAATTAGCGAATTAACGAGATAACAATAGTCAATATAATGAGAAATTTTTAATATGCCAACTATCGAATATCATATGAGTGAAACAATCCACGAGAAATCTTAAAATTAGATTGAACTGCTATGTTAAGCATAATTTGAATCCCAATTAAAACACTAATTAAGCTCTCATAATCACCCAGATTTACAATAACATACGCACGTCATGCATTTAAAACATAATAGTACTATAAGAATTTAATATGAATTTTATAAATTAACAAAAACAGCATATTCTAAGACTCGTAGAAATAATGTTAAACAAACTCTAGTAAGTTAAATATTAGAAATGCCTACAAAAGAGTATGGAATATCGCTTCTTCTTCTTCTTCTGTAGTGAGTCTTCCGTGAGCCGACTCGGTCATCATGTTTGTCTCCTATCCTGTCGTCTACATTCCTTCTACTCCTTCTAGTTCACCTATTTTTGCAGCTATCTTTGAAAGCCAGTCGTAAATAGTAAAGGACAAATCTAAGTTAGGTAAATAAGCTTTAGTTAACGATCTAGAACTACAGAAAAACAAATTTTCATAGTTTGAACAGTCCATTAATAGCACAATTCACAAGCAAAATGATCACTAACTAACAAAACCTGAATAATTATTGACCAATTTTGCGAAACTAAAATGATTTTCATAAACATACACATAAAGGCCATTTATAGACGTTTTAAAATCAGTAAAATAATTACACTTAATATTTTATTTATTAATTACTTAATGCATAATTAAAATATATTCATTTTATTCATTTAGCACTTACTAATCATGATACGCCGTGATTTGATTAGTTTCTCTGCTACGCCATTCCCCGGGCAGAGATAACAAACACCGTCGAGTATAGCTTTAACTAGTAAACGCCATGTCTTTACATAAAATCCGATAAAGCCACCAGGGATGACAGATTTCATTGCTAATTTATTGTGCAACTAAAGCCTAATCTAGCGCAACGCCCAGACATTTAATGCTGATAGTACCTATTGTCCGTCTGGCGTTTTGGTAGGATTCCATATGAACTTCTTACTACTGATTCATATAAAGAATTCACCACTGCGACTTCAAAGCCAACTCACTATAAAAATATATATAGTGAGCCTGTAAAGGATACCTCCAATATGATTCCCGAATCAGCACATGGTACCAACACAATGGATTTCAAAATATGCTAACTTTCACCAAAATTGAGAATTACAACTAGTTCCGAGCACCTGCTACTCAAGCAAATCCATACACTCTGATCTTGATCGATATCAGTTATCATATTTTGTCGTAATCATAACATCATTCAATTAATTCTATAACAGTTATACATTATTTGTTGCAGAAATCTAATATATATGCAGTCGTATATTATTTGTGTTACATATCTAGTTATAAATTAGCTCAAATAAGACCAGAAAGATAAGTCTTCGTGCTTAATGATGACTCATCAGTGGAAGCTGGTTCTTCGCCCTATACACTAAATATTTCGTCAAGAAATTAGAGGCAATTTGACGATGCATTCCTTGACAAAATATTTAGTAGGTATAGGGCGTAGTACCAGCTCCTACTAATGAGTCGTCATTAAGCATGAAACACGTGTGTACAAGAGATTATACCTTTCGTTCATGTTGACTTTGGTTTATCCATCTGGTCCTATATGAACTAATTTGTTATTAGATACGATACACCTAATAAAAAATTGCATATACGTTAGTAATCCACAACAAAAAAATATAAAACCAATATTGCTTTTTGGTGGGAAAAAGAATGACACTGGATTGATATGATTGTGTCCAATATTTCACGTGTATTTGCCTTTGTACAGCCACTATTTTAAAGTTATGCAAACCATTCTGGAGTCATTCGCCAATTTCATTAAGCACCCAGTCAAAGACCCGTAAATCAAGTACACTGTTAGTCCACCTTTATACCGCTACGACATGGGAGATGATGACCACATTTATCGGTGCATGGACAGCTACGTAAATCAAATTATTTTTACTCAAATTATATAAGGTTCATTGTCAACGAACCGACCAGTTCTACCCAGCCGATCTTAGATTTTCCATCATCGTCAAACCTATTTGAGGTGCACCGATTGTTTCTGCTTCAAAAAACCATTCAAGTATCCTGCTCACTAGGTTACCAAGACTACTTCGGTGAATGACAAATTGAGGTAAAAGGTAGATTGATAATCTCGTGCTCTGGAACGCACAATGTTGGATGCTTAGATAAACTGGTATGGATGCATGCATGCATGCATTTTTCGAACTTTACCTCAGTTCAATCCCGCAAAGGGATAATCCAGCTTCAAAGGCGCAAGCATGTCGTTCTTTATAATAATTTGCGAGCGGTCTACCCGGTACAACTCAGTGTTTAGACAACACTCGATAAAATCAATGAATAAATTTATACGACATGCAAAATAAATTTTATGTACAAAAAGCAAAACAACATAATGTTTGAAATCTGATAGGTAAACATTTTAAAATTTAAATTGATACGTGGTCTTATGGTAACTGCAGTCAATCACCTGTGTCTATCAACAAGAAAATAAAACAAGAGAAGGATACATGACATGCAGCAGACTATACAAATAAACAGATCATCGGATAGAGGAAAATAAATATGCCTCGTTCGACGTTGGAAACATCGTATGAAATGTCTCGAGTCCTCGTCGAATAACAGGACTATGCAGACGTATAGCGCGCAAATGTGTATCTCTGCCATTTTGATGATTAGCTAAAATAGCTAGCTGCAACATGAATGCACGTACCGGTGCTTCATTCGGCCAGGCAAGGCGTATTTTTGTCCAACCGCGTGGTTCATACATTTCCATTTCGAGCAATTCAACTAGGTCATTAATCGAGTTACCAACGCGCACTGCGATTCTAAAATGTACAAATAAAAAAGATATATGAATAAATTGTGGAAGGTATTATATATATATATATATATATATATATATATATATATATATATATATATATATGAAGTGGTTCATAGATGTCACCATCAGACCACGTCATGTTCTACTACAGACAATACCGGTAAGAGGTTGTTTATAGCCAACCTACTGGCCTCAATAATTGCACGGCGGTTAAATAGAATCACTAAGGAGAATTTCCCCAGTGTAAAGTTAACATCACATTTAGTACACAGAGTCATGAGGTCTGATATAAAGGAAAAATTTCTAATTCTCTCCAAATAATTCAATCTATAAATACTCCAGTACATGCGGTAGCATATATATTGGACGTACGAAGAAGCAACTGATCAGCAGAATCAAACAACATTTACCGCAGAGATTGACTAAAAAAGGCTTCGCACCGTCAGGAAAATGAGCTATCTCCGATCAAATATTTGATTAATTTGTCAATTCTTCACGAAGCAAAATCCGAAACATTATATATATATATACATATATATATATATATATATATATATATATATATATATATATATATTATTAAACAAGCGCCAGCCTAAAAATTCAAACGTTTCACCAACATGATATTTTAATTGATTGGCCACGAATAAAAAAACCCAACAACAGTTTACTAGCATCCAGAAAAGTCAAAAACCCACTATATAAGACTCAAAGAATGGCAACAAACTGAAGAAGAAATAGAAGTTGCACAAACGGTATCACAAACATCGTTAACAGCGACAGAAATTTCAAAACAATATAAGCATTCAACACCGCACCCCGCACACCCTGCGCTGTTACCAAGGGAACACACCAAAATTAAGAATCTGGTAAAATAGGACGGTACAATCTCCCATACGAATATCTAAACATGCAGTAGTGAAGCTAACCTCATGCAAAGTCTTTGACAATGCAACTTCAACGCTAACTCACTAAATATAATATATTTACCAAGTCTGTAAAGGATATCAACAATATGGCTATTGTGTCAGTACCCAATACCAACATTATGGTACCGAAAAGGTACATGGTACTAACAGTATGGTTGCCGAGTGGGTATATGGTACCAAAACAATGGATTTCAACATATGCTAACTTTCACCAAAATTGAGCAATATAACTACATATGAACACCTGTTACTCCAGCAAATCCAAACACTCCGGCGTTGATCAATATCAGTTATCACATTTCGCGGTAAAAATGTGCAGAAAATTATACATTCCGTTCAAGCTGTCTTTGGTTTATCCTTCTGATCATATTTGAACTAATTAGTTACTAGTTGCGCAAAACCTAATACACAAGCGCATATGCATACTAGTTCTCCACCACAAACAGTATCTAACTGTCATACAATAAATTGAATAATGCTATGATTATCGCGAAATGTGCTAACTGATGCCGATCTAGACTAGAGTGCATGGATTTGCAGGAGTAACATATGTTTAGAAATAGTTGTAATTCTCAATTTTGGTGAACTTCAGCATACATTGAAATCCATTTTGTTGGTACCATGTACCGATTCGGCAACCACAATTTTTGTATCATGTACCTTTTCGGTACCTTTCGCGTACTGACCATAGCCATTATGTTGTTACCGTTTACAGACAGTAAATATATTATATACAGTCAGTTGGCCTTGAAGTCGCATTATCGACGACTTTATATGACGTTAGCTTCACTACTGCAAGTTTACACATTCGTATAGGATATTGTACTGTCCTATTCTCCAACAATCCTCACTCAAATATATAGTGGGTAAAGGGCGTACTACCGGCCCTTACCGATGAATCGCCAGTATGCACGAAACGAATGTGCCGGAGATTATACTCTGTTCTTTCTGTATTTGGTTTATGCTCCTGGTCAAAACTGAACTAATTTGTTACTAGGTACACAGCACCTAAGACACAATTGCATAAATTTAGTTCTCCGCCACAAACAGAATATAATACCAAACATTGTCTTACAAAACGGAATTTCTATTGGTTTATGTTAAAAAAAATAAGAATTGACTGCCAAAATGAGAATTTAAATAAAACACACATTCAAATAAATAGTAAACGGTTACTTGCTAGGTGTGTAGCTTTCGTCTGTTTTGTAATCCATGTAGAGGTAGAGATTTGTAAGAGTCACCTTTCGTGAAAACTGAGCTGTGACACAGTGTGGTTGAGGCCCATCGGATTGCCAAAACGTATCCAGCTGACAGTCCAGTAGCTGATCTATGCCATGTCCAGCCTTGCACGAGGACAAACTCCACACTGCTTGATCGCAGACATCACGAACCTAAAGTCATATCGAATCTGCAGTAGTATATTTATTCTTGAAAAATTCAATTCATAAACAAAATGGTATAGCATAAAACCTAATTCTAAAACAACGTACAAAACATAGGTAAAACTTAATCTAATTCAGTTTGGTAAACTAATAGTGTATAGGAGCATACATTTATTATAATACAGGCCCAAAAATTACAGATAAATCGGCCTGGTCGATTACTAAATAAAGAAATCTAAGAGTACTGTGACTAAACATAGCCGGAAAAGTGGCGAAGATTTCCAAACATTATTTCGAACAATCACACTTCAAACCGAGCAGATTTCCAGGTACTTTGAAATAAATAACGAAAAGGAGTTGCACGCTGCAGACACTACCAATTACAATGTTCTTTACCCGCAGGTAAAAGAAACGAAAATGTGTGTACATGAATTTAACCTAAACTGGTAACTTGCTTGTGTGAGTGTGTGCTTCTGCATGATCGTTTCTCTCTTCTTGGTTGTTGGTATATAAGGTAAGTATTTAATCCATATTTTTGAAGGATATATGCGCCAGAAGATGCTGCTTCATTTAAATAGAGCTTTTACACTCGCCCAAATAATTTTTTTAAAACACAATGCATAAAGTACTGGACGTTGCAGTCGAGTTTAATTTTGGAAAAGAAAAGACCTTTTTAAACCGTGTTGCATAGATCTGCTTTTTAATAAATTTATGCTTCATTACACAATTTATTTCTCAACTTAAATTAATAATACAAAACGGCTGAACTTAAAATTCTTCATGATTTAAAACTTCAATGCCTTTAAAAAATAAAGTAAATTTACCGGTTTGTTTAAAACAGCATAATCTAAACTGTAAATTAAACCAGCCCATCTTCCAAACGTTATTTATTAGTTCATTTTGAAGATGTCAGAAATTAAATAATACACTTCAAGTATGCCGATTAAGGTAAAACTAAGGCAAAAATTTGAACTATTTAGGTTAAACAAATGATAAAATAATGAAAGATCTTTGCAGCGATGTTCACAGCACCACCGAGCAAAGGCACAGAGCCACATTTTCATGGATACCATGCACACTGGTGACACCTTTGATGAAAATTTGTTGCCCATATCGCTGAAGGTTCGGATCTTATTTTCTCGTATCATGGTTAGGGCCAAATTAACTCTGGACAGATTTCACAAAATAAACCAATTTTGTTAATACCAACATGCGATGAAAGCTCAACGCAACAGTAATCTCCAAAACATGAAGTCGAAGGATTACATAAAAAACCTACGAATTCAATCTACCACCTCTCTCTCTCTCTCTCTCTCTATATATATATATATATATATATAATAAAGTATACTTATTATTAGGAAGAAAAGAACGCATTAACAGCAATATGGATAATAATTAAACGAAAATTGGTTGCGTGGACGGTGATAACAATTACTATAATCAAGGTTGCGATCATGATATAAACACCGGACCCATTAAGTACATACATTTGTCAGCACAAACTAAGAGTTATAAAGTGTAGAAAAGGCAATTCATCCAGTAGACCGATTACGTCCTTATTGGGAACATATCACATACAGTTCAGAATTTACCGCTGACAGAGCTCGAACCTGGGTGCGTCTGCATCTAAAGAAAAGGCCAACTACGATAAATTAGCTATTATATAGCTGAAAATTTTGTTTAGTGTGCGGCTGGGTGGCAACAGATTCCGAAGCAGATATGGTCAGGTTCGAGCCATGTCCGTGTCAAATTCTAGCCAGTACGTGATCAGTTCCCAATAAGAACGAAACCAGTCTACTATACAATTCTTAGTTTATACTGACAGATGTATGTAATTAATGGGTTGGGTGTTTATATCAAGATCGTAACATTGATTATAGTAAAAGTGGATAATGGCCATTTATTTCCAGACTACTAGATATCACTTTACAATCTTTCCTTTATTTATTTCCAGGGTTTTCATTTGACTATGTTGGTGGCAATTAGTCTGACTTTCCATTTTGCTTATATTTATTATTTCTCCGAGTCCGACAAGTTGCCACCCACATAATTAAATGAAAACTCAAGATATATATATAAATGAAAGATTTTACATCGTCCTTAATCTAAATTTTATAAAGGCACTGAAGTTTTAAATCATGTGTAATTTTCAGTTCAGCTATTTTTAATAGTAATATAGGTTGAGAAATAAATTGTGTATTGAAGCATAAATTTATCGCAACACATTTTAAAGGTATCTTAGCTTAATCTAGTCACAGAAAACCGGCAACTAGAAAAAATTACGGCATGGAGGCTCTATTCACAGAAATGAACAAAGTAAGCATTTTATAAAACACAGGGAAATGAAAGAATGGAAATCCAACAGTGAAAAGTTCGATAATTGAAGCTCGAAATTTAAAATAGCTTAATGCCTAATCTTAGAATTTAGCTAAGAAATCGAGTGGGATGGCTCAACAGACATTAATCACTACAATGGAAGCCAAACTGGGAATCTCTTCTGCCTTACGTTGGTGAGAGAATCGAGGCAACATCGGTTAGTGATATTGGTGCCAATGTATGAGAGGTCATTACGCAGTGAAGAAAACCCTGAGTATTGTCAACACGTCCGAACAAGTTGAATCCAGTAGGTTTATCTTGACACGTGGATATGCACGGCTTAAAACTATGTGGTCTGGACGGATCGTTGCCGAATTAAAGGCAGACATTCAGTTACCAGCCTCTATCGTATACAGAAACTAATAACCAGTTCTGTTGTGAGTTAATTGAGTGCTGTTCTTTAGAACAATTTTGTATTATAGTCTTTCACTCTTATTATTGAAGCAATTAGCAAGTCTTTTCTTCTGTATTGGGACTAAAGCGGTCGTTCTAGCCAGATTGGTTAGATGAAAATGGGCCTACGTTACAGAAGACAAACCATTGACACGAGTCGGCTACAGGATGACAGAGCAACTTATGGTGATTCAACAGGCTTTGATCACTACAATGGGGGCCAAGAAGTTATCGCGAGAAGGAAACTTCGAAATCTCGCAATAGTGCCGCTGCACGCTGACGAAACTGTACACATTTGTGCGATTGCACAAATATGCATTCAATTTAAGAGTTAATAGAGCCATAAATTATCCCGTGCAATACGATATCACTTGCCTATTCATACGAAAAATCGACTTCGGTTAACTCTGTACGACATCATATACAGGACCTGGATTAGCCTCCACTTCTGCTACATTCGATGAAATGCATAAAAAGCGCGCACAGCGTCGACTAACGCCTATTATAAGTAATCTCATGGCCAATTTGCTGGATCGGTATAATAAAGTATAGTATCAACATATGGAAGAACATCTTGGCGATAATTGTACTGCAGCATATACTGTAATGTGCGACGCTTTTCCTCTTCCATTTGACTCATCATCATCATCATCTTAAACCATACAAAAGTCAAAAGTGACTAATGTTTCACTGCCATATAACCATAAGGAGTGAAAAAAGTATATAAATGAAAGCAGAAATAATATTTTAGACAAATTATTAGTGAGATTTACGAGAGAGAGAGAGAGAGAGAGAGAGAGAGAGAGAGAGGCAGAGAGAAGGAATACCTACCTAATATGAGTAATTTTACCAGGATAACTCACAGAAATAAGGCAAACTAAACCTAGCCACAAAACTATCATGGCCAATTTAACATTCGGGCAAAGCAACATCAGCAATACAGCTTCCTTGCGGATTTCATTGTATCATGTCCTAAACAAACCAAACCTCGCAGCTAACTTTGCCCTACTAAGAAAAGAAAGTTACGAAGATGATTCTTCTAGACATCTGCAACAAGATCGCCATAGCTCGATTCGACACCATATCGCTAAGGGTTTCTAACCAAGAACTATCATGCGAACGAGTACTACATCCATGTAGACGAGTGGGTCCTATACTACTCAATTTAGATGTAAGTGACTTCAACTGTTTCTGCCATGTCAAAATCTGCCCACCCTGCTTCTTACGCCAATCTGGCACTGGATGAGAAAACAGAGCTCTACTGGGCAATCGAAATGAGGGCATACGCACAACGTGAACGAGCCAACGAAGTTGATCAAGCCTTTTGTTTTTCTAACGAGGAGCACTTATTGTCAGATCCAAAAATACATCTACGGATGTCAACGTTAGTTATTCGCTGTTGGTAACCAACATGTGCTATACTTCTCAAACAAAGATGATCCAATGCCTGTAAGTGTCTCAAATCATCAAATCCAAGAAGCCAAGTTTCACTAGTGTATAGTAAGGCTGCGCGTACAGATGCATTGTAAACACGTCCTTTAAGGCAAAGTGAAATATTCGCGTTTCTCCATAAATGACGAAGGTTCGAGAAAGCTACTCTAGCTTTCACGATTCGTATTCTCACCATGTCGAGCATATTGCTTGCTTTATTGATAGAGCTCCCAAGATATGTAAACCTGTCGACTATGTCTAGATCTTCATTCTGCAGTCACAACATTGGAGTGAGTGGTGGGTGATCCTGTAATAGTATCTTACATTTAGAGGGTGCGAATTTCATACCAAAAGATGAAACAACGTCTGTTAATCTATTCATGGTGGCCTGGGCAGCATCCCGATTGTCGAATAATAGTACGATATCGACCGCATAGTCAAGATCGACTAGTTTATCGCCCGGAAGAACTGAATGTATGGGAGAGTGTTTTTCATAATAGCATCGATTACAAAATTAAACTAAAAGGGGGAAAGTGAACAACCTTGACGAACACCACTGCTGGTTGTAAAGTTATGCGTTAATTCGTTGTAGACCTGAACGCGACCAGAAGTATTTGTATAGGGAGTTCGTATAATATTAACAACTTTTGTGGGCGCACCGCTTTTCGACAAAATATGGAATAAAACATTGCGATCCACCGAATCAAATGCACCCTTGAAGTCTAGAAAGACGGCTATTGTGGGACGGTGATATAAATATCTCTGTCCGAGAACTTGCATTAACATAAAAATATTATCTATACAACCTCGTCCTGCGCGGAATCCGGCCTGTTCTTTTCTTGTATGTGATTCACTGACATATGCAAGTAATCCATCGATAAAGATCGCCTACTAAAACCTGACATGTTGGCGAAAGAACGTAATCGATATTTTCATCACAACACAAAATCAAATAACGAAGTAATAAAGTTAAGCTATACGAGTAGCCTACTAGTTAATTAAGATGCACGAATGTAACCACGGAATTAGTATAATATGCGTCTAAATAGAGCTAAAAATACGATTGGCAATGTGAAGAGCGCGATAATTTAGTTTTATTAGTAATAAGTGTTCTCGATCCTGGAACTATTGCACCTTCAGATTTAATTTGTTTACTTATTCAATAACTATTACCATATTAGTCGTCATTACAGGAGTTTGTAAAACACTTCGGAATTATGATTTATAAAATGAAAGAATGCGAATTCGGTTTAACAAATTATTTGTTAGGGCAACGAATTCCGAAGCAGACGTTCCCAGGTTCGAGCCCTGTCATCGGCAAATTTTGGACAGTAATTAGTTTCCAATAAAGACGAAACCCATCTACCGGACGAATTGTCTTTTCTACACTACGCTGCCTAATTTGTGCTGACAAATGTATGTATAGAATTGGACGTGTTAATATCATAATCGCAACGTTCATTATATAACAAATCAGATGTTTGTAAGGAATAATATAGAAAGAATATTTAAAAAAGACGAAATTATGATTATTACTCTAATTTCCTAGTAAGGCCTTGTAACTTAGCTTAGGCAAAAGAAATAAAGTCGTACAATATTGGGTGTTGCACAATTACCAGATCCCTGTTTTGACTAACAATGTACCCATTGCTGGATACCTTCATTAGTCCACTGTTCATCTCACCAAATAAAGAAATTTAACTGGTAATATTGAACTGCATATAATTAAATACACATGTGCTTCCATCAATGTTAATATACACTTCGCAGGCGTAAAGGATGTAAATAGGGATGACGTCAGTGGTTAGGGGGGGGGGACAAAATAATATGAAAACCCTTATCTAAAATCATGTCAGGATAAAGGACCAAATAGTAAAATTATAAACTTAATTAGGATACAAAGTTAAAGTTAATAGTTAGACAACAAAGATACATAATGGCAACGATTATTGTAATATTATAAGGAAAAGTGATTATTAAAAGAAAAGAACATTAATAAGTGGTAAAGTCAACGAAGGCCTTTAACAAATAATAAATTAATAAGTTAATCATAAGTGAATTTATTTATATTTTTCTAGAGCTAGTTTACGATATTGATTAGTATAAACTTCATTCGTATTCCAAATTTTCGATTTTCCCAACGCCGTTTCAACAGTGATGTCACCTCGAGTTTATTTCGATAAATTCCGTAATCAATTTTCTCGTTATGTTACGACTGCATATCGATGTGTGTCCAAAACAATCTCAGTTAATTGCATGTCCATCTCCACTGACTTAGGCACAAGATAATATCTATTAACATGTCAACACTTAAATGCAATTCTGTGTTCATCTTACATTCATTTGGCGCATATCAGCTACATACTTAAGACTACTATCTTAGCATAAAATTTCATAAAATCTTGATGCTTTAAACAGTTCAATTTTCCACTTTAATTAATTGTTTTTTTATTCGTTAAATACTGTTTGTTGCGAAGAACTAATATATATGCAAGTATGTATTAGGTGTTGCGAACCTAGTAACAAATTAGTTCAGTTTTGACCAGAAGGATAAACCAAAAGCAGCATGAACGGAAAGTATAATCTCATGCACATTCGTTTCGTGCTTACTGGCGACTCATCAGTAGGAGCCGGTATTACGCCCTTTAACCACTATATATTTGGTAGAAGAATGTGGAATAATAGGACGGTATTCCACATTCTTCTACCAAATATATAGTGGTTAAAGGGCGTAATACCGGCTCCTACTGATGAGTCGCCAGTAAGCACGAAACGAATGTGCATGAGATTATACTTGTTTATTCGTTGTTGGAAACGGTAATCAAATGCCTTTGAGCGTCTAAGAACTTCGATTGTGAAGAAACAAGTTTCACTTGAATATAAACTAACTGCGCTAACAGATGCATTGTGCCCACGTCATTTCAGGCAGAGTGAAATATTCTCATTTCTCCATTACTGGAGATGATTGGAGTAGGCTAATCCAGCCTTCGCGATTCTCAAACTCACCTCGCTACTTACATTGCGTGATTCATTTTTACAGCCTCTAAGATATGTAAAATTGTCAACTACATCCAGATCTTCACATTGACAACGCAAAGATGAAGTGAGTGTTGGATTATCCTGAAGAAATAGCTGACGTGAAGAAGTTGCATAATTCCTACCGAACGACGGAACTACGACAGCTAATTTATTCAAGGTGGCCTGGGGAGAATCTCGGTCGCCGAATGTCTGTATAGTCAAGATCGACTACTCTACTGTCGGGGTTAACATCGTCGCCCGCAAACAGAATGCAAGGAAGAGTATGATTCATAAAGGAATCTATTTCCAAGTTAAAGAAAACGGTAAAATGTACATCCTTCACGGACACTAATGCCAGTAGTAAAATTGTACGAAAAATTCATTCCAGACCCTTATGCGACCATATGTATATATAGATAGCACGTATAATGTTTACAAGTTTAGTCGACATAGTGTATATTTTAATAGAATATCAACAAAAAGTAGCGATTAACTAAGTCTGCAAAAACTTCAACTGCGGAACGGCGATGTACATTTAACTATTCAAATACTTGCTTTAAAGACAAAATATTCGCTGTACAACCTCATCCTAGACGGAATTCCCTTTGTTCGGCTGTAGTGTTTTTTTACGCGAGAGCTTTGAGACGAGGTAAGATAAGTGAAGTAAATAACCTAAATAGTCTTCGATTCAAGTTTTTGCCATGGCAATTATCGCACGAACTCGGATTACTTTTTTCTAAAGTAATAATGATAGCCAACTCACTCCGAACAACCGATACGGACTGCACAATCCACATAATACGAAAAGTTATGTTGCCACCATCTTTAGTGTGGGAATGGAGCTTGCAGCTTGGCGTGGTTTAAGAGGTAAGACCGCATTACATGCTTCTAACTCTGATGGTTGGTAGAGATTCGAGTTCCACGTCCTTATACAGGCATACTTCGGAGGAACGGCACTGATGTGGGCGTCTACTCAAAATTGATCTATGTAGTATTCAACCCACCTATCAATTCTAAATATCTGATCAGTTATTAGATTTTTCTAGCAATTCATTTTTTTGTTTCGCTAACTTTTAACTTTCGTGCTCCTATTGCGCGAATAATTTGGAACAAACATTACATGTTTTCTGATTCGGATGCTTCTTCTAGCCTTTGTGGTCTAAAGGATGCAATATAGGCTTTTAGATTGTACTTAATTTGGAAATTTATAGCTCAATAAGTACTATTATAAGCCGAAATAACGAGAAATTGGCGCCTAGACTTTAAAATCCCTACATACATTTCAGACAAGAAAAGGCTGATTCTATGGTAGCCTACACTGTCTAATTCAATGTGTACCTGCATTGTGCATAGCTAAAGAGATAGAAAACAATAACGGTCAACTGAGATGGCTACTGTTGATTTCACAGAAATAAAAATGATGACCTTAATACGAAAATTGTAATTATTTCCTGACTGACCCCTGATAGTTACAGAAAAAGAACCTGACTAAAATTCAACTCTACATGCATAAAGTGCAACCTACGGGGAAAAACTCGGAAGTACGCGGCTTCTAAGTGCGTGAGCCATAGCTATATATCTTGGGCAAACCGCTGAATAAAACACTTCAACTGAAGGCCAAGTTTCAGAAAAATGTTTTCTTTAAAAAAAATTACCTTTCCGTTCCTTTCATCGAGAGTAACTTCCGAAGTTGATAGAGATGCAGCACTTTGAAACATTTCGATTTATATTATAATGCCCTAAAACAAAATTGTTCTTGCAACTATAAAATAGCATTCCAAATCGTGTAAAAGAATAAGACATTTTTAACATAGTATAAATATATTTTTTAATGTATGGCTGTACAACAAAATGGGGTATTTAATTTACAAACAAACGAACCAAACGTTTGGATTTTGTCTCTAAAATAAAAAAGGAAACACAAAATTGTTACAAAAAATAAAAAAAATAGTTTATACAATTAAAATACTCCCTCAGATACAAATAGCGCTAGCCGTGAAATACTTTAGCTTAGTTCAATAATTCTTGTATGAATTAACTGATACGTTGCTTCAAAGCACGAAGATAAACATTAAGTAATAGCTAATCATCATCATCATCATCATCATCATCATCATCATTATCATCATCATCAACAACAACAACATCATGAACATCATGAACATTATCATCATCTCAGTTAGCAATGCAACAACATTTAATAGTTAATGTTTCATTGCCACATAACAATAAGAAAAAAAATATTGGTGGTGGTTGTAGTAATAATAATATAATTATCAGAAGAAATAATGAAAAAAAATAACAATTTTATAAAACAGGAGTTATTTATCAAGGGGGAATATAATTTAAATGGAATTATATACCTAGGTGACACAAACGACGCAGCCTAGACCTTTACACAACACAATTTAGGTCAAATCAGCATTAAAGGCAAGGATTCTTTGTAATCTTTACTGTATAGCTTAATAAACACAACTAAATCTGGCATTTCGAACTTCTATGATCATTAGAAGAGTCCGACGTCAAACTGACAGGCGAGGATAGCTCAATCGATAATTCAGGCAATATTACACAAGAGGTTATATATATATATATATATATATATATATATATATATATATAATATCAAACAATAATTGATTGCGCGGGTGGTGGAAACAATTCTTTAAATCAAGTTTGCGAGCTTGAAGTAAATATCCATCCCATTTTATTTAACCAGTCGTCGGAAAAAATAACACAACTACCGCCAGTCGCAACGCCTTGACGCGTTTTGACCTTCCATGATCATCATCAGAGTACGACGGAAAACTGACTAGCGAGGATCAAACCGCATTGAATAATATAGGAAGCAAAATTAGATATGCGGTTCTCACCTCTAGTAGCCTTGCTTACACTGTACGTGACTGGAAATAACGGCTGCATAATTTCTATGCCGTCACTAACTTTAGCTGTTTGTAGCTTTCGCCACACACATACACACACACATAAATACACAATACAATTAAACAATAATTGATTGCGCGGGTGGTGGTAAAACAATTCTCTAAATCAAGTTTGCGAGCTTGAAGTAAGCACAAATCCCATTGTATTTAACCAGTCGTCGAACAACATAATAAAACTTCAACCAGTTGCAACGCACTGACGCGTTTTGACCTTCCATGATCATCATCAGAGTTCGACGGCAAACTGACTAGCGAGGATCAAACTGCATTGCATATATATGGAAAGCAAAATTAGATATACGGCTCTCACCTTTAGTAGTCTTGCAGACTTTGTACGTGACTGGAAATGACTAGCGTGGACCACGTACAAGGTATGCAAAACTACTAGAGGTGAGAGCCGCATGTCGAATTTTTCTTTCCACATATATGCAATGCGGTTTGATCCTCGCTAGTCAGTTTGCTGTCGAACTCTGATGATGATCATAAAATGTCGAAACGCGTCAGTGCATTGCGACTCGTGGTAGTTTTGTTATGTTGTTCGACGACTGGTTAAATACAACTGGATTGATGTTTACTTCATGCTCGCAAACTTGATTTAAAGAGGTCGTATATAATCAGATTTCCAACCCATGCTAGCGAGCACTATTTGTTCGGCCACTAGCAGCCATAGCTGCATTTAGCAGCCAAAGTTTGTTATTCGCGTCTGGCATGCATGCTTTCTCGTCACTAGCTATTTAACACTAAGGTTAACTGCGTAGTTAAATCGAACTCGAGGCTACAGAAGAAACAGGAATGGTGACGATTTTCTTATTCGACACAGCAAGGTTCATCTTATCGTTACTGGGATGACTAATTTGTGCAGGCTAATTGTCAGACAGACACACACACATGTATGCATGCAACAATAAATCAACAAATGCTTAACTAAATGATAAATGTATACATACATACAAACATGCGTACATACATACATAAATACAGCACTAGAGACTGGGTCTTGCCTTAGGTGTAATGGTCAATGTACCCCTAAGACACATTCATCTTCATCATCATCATGTCCAGCCACACAAAAGTCAAAAGTAACTAATGTTTCACTTCCATATAAGACGGTGGTTCTAAATCAGTAATTAGTATAAGACGCAGAATAATCATAAAATATATAATTTCGAATTCAAAATAGGAGCTATTTGATTTTCACATACATAAGATGCAGATTGGATAACGTAGACTTAAAGGCTACAGCTCCAATTAATGCAATATCTAATTCACTGCTGGTTGTTGAATGCAGGTGCAACTGATTGACTGGTAGTCAGAGATATTGAAGAGCTATCCAATAACGATGAACATTCAGCAGCACCGGAGCCACCAGAAAAGCCAAAATTGTATTCCGGTGTAGAACAGCTAGGTGAAACTGGATTTCGAAGGCCACAGTGGCTGGAATTTGCACTAGCACCTCTGCCTTGCTGGCTTTGCGGCGACATTGAAGAATGCGAATAGAAAGAATTTACCGTTGGTGATGAAAGGCCGGACACAGCTTTTTGGTTTACCACACCAGAATCCATATTCGGGGGACTACTTACTAAAGTATGAATAAAGCAAAGAAAAAAAACCCTATAAAAAGGTTGATGGCACAAATTTTATTGCAAAGCAACTATGTGCTTAACGTCATTCGTAAGCAATGACATTAAATTAAATAAATATTAATACGTATGTCCGGACACTCGTCATGGACTGGATTTGCTGCATACGTACTAGAAAAAAGCAACTATTTAACAAAATTATAGTACTAAAATCAATAACGACTTAATGCTACTAGAAACTACTACTAAAGCCAATACTATAACCACTACTACCCCCACTATTATTGCTACTACTACCAATAATAATAATAATACTTTACTATTCCTACTACTACTGCTACAACTAAAAATAGCACTACTAATAACTATACCGCTGATTGCAAGAATTAAAATTGGGCTGCGGAACTGGGGCTTGCATAATTACCAGATGTGTCCTACCGGATACACGTTGTGACTAACGCAGGCTGAACTCCAGTCTTGTTCTCTGACAACCATTGGCGGCCGCTTCCTACAGTTCACCAAACATCACAAGTTTTAAAAAATGGATGAAATAAAGAAGGCAGCCGCCAACGGATGTCAAAACATCTTCAAGAACAAAGCAACAGGAATTCAGTATGTGTTAGTCACAACGCAGGTCAGGTAATTTTGATAAATCCTGTTTCGAATTTTTAAAGTTATTTTAAATGTTCTGTGTTCTGATTATTAACACTTACTTTGGTACTTCCTCAGTTCAAAATACGTGAAGTCTTAGGAACAATCTAATAAAGCATATATGATATTTCCTTCAGCCGCTGTATCTATACTTCTGACTGGTTAGTTTCATAATAGCTAATTCGCACGTAGCTAATACCGGTACCTGAAGCCCCGGATTGTTTTCGATGTTTAATTGTTGATCGCGTGTTTATAACAGAAGGAATTAAAATGACAATTGGGAACATTAGAGAGACGAGGAGCATATGTATTTATTTGAAATATTTTACATTTAGAAAACAATTTTGCAAATTAATTGCAGGTCCCAATGGGACAAACGTTGTTGGTTGCAATATCAAAAGTCTGTATGCATTATTTGGAAAATAATGTTGTAAATAAGACACAACTGGCGTTAAATTTTTTTCATGGTACTTGGATGACGTATAAATGATGTGTACGCATGTTGATAATGAAATAGTAACCTTAAATATTAAGTGAACCTCAATTTACGATTGAAAGAGAGTCATCGAATGAAGTAGTCCTTTTTATGTAAAATTGGCTAGAAATGATCAGAAATTAGAAGTAGATGTTTATAGGAAAGATATATACTCGGGAATCCATAGCTTAAGGTTAAATCATCCGTATCGAATACAAATCGACATCGGAACATCTTTAACAAGCCTTAAATTCGGATTACATTTTCTTACGACATCTATCATTATTGCTTCTATTAAACGCAGAAGATAACCATTAGTCTTGCGTATATTGCACAGTCTACCTAATTCCAACTTCCCATGCTTCATTACTGTTAATCTAAGGCTTCTTAGTTTCAATGACTTTAAGATACCGATTTTCATACGATACGAGTGATTGGACTTGAAATTAAGAAGGATTCCCGAGTAAGTATCCTTCCTAAAATATCTCCAAATTTCTGACCATTTCTAATAAACTTGACATCTAATTCGTAATTCATTTGACGGTTCCCTTCGAAGGGTAAACTGAAGATCGCTCATTCGATTCGTTAAATTTAAGAAACTTACCATTTCATCATCACCTTGGTTCCAGATCATTAATATGCCATCCAAGAAGAGTAGGTACAAATTTGGCTTCAGTGGAGTCTTATCCAAAAGATTATTTTCCAAATAATGCATAAAGATGTTTCCTATTGGGACACCTCTAATTTGTTTATAAAATTGTTTTCTAATAAGTAGAGGACATACATATACACATAATCTTCATGATGTGTCTAATCGTCATTTTACTTCCTTCTAATATTAAGGAGTGATCAACTAAGAAACGTTGAAAACAATCCAGGGCTTCAGGTACCGGTATATTCGTGTACATAAATGCTACAACTAAGTTTACTAATCTGTCAACTTCGTCTAGTACAAATTTATCAACAATTTCAACCAACTGATACGAGTTCCCCATATATGGTCTAAGAAATAGGAATATTTTCTTATTCTATGACACAAAAATTTATAAAGTTTATATGTTGGGGAGTGTTGGACATTGAAAATAATTACTAAAGGATTACCAAGCTTATGACTTTAGCCAAACAATGCACTCTGGGTGCAGCTGTATCTCTATGTATGATAGTGATACCATGCGCCGAATCCAATTCATCACTAGCAATCATATTATTCATTAATAATTTTATTTAACAATACTGTATGCTGCAAGAAAATTTAATCCTAAGAAAAAAGATCGTATGATCTTCGTAATTACCTAACTATAAACTTGGCAGGAAAGGAAAATCAATAGACAATATAAAAACCAATTTAAGATATTCCCTTAACCTGTGCACCACACTTGCTAAACATAAGAAAAAATTCAGACATCAGGTTTATATGAAATCTCATGCAGAGATTTAGTCTTGTGTAATTTGGTGAAATCATCCACCCAACCAAAAGAAGAAGAGTAGAGCGAAGCAAAGCATTTAAGTGTTCATATGTTACTAGATCTGATCTTGCCTGTCATGCAGTGAAGACTGGGCACTCAATTAACTGCGATGGCTGTAGACGCATAGACATATGTAGTTGTAGTAAAATAACAAGACAATTGATATGATGTAAGAAACAGGTTGAAAATCACTAAGCTCGATTTGGATCACATCATTGATTAATGGCAGGAAAAAACTACTGCACAAATCAGAATCTGAAACTAGCTCCAGTAACAGATTAAATTAAGATAACTATAATAGAGATTTTAGAAACTTACGACTTACAAAAAAATTATTTTTAGTACAATTCTCTTAAATTACGTTCTTTTTACCATTAATTTGTGGTTCTTAGTATTTTGAAAACCTATTAAAGGACTTTTATCTTAATTGCACTATATTCTTATAAATTTCATTCTTTCGTTTGGTAATATTCTTTATCGTTTTGTCTGATTATCAATAGTTTTATTTCAATATTTTAATATTCTTTATCATTTACCTTGATAGATTTTTAAAAACTGCTAATCCTTTGAGATGACTCTTGTATTGCATCCTTTCAAACGGTACAATTGTAAAAAATAGTTTGACGTGTGCAAAGGGTACACCAACATCCAGTGTTTCCTTTAAACCAGTTTCGCTTTGATGGATGTACACGTGCATTAATTGTGTTTAACTGAATAGTTACCAGTTATGTAAACATATGCCTATGCACACACGCCACGTGCGCCTGCCTAAGGAATTGGCAGTAGATGCAATGAAGTAAGTTCATCATTTATACAAATCAAGTGGTCCAGGTGAAATTGCACACTCCCTCTGCCTGTCTGTCCTTAATTTTATCGCTTATATTGGAATGATGTTAATAAGGATGTGCTTGATTTATTTGGATCCCCACCTTAAACTGTGAGGACACTCTCAGTTAAGTCATTCCATATGGTTAGTAAAGTCATATCTAAAATATTTTCATCAAATGAGGTTGCTGAGAATAATCCTGTTTTAATCACAACAGAGACCAGGTAATAATATATTGAGGCTACACTGTCACATAACGATGACATTTATAGTTGTGTGGACTTTAAGCGGGCGCTACGTAGCTCGATTCCAGCGGGTGATTGAAACTAGCTTGGTCTGATCTCTAAATTGGCCTGCGAAATCATAAATACTAAGGGCACTTACGCACCACCATTGTAGTTATTAAGATACACACGCAATCAAACACATGGTACGGTTCAGTCTCCAGTGATGAAATATTTTGAAATTAAATGAAGCAGAAACTTAATCTATTTAAAACATGGTGGAAGTAATAAACAGTGGCAATCAATCAAAAAACGATTAGTATGGCAAGTTGTTGAATAGCTTGACGCCAACTATAAAAATTCTGTCCTCACAGAATACAATTTGAAGCATGTCTGCGCTTCTCATCGATAAGTAACTAAATTAAACCAGCAGCGTTTTTACAGCTCATAAAATATTTTATTAACTGTAAAGATACGGGAAATATCTAACAGAAATAATCGTACAGAATTGTCATGAAATTTAAGGATTCCGCTGACGAAACTCGCTCATTCGTCTGTGAGGGCCAGTCAAGTTTAGGAGGAAAAATGTCAAAAAAGACATCCTATCAAGTAAAAAAATAGACTACGAAAACACAGGACACTTAATAAATAAATAGAATATCATCCCACTAACAGTGATATCAAAATACGATGCATTACTAGAATTTATAAAATCTGTTATTAGTTAGCCTACAACTGTAAATTAAATTTAAAATGCGTTATCCAAAACTGACAGACAAAGTGTATATTTTATAAATTTTCAAGATTGCAGAATAGGCTATTACACTTTTATTGAGGTAATGCATGCATATTAAAAGACAAATAGAAGTATCGAGCGATTAATTTGAAAATGAATTATTAACTAAATTAAACAAACCAAGGCAGAGATCAGGCGATTTGGAACTTGACAAATGCAAACTTGGAGTCAAAGTTAAATAAGAAGAGCCAGAACTTGGTCTCTTGGAGACAGCGTCTAGTGACATAAGACTATCATCAGGAAGCGGTGGAAATCCAGGCATGTCATTCATCAGAACTGACCAAATGGGCTTCAACTAAATATATTTTAAAATATAAATTAAAAGGCAGGAATAATAAAAATCATAACTTGTCGAAATGAACATTGCAATTACAATAACAACAAATGACTTGTATAAATCGAAGTATTTAGTTCATTATGAACCAGTTCTTCGCCCATTTCATGTGACGTAATGAGAGCTAGCGTGCCAGATACAAAGGTAAATTGCGGCTACTGAAGGAATGTTTGGCTGATAAAGTCCGGACAGATTGAGCTTTTTAATATTAGTGGTTAGTCGATTTAAAGAAAACACCTTGAATCAAACTATCAACTCTACGGATCGTAACCCAAGTAGTAATATACAGTTCACACAAATCCATAAATAATACAAGCAACATTGATTACGTAATGCGTTATCTGTAACACAGGATAAAATAGTCACTTATCTGTTCAGTTGTGCTAGATAAATAAGCGGAATACAGCTGCTGAAGACACCTACACTTCTAATTCTGAATAAAAAAGAGCACTGTAACGTCTTTTTCAAATCGAATGATAAATACGTCTGCGATTGCGCACAATATCAATAAAAACTCATAGGTATGCCCTCCAGGTGTGGCTTTTAAGATAATTACGAAATACAATAACAGAAATGAATCGGCCACGTATGCAGCTTCGTGGATAAACAAACTGCAGCCTGATTTCTGCAAGCAGAACAAGCATGTTCTGGCATTCAGCTTGAACCGGAGATGATATTGCAAAGGACTGGTCGTTCCCATATTTCACAAAATCTCCGTTTATATTTTCTCTTTTGCCTTTTAATATATATATATATATATATATATATATGTGTGTATATATACATATATATAGAGAGAGATAAACAGTTGATGTTCCGTCAATGGACATGACATTCGCACTATTTGAATGTAGAATCGTCATCATCAAGATGACTAACCAGATTTGTATGTAATTTACAGGCTCACATATCTCGGTAGATATATTAATAAATCAAGACATGAGTAACAAGGTGAATATGATGATCTAAAAAGCAATAGTATCTATTTACAGCCTTTCTCATTATGACAGAAACGAAAGTATATCGCTTTGCCTCAAAGGTAGAGTGTATAAAGCAAAAAGGCATTCAGTTTCTTATATGCCATTGGTGGTGGTAGACCTTCGATGCTTATAGACAGCCGATCAACGTTCTCCGAGAAGCGTAGCCCATATAAATAATCAACACTTTATAAGCAATAATGACATCCAGAGACATTCTTTTAGATTTCCTAATGAGTGCTCCTGGTTAAAAGAGCTAACAAAGTTCGGTCATGTCTTCTTGTAAATTTAGTCCGATTACTCAGTAGTGCACTATTGTCTCATCCAGTGTCATAAGAATCAAGACCGACATCTTTTGAAATGGCAAAATAGAATTCGACAGCATAGAATAAGCTCGTTTATCAAGATGAGACCATGCGCTCAACACTGTTCTGTTTTGGAAATCCTGCGAACTATGTAATTGAATAGTTTCAGTGATGACCTATTTGAAGATTTATAGCAGAGCCACGGTCTTAACTGTCTTATCTTATAAAGCGATATTACGAAAAATACAAGGGTAATTTAATGCCAATGCCGCCCTGCCTTGAAGTTAGCTTCACATAGACAATGTGTATTGTAAAACTGTAGGTGGCTTCAGTTTTGTACGTTGTCTAGGTAGTTATCTTCATCAGGGTTAGGTCAACCGCTTCCTATATTTTATTTTACAGTGTTTAATGATAAATGAGTATTTTTATAAATTATTATCGTTGATATAGCTAGTATTTCACCTTTTTCTTATTGTTATGCAGCAGTAAAACATCAGTTCTTAAAGTGTTATCTGTTATGATAATGATGGCATGCATGAACGAGATGTGAGTGCACAGTTCAGTGGATCCAAGCAGAATCCTAGGCCATATAACCAAAGGTCAGCTTAGAACTTACAGTGAACCATTTGAGAATTAACAAAGGCAGATAACAGTTGAAATAATTGCGAAAAATTACGCATTAAGGTTACGGAGGTAACGTCGCCAATCACCTTCATCGCATTATCTGGAGCTAGCGCATTCTAGCAAGACAAAAGTTAATATAGATTAGCAGAAACGAATGGAACATAAGAATTGAAGTTCATATTAACTCAGCTGGTAAGACCATTTAGGACCTGCTAATCGTTCGGCCAGAAGATTCAATATCTAATACCAAAAATCCAATTATAGACTAAGCTTGCAATGTCATAGATAAAAATACATTAAATTTCTAACTATTCAGTTTATGCTGCCAAAAACAGGATGATAATTCAGTTTTTTCCACATGCCATATCATCATCACCATCATCATCGTCGATGTCATCATCATCAGATAAAGCAGAACAACAGCACATAAATAATCGATATTTTACTGCTACACAGCTATACCAAAAATAAAGTAATGATTTAAAAAATAGTAATAATACTAAAAATGACAAAAAAACACTTTCAAAGAAGAAATATTTCGGAACGAGTGAATCGAGCAAGGATGAAGACACGTATATTGAAACATACAGGAACTAGGCCTCTATATAACGCATAACATGAGCCAAGTCAGGGTTAAGACAAGATAAAATCGAAAAAGTGCTCCCTTGCGGTTCTCAGTGCACCACTTTGTAAGCAAGACCATACTCTCAGGTAGTACTAACAACCTAAGGTAAGACCGTTAAGCAGGTTTCTACACTAGAAATGTGAAACAAGAGTGTATGCCATATATCGCATGATTTCCAATTAAGCACTATGATGCGCACGTGGATCGTATCCTGGCTAAGTGAAATGTTGCAATACTGCCCAAAATGATTGTGATTCACTTTAATCATTTTTCTGTCGAAATCTGTTTATTTTGTGCCCTATGCCAATCTGGAGATATAAGATAAGGCGTCACCAAGCCAACAAAACTGATGGTGCCCTATTTTCTTGTCTAACGAGAAGCAATCATTGATGGATCCAAAATCCAAATGTCAATGTCAGCGTAGTTTATTCATTTTTTTACTAATTATATTGTCTATGCTTAATATAAAAATAATGTAATCCATAGTATCCTTCCCATGTGCAAAAACAAGATACAAGAAACGCTTCTTTCTAATTATCTTCTCAAGTGTCTACAAATGAAAATTTTTTAATATATAAATTGAAAGGTAAAACAAGATAGAAATACATAAACAAGAAGAGAGTGTGAAATAAGGGAAACCAATCAATTGCGTGCGTCACCTCTATTTCAAGCTTAAAGCCTGAACATGCTTCTTCTGCTTGCATAAATCCGGTTGCAATTTGTTTACCAATAGGGCTTCGTATGTGGCTAGCTCCCTTTAGTTATTGCATTTAGTAATTATTTTGAATGCTACGTCTGGAGAACATACGTTTGATGTTTCGACGGTGTTGCGCAATTGCAGACGTGTATTCACCATTTGATTTAAAACAGGTGTTTAAGTTATATTCTTTCATTCGAGTAATTAACCATTTGGTTGATCGACATCTCGCGCACGTATATTGGTAAATAATATTTGATGTCGACATTAACGGCTGTTTCTCTTTGATTGTTGGTACCTAAAAGCGTTTTACCCTAAATAGCACGCGTAGTTTAGCTGCATTAAATGAGCATGTTAATACTGCTTCAACTTTCTTTTGTGCTATTCGGGAAAATGAGTCCCCCTTAAATGGGATGTTCAGGTAGACCGTATTCTTTTCTTGTCCGTAATACGTCTATTTCTTCTTAAATTACCTTTTAATAATTGATTCAATTATCTGTCTGGGATAGCCATTAGACATTAAATCGTTAATAGCTTTATTATATTCGTTTTCTTTTGAATCTTGACTAACCAACCTGTCAATTCTTGAAAAGCAGCCACGAATTGTTGATAGTTTATAGTGAAAAGGTACAAAACTGATGTAATGCAAATGCTGTGCAGACAATATCGCCTAAACGCGTGAATTTTATATTGTCATTCAACACGTTTTCCATCTTTTGTAGATTGTCAGATTTATATATTATAACAAAGCTGTTTCCTTTATCAGCGCGTAGTATTTTGATGTCTGCATTTCTGCTGATACCTCTAAGCGCATTTAGATGTTGCTTTGTCAATGCATGCATTTAGACGATTTCAAATGTGAAGCCTGATCAACTAATGTAGCCTTGAATCAATTTTTATAATCAATACTGGTAGGTTCCAAGTCAGCTGTTTGTTCAAATATCAATTCAAATGCTACTTCAAAATCAACATCGCATTTATTAGAAGGATGTATTCAATAATTTTGGCCCATCGATTGTGCCTCCGTTGTTAGCTGATCGATTGGTATTTTTGATAAGTTAAGCACACGTTTATCAAGATCGGCCAGTAATAAATCACAAAAGGCTCCAGGTTTTATATCATTTTCTAATTTCTTCAAAATTCTTGCCTTATCATTCGTCATATCTGCTTACAAAAACATCAGAAATTTCATTCTTGCAAAATGACCTAGTTCATCTAATACACAAGATACACACTCGATTCTTGCCTGTAACACTGTTTTTTCTTCCTAGAACTGCTCAATTTTGTAATACGCCGAACTTGTAAGATTTATTCGGTTGACCCGTAGTTTGTACTTTCTTAAATTGCGCACCAAATCACCTGGGAACCGTAATAGCTTAAAACGCTTACAATGTCGACATAAAATATCATTTACAAATACACATGCGCAAGTTGCCGATCAACCTACGTTGGTCGATTGTCCAGACGGTTAATTACACGAATGAGAGAACATTGTAACATAAACGCCTGTTTTAAATCAAATGGTGAATACACGTCATCAATTGCGCAACTCATCGTCGAGACATTACACTATGTTCTCAAGACGTAGCATTTAAAATAATTACTAAATGAAATAACAAAAGGTAATTAGCCCCATACGAAGCCTTATGGATTGAAAAAATTGCAGCCGAATTTTTGCAAGGAAAAAAAGCATGTTCAGACATTTAGCTTGAACTGGAGATGACGCACGCAATTGATTGGTTGTTTCTTTTATTTCACACACTCTATGTTTACATTTTTCTATCAATTTAAATATAAAGAGATGTTCATTTGTAGACACATGAGAAGATAATGAGAAAGAAGCGTTTCTTGTATCTGATAAAATTTATTTTTTTGCACATGGGAAGGGTACTATGAATTTTAGTAAGGTTCGCATTTAAAAAGAATACTGTAATTGCTATATGAAACGTTTCACGCCCAAGGACGTATACGAGTAAGGTGCGTTTTAACACATCTACAATTTAATGCTTACATGCAAAGGAACAAATATCGAATGTAGCCAAGAGGGAAAGCCTCCCATAAAAAAAACATGCAATTTTTTTACTTTAACAGCCAAACAACGTACACACAAAGTCAAGTACTTTTAAAACTAAACAGCCGAACTTTGGCAAAATTACTTCTGTTTTACTGCCGAATGACGGTTAAATTTAGTCGTGTGGGCTACAAATGAACGGAGATCTGGATCTCCGTTACTGTGGTTTCCATAAGAGCCTTAAAAGGAAGTATTAGCCAGGAATCTCCACTGAACTCATTTGCGATGTGCCCCCACCGATTTTCGCCTGGTTATGCTTTTTTTGGCTAGTGAGAGTAAGGTGAAACGTGATAGAGATCGTTATCAAAATAAAAGTATACGAAAAAAAGATTGACGGTCTACACCTTCGGCGATTCAGCCATCCACCAAAGCTGCATCACGAAGTGTTACTGCCCTCTCAAACAGTGCCTCATCAACGCAATTGGGGTTCCATAAGAAGGTTCAATGGTGATGATCCATCAAAGAGTGTCCGAATGGAGTGTTAAGTTTAAAATTTAGCTCTTTATTATGGCCAATTAAAGCTCGGTTGGAAAAAACCTAAACCAGACGTATCGAAGCTCCGGTAGCTACGGTCGCTAACTGTCTACAGTAACAATGAGGACGGACAATATATTTTAATTAAGATTGTAAGACTTGGTTCATAGTGAAATAGACCAGCACCAGTCTTTTGAATAATTTGACAAAGTTATGTGCAGCATAGCTAATATGCCAGGAAATCGTAGACGAAGCCGATCCGTCTGGCGTCGTCGGGGATCCTAAGAAGACGAACTCAGTAATGGCATCAGTGTAGCCCACTGAAACATTTTGATTTTAGATCATAGTTGGTCCCAACAACTTCCTAATGGACTTTTAATTTCATAGCGCGACTAGTGGGCACTTCTTGATGTAAATGAATGACTCTCTGGAGCTGTTCTTATTTTACCTCCAAGAAAACAGAGCTTTCAATGTATTCCAGGTTATTAAACTGGTCTCAGTCATTGCAACGTTGATAACATAATTGACAAAGTTGAAAGCAATGAAACATCCTTTTCGAACAGTGGAATCAATCGTAAAAAGGTTCAACAATGCGAATAATGATACGTAGCTCGTAATAACCGATTTTAAATAAGCAATCAGTTTATATAAAGGCGCCATCGATGAACACAGCACGCTATTAAATTTTGCGCGGCTGAGAAGTCTGGACAAGCAGCAATGATGGATACCATGTTTGTGCAGCTCGCCAGTCGTACAAGACCGACTAATCGACGAGCCAATAAATAGGATTAAGCAGCCCACGAGAACCAGTAAAAGCTGCTGGAAGACTCACTTGAGTATATTGGCGTGTTCAAAGATAGCGTCACGAATCTCAATCCTCATAATAATTTCTGTAACTGATGCATGTGAGAGCGGCTATTCATAACTTTTCTGTCCCAACAGAGGTACGTTAAGTATTAGCAGACCTATGATTGCATTTAAAATAGTACTATTGACGAATAAAAAATATATTGTCATTTTCCTCAAAGTTGCACAAAATGCCTTCTAACCAAGGGATCACATTTTAGGCGTATCCTTCCATTTCGAATAGATTAATCTTTCATTAAATCAAGTAATCTGATGATGATCATGTGAGGTCGAAATACGTCAGTGCGTTGCGACTGGCGGTAGTTTTGTTATGTTGTTCGACGACTGGTTAAATAAAATTGGATTGATATTTACTTCAAGTTCGCAAACTTGATTTAAAAAAATTGTTACCACCACCCGCGCAATCAATTATTGTTAAATTGTATCGTTTGTAGTTTTTCTATTTTGTTCGACGACTGGTTAAATAAACTGGGATTCGTGTTTATTTCAAACTCGCAAACTTGATTTGAAGAATTGTTACCAGCACCCGCGGAAACAATTAATGCTTATTTGTATTTTCTAGATTCATCTTTGTTACCTTATGCATCTCATCGCCAAAATATAAACCAGGTCGCCCGTTCCAACAAGTAAGGTGAAATCGACTAAATAAAGTTGTTTACGTTTCCAGTTCTCTATGTACATCAGTCGATTTAGGAACATTTTTGCTCACGCATATAAGCACAGGATAGCAAATGAAATAATTCAAATAACTCTCTTAAAGACACAACACTTTTTATAAATTGTATGATTCAATTTTGTATTAACATGTAACCAAGAATATTCAATATATATGTATATTTAAATACATATATATCTCTGTGGGCATATCCTATATATCAATATTTGTTTGAGTCCATACGTTATTTCGCATTAGTTTATCTACCATATAAACTGATCAATTTTGTTAAGACTAGTCATTTGAATAAATAATTTTCTGTTAATTTTTTTGGAAATCCATTTTCCTTGAATATCTAATTGTCTTCTCAATTAAACTTGTCCATATTTCAAAACGGCTATTCCAAGACTTATTAATTTCGAAGATGTCAAAATACCTATATTCGTACCGCATAGATGATTAGAAGAAACATGAACAACGATACCAGAATAAGTTACTTTCTTATAGACATACGTTTTAATGGAACTTCATCGGGCCTCAATTTCACGCCAAGGGATACTATTTATCCCGTATCTTTTTCCAAAGTGGATATTACGTTACGAATATCACTGGCTACATTATTGAATTTTTACAATTCCTCGTCACCATGTTTTTAAATTATAAAGCCTTCAAGGAGCCTTAATAAGTTTGGTTTGAGGTTTCCTTTCTAAGCGAGTCTCTCCATATAATATATAAGTTTGCAACCGGGATAGACGATGCTTCCTCCATTGACACACCTCTTAATTGCGTATTATGCCCATTTTTGAACGTAATATGTAGATGGCACACATCTTTAAATAATTTATAATATAATTCCTATTTTAATATGGCTTCCATCTTATCTATCCGCGTATTAAGTTAAATCCCGTATGAAATATTGTAGTACAACTGATATAGAGATATTTCCTTACATAGATATATAATCGAAGTTAGCTAATCTATTACTTTTTATTAACTTATATTTCCCAATTATACCTATAAAATTATAGGTCTTTATTAATAAACTAACAAAAAAAAGGAATATATGCTACTTCTATAAAAGGAAATTTCGACTTATCATAAGTGGTCGAATTCTGTGCATTTTCAATTGTACCAAGTAAATATACATATTTACACACATACTAAACTACACATCCAAGGTGGTAAGTGTATCTCTTTGCATAATTGAATTTTCATGCGCCTGCTCCAATTCTTTTGCCATAATCACTTTCTATATCAAAAACAAAAACTCACCTTTTAGCTTAATCATAGGGACCATGTTCATTTCATTATAAACATAATTATGCTTACGCTTATCATTATACTTATTTCGTAAATTGCTGGTCCATTAAAATTGTCGCTCCACACACACACGCACACACCCATATATATATATATATATATATATATATATATATATATCATTGTTGTTGAGGTTAAGTTTCTTGCGCTTCATGTATATGCATAAATAGAGTTTAATTACTGAGACCAATTCTATGTTTAAAGACATTAGTGAGTCAATAGATTTTTTTAATGTCTATAACTGTTTCGGAACGAGATTACCGTATTTTCTTAAATCTCCTTTCGTGAGTACTGTATTGTGTATGTGTGATTAGAGACCTTACATGTTGGACTTCTTTGCTCAGTGCTGTCCTCCTTGTTGTGGATTTGACCACATTTCTCTTGTGCGTGACAAATGATAGCACTCGTAGGTCGATAAAATCTTGAATACTCTACATTTACAAGTTCTCCGATTATTGGCATTGCTTGATAGGTTCTCATTTGTTCCATCTTTTTTAAGCCTTCCATCAGTTGCTTGTCTGAAGCAAGATTTTTCACTCTTTTTTTCGATAATTCGAGACTTCATTTCTAGTCTCATCTTCAGGGTTGACGTAATACGCACAGGGAAAAACAACTTGACTGCCCTAATATCCAGTCTTTATGCCTAATCTCTAATACTCAAATGTATACGCAAACTTATTCATGTCAACCCTCCCCGCACATAACTATCTATATACACATATGTGTACTCCACTAAAATGACATTTCTAGAATAACTATAAGCAAACCTTATGGATCAAAATACACGCCTATCCATGATGTCTCTATTTTTAATTGCTGTACCGGACGCGTATAAGGATCAACAAAAATTTTGATTTCAATATTACAGTAATCCTCAAATACTCCAGTTTATCTAATCCCATCCTGTTTCCAAAAGGTTATAGAAAGAGACCGAATACGGAGCCTACACTAACGAATCGTATCTCAACTGTATAAATTTATTTTTCCATTTAAATATCTGTCAAAACCATGTATATATATATATATATATATATATATATATATATATATATATATATATATTTATATAATATAATAAATTAGCAAAAATCTTCCTTTTATTTGAATATTATTATTTACTTATATGGAAGGCTTAAAAAAGAATGGACAAGTGAGAACCCATTAATCAAGGCCAATAATCGGGAAACCTGAAAATGGACAGTATTTATGATTAGAGACCTGATGGTGATTCCGGAAAGGAAGAATCGAAACGTCGCCAGTCAACGAAGATTAGATCGTATCTCAATTCCAGTGGTTAGTATGAACTATGTTGAAGCCTTCGGAAGAAAGGGACGAATACGCGCCCAGCCAAAAAGAAGACAAAATCGATGCGTACTTGAAAATGGGGATCAAACGGATCTTTGTGAAACTGATTGTGCAAAGCAACAACCCGCTCTCGCAAGTCGTGGAGAGTCTGCACACCAGTCATCCAAATAATATCAACCTAGGTTATTTATTTTTTTCTAATGTTTATCAGTTTATAAGTGGTTTTATACATCACATTATTATGATTTACCCTGTCTGTAAGTTAAGGGTTTTGAGATAGGGAGGATACGAGTTCTGGCATGCAATAGAATATCCACACTCTTGTGAAAGCAAATTAACAAGTTTACGTAATCTTGCGCTGCGTGAATATGATCTCTTATTGCTTTAAATTTAGACTAAAAATTAATCCTTGCAAAAATTATCTAATCGAATAACTCATTAAAACAACCATGGTAAACTGATATGATAACAAAGTTTAACGAGTAAATTAGGCAAACTAATGCAAATTAATATATGGGCTCAACCAAATATTGATATATAGGATATAGACAGATATATATGTATATAAACATATATACATTGCATAATCAAAAATCCCATTGTATCTAATCAGCTCCACAATACAGAAAAACTACCGTCAGTCACACGTATTGACGCGTTTTAACCTTCCATAATCATCATCAGAGCACGACAGCAAACACACTAACAAGGATCGAAATGAATATATATATATATATATATATATATATATATATATATACTGGTGATAATGATGAAAGGTCTACATTCGTCGGTATATGTGACTGCCGGTAGTTTTACTGATGTCATCATCATCGTCATCATGTCCAGCCATAATAAAAGAAGTAATATTTTACACAAATTATTAATCAGATTAACTATGGGTAAAATTTATCAGAATAACTCACAGAAAGGAGGCAAACTAAACCTCTCCACAACACCAATATGGCCAAGTTAACATTCGGGTAAGGCAGTATCAGCAATACGGCTTCCTTTCGGCTTTCACTGTATTACGTCATAAACAAAACAAACCTCACAGCTAACTTTATCCTACTAAAAAAAACCTACGAAGATTGAACCCTTAGACACTTCAGAAGTGTATGAGATCCCATGCAATGATTGCAGTCTCAAGTATGTTGGTGAAACCATGCGTCCAATTAAAGTAAGAAGAGGTGAACATAAAACTGCGTGTAAATATGGATATATTGCTAAATCTGATCTTGCTCGTCATGTAGTGGAGACTGGACATACTATGGACTGGGAGGAATGCAAACGCATAGCAATATGTAGTCGTAATAGGATGACGAGATTGATTAGGGAATCTATAGAAATTAAATCTAGAGATAATATTATGAATGAAACAGCTGTTGAAAAATCTTTAGGTCCGATTTGGAATACTGCACTAGCTAGTGGAGGAAAAAGGCGATTGCATGAATTGGTAACTGAAGCTAGCTCCAGTAAAAGATTAAGAACATCAGATTAAGATTGACTAATTAGTGGGCTTTTATTCAACAAATGAATAAACAATTATTATGAATATAGTCTTCAAAATTTCATCTCTAACTATTCATTTGATTTTAAAACAAATAGTGATTTCAACCTTAATTTTCTGTTTTACACCCCCACCCTACCCATTGGAAATATTCTAATAATACAATAGTTATAAGTAATAATTTGTCTGACGCGTGCAAAGGGTAAATTAATGTCTATTGACTGCAGTTTCATTTAGATGTACGTACATGTGTATCAAAATAAAATAATTTAACCAAGTTTTTTAGTTATGCATACACATACACATGGACATGCGTGGCGTGCACCAATAACTGTTATTAACTTCTCTATCTTGAGTACAACCTAGTGGTTTGAACCCACTGCTGGTTGTAAAGTTATGCGTTAATTCGTTGTAGAACTTAACGCGACCAGAAGTATTTGTGTAGAGAACTCGAATAATATTTAAAAAATTTGTAGGCACACCGCTTTTCGACAAAATATGGAATAAAACATTGCGATCCATCGAATCAAATGCACCCTTGAAGTCTAGAAAGACGGCTATTGTGGGACGGTGATATAAATGTCTCTGTTCAAGAACTTGCCTTAACGTAAAAATATTATCTATACAACCTCGTCCTGCGCGGAATCCGGCCTGTTCTTCTCTTGTATGTGATTCACGTGAAGCGCTAAGACGACGTAGGGTTCTCGAAACCAATAACCTAGATACGACTGGAGTCAAGCTTATACCACGATTAAACAAAAATTTATTTCGCGGGTGATGATAACAATTTTTAAAAAACAAGTTTACGAGCTTGAAGTAAACACCATTCCCATTGTATTTAACCAGTCGTCGAACAACATAACAAAACTACCGCCAGTCGTACGCAGTGACGCGTTTCAACCTTCCATGATCATCATCAGAGTATGATGGCAAACTGATTAGCGAGGATCAAACCGCATTGAATATATATGGAAATCAAAATCAGATATGCGGCTCTCACCTGTAGTAGTCTTGCATACATTTTACGTGACTGGAAATGTCGGCTGCACAATTTCTATGCAATCACGTACATTAACTGTTTGTAGCTTTCGCCACACACGTATATATAGCCAATACAATTAAACAATAATTGATTTCGCGGGTGGTGGAAACAATAATTATTAAAATAAAGTTTGCGGGCTTTAAGTAAACATCAATGCCATTGTGTTTAACCAGTCGTCGAACAATATAACAAAACTACCGCCTGTCGTACGGAGTGACACGTTTCAACCTTCCATGATCATCATCAGAGTACGACGGCAAACTGACTAGCGAGGATCAAACCGCATTGCATATATATGGAAATCAAAATTAGATATGCGGCTCTCACCTCTAGTAGTCTTGCATACATTTTACGTGACTGGAAATTTCGGCTGCACCATTTCTAAAAAATTTGTTACGACCAACCGCGAAAGCAATTTTTGTTTAATTGAATTGTCTATATATGTGTGACAAAAGCTACAAACAGTTAATGTTCGTGACTGCATAGAAATTGTGCAGCCGAAATTTCCAGTCAAGTACAATATATGCAAGACTACTAGAAGTGAGAGCCGCATATCTAATTTTGATTTTTATATATATATGCAATGCGGTTTGATCCTCGCTAGTTAGTTTTTCGTCGTACTCTGATGATGATCATGGAAGGTCGAAACGCGTCAGTGCGTGCGACTGGCGGTAGATTTTTTTATGTTTTTCGACGACCGGTTTTATATACCACGATGGTTATCGCACGAATTACGATTGCCTTTTTTGAAGATAGGAAGATACTAATCAAGTGGTACGTTTCCTCATTCCATATAGCATGAAAACGTTTGCTCAACGCTCCGGAAGTGCTCCTTAACATCCTTAAATAATCCTTGGAAGCAAATCATCGGGACCTACGGCTCTGCGGCATTTAAGAGATAGGATTGCATCTAGTACTTCTAATTCTGATGGTTCTTCGAGACTAGCATTCCATACTGTTGATGCAGACTTGCTTTCTGGAATCGGAACTGGCGTGGGTGCCCACCTAAAAAGACTACTTATTTTATCGGTTATTAAATGGTTTTTACTATCATTTATAGTTTCATTAACTTTTAATTTTCTCGGATCTGTTGCGCGGATAAGTTGGACAAAACAGCGACTATTACCTGGGATCGACTTTTAGACAGCGCATAAGTTGGCGTGTCATATTGCGACGAGTATTATTTTGAGTCGAGTCACGTGGAATTTGGCGCCTTGTTTCGAGTATCTCCGTAGATTTTACAAAGAGCCAATGATTATTTTTACGAGGGCCTGCAACGCTTATAAAGCAATGCCTGCACTGTGCATAGTGGAACTTATCTTGGACCAATGTAAATTCGGATTTTCGCTGTCCAGACCTGTTAGACGGATTGGAGTTTATAATATCTTCATATTTTTGTGAGAAGGACGGTTGTTCGAGTTTTCCTACATTAATTTGGGGTTTATTCTTAATTATTTTCCCGGAAAATTTTACTGCAAATCTACAAAGGATAAAGAGAATGGTCCTAGTCGACATAAGTGTTCCAAAAAGAACGGCAATCCTGGATGCAACCACGCCATCTATAACGAATTTCTACATGATCTATCTGAGTCCACTATTGTCCGGGTGATGGAGAACGCCATGTAGCGCAACGTCTCACACTACGTCTGAAGTTTGTACTACTTAAATATAATCTATGTTCCGCGCAGCTATCCAAAAGCCGTTCACCATTATCGTTGCGCGTCGAGCTTAAAGTGTACCTTACACCTAAATGAAATTCTGCATTATTTAAGCGCCCAACTTGAGCATTCATGTCACCCATAACCAAGACTATATCTGAACTTCGTGCTCTAATAGTAAGGAGCTTAGTTCGGAGTAAAAAGCATCCTTGCTTTCGTCTGTGCTGCAATCGGTAGGAGCATATACAGATACAACGAAGAGGCATAGTTGATAACGGTTTTGTTCATTGACTTTAGTAAATGTATTGAAACGTGCCGCACAAAGTCGACTATTTAAAGGGGTCCAATCAATTAAACAAGCTTCAGCTCGTGCGCTACGAACAATAACAACGCCCCATTTACCGGCTTGAGATAATTCTTTGGAATCAGATGTTCGAAGCCAATAACGCGTAGATAGGGATGGTGTAACCAGTTCTGTAATACACGCAGGGTCCTGTATTCTGGTTTCAGATACGCAATATATGTCGATTTCTAATTTATCCAAAGTACGAGCAAGAGTTTCTTTTTGACCCAATTCTTTTTATGTTCGCACATTAAATGCGCCTACGTTAAAACCTAACCTAAGTTAAATGAATGATCGTCTTCTAAAACCATTTTCGATATTTGGCCACCATAATCACAGTATCTAAGAGTGTTTTTGTTAGACTGAGATGAGGAAGGGGAAGGAAAGGAGGCAGAATCGGTGATTAATTTGCCTGCAGTAGCTCCGCATGGCTCAGTAGATAAGGCGACCATTTTTATACTGCGCGACGGCCGATGCAGTATGTAATCATTGTAAGTTGTATGTATCGTGGTTATATGTGGACTGTGAAAGAACACCAGGTCGCCCATTTCTAGTGATGGTTTATATTCGGAGTTTTCCTTCTCCTAGATAGTCTGCTAACCAAGGCTGATGCGCATTATATGCCCAGATGCCAGGGACCAAAGTTTCCTTCTGCAGCCGACACATTCCCTTCACGTCTGGAACGCTTGCTCTCGTTCCGTCACTACACATTTAACAAAAACGCTACTGCACATTTAGACCAAACTCGAGGCTTCAAATGAAACGGGATGATGGCTGTGTCCCTTTTTGACCCGGCAAAGTTCATGCTACCAATCCCGGGTTGATTAGCTTGAGCCCGCCGGTCGTCAGGCCGGAATTTCTATGGCTACGGGCTACTGGTATGATACAATGCGATTGGTCTTCATATCAGGTTCGGAAAATCTATTTAAGGAATTATTATCACAACCCACGCCATTAATCATGGTGTATACTGAATATTACTGGTTAGATGTTGATACTAAATTGATGAACGGGAATCAAACAATTTCTGAAAAGTGATGTGCTTTATAAAAAGAGTTACTTGCATTCTTTTAATTGCCATTCCGTGCTTATCTATGCTAGTGGAGATGTTTACAACTCCGACGATGGGTTCGGAAAAACGAATTTTAAATGTCAGCAACTTTTTACTGAATCAATAAATGGCTCCGATTAGGTCAAGAATGCAAGACTGAACAATGGAGCGTGGATGAGAAATACAACGTTGGCCTTTAAAAACCAGTTAAAAATGAACATCCTTGATATTTTCCCATCAGCGATTTATAACAAAACATCTCTCAATAATTTTTGCGACTAAAAAAAGAATAGAAATGTAAAAGAAATGTACTGCTTGGTCGCTACGACACATTAGTATATTTAAAGCGAATTCAAAATACTACTAGCATTATTACGAAATACAGTTCATAATAAGAAAAACTAGGGGACGAGAACTAACTGAAATCAGAAAACACCATTTGACGACTTCCTTTTTTCAGTATTGGATCAATGACCGAAAACGTTTGTTACCTGCCGGCGCAATACGCATCCAAATTTGAAAATAATAAATTTCATTTTCAGACAGAAATTTAGTTCTCACATCCAACAGATTCATAGAAAAGCATATGCCCAAAAAGGAGAACCAGCAATGCCTCTGCACTAGATCACATTTACTGCCAGATTCGCATATATTATTCCACATCCAGGTGTTGCGTGAGCAATAAAAATATGGGTTGACGAGAATAAGTGAGCGATTTTATGGATAAGTATCCATCGACGAAATAACTATCCATCAGCATAAAACGCTTCAAGGAACGGAAGAATTTTAGCGCACTGTGCGGCAGACTTCGACAATTGACTACGTATGTGTGTATATGTATGCTTTTCATTTTATTATCATTATTCGTTTGGTCTAAGAACGAAATGAATCAGTAATGCCCTCAAAATTGGCCAACTACACAAGCAGGGAAGCCAAATTTCCAGCCACAGGTACAGCAGCGTTATAATCAGTATTTCATGTCAAATTGTATCCTAGCTCACAAGAATAAAGGCACTCTTCCTCTCTCAACAAAAATGGCAATGGTTGACTCAGGCATTTTTAGCTCTCCTGCACAGCTATATGACATAAAAATCATCACTTGTATGTAGAGCATTATAATGTCGTTTGTACAAACCAAGTTGTTTTTTGCCATTGTGTAGATTAAAATAACGGTCCTTCAAAGGCTACTAGATTTTACCAATGGATTTAAGTGGTGTTATGTAACATAACAACTGACGTTGCTTTTCATAGCGAGTTAGGTCAAGACGCCACAGATAAATGGCTAGTGGTAGACCCCGGACGAAAAAGGCTGTAATCAAGACATCAAGATCTTCCATAATTTAAATACCAATTAGCTGGTTATGATAGACTCTAATTTCTGGTATCACGGATGACATTCAGCCTCACAGTGTAGCAATATAAATCATATAGATAGAACAGAGACGTTATTCTACACTGGTTGACCACATTCCAGTAAGCAGACATGTATAACTTCGTGTTCATCACGTGAAGGAGAATGAAAGGTACTGCACGGGTTCAAACAAAGCATATGCTCCGTATTATAGCTAGAGGAGTTTATAGTAAACAGTGCTCAAATATCCGGCCATAATTCGACAACGAATACAAATTCGGAGTACGCTTTAAGGAATGTCTATGCATCAGCCCGACACAGTGGAATACCAGCCAGCAGTGCATTTCATGGCATCTGGAACATATAGGATAGGAAGCATGATCGAGCGAATTCTGTCTTCTAAAAGCAACCTTGTGTTAGTTCAACAGCAGCTGTCACTTTTAGAAAAAGCGAAAGAGTTCAGCCGTGATTAAACGAACCATTTTTTCTTTTAGAGCAATCAAGATGCCTTTGACATTCTATCGGCTGCAGCTCAAGGTGTTCAGATGATCGATGAAAAAAATTATATATTACGTTAAACGTAAATTACCTCGGATATTACATCGCGAAACATCTCGCCGGACATTTTGTGCACCTCATGATTAGAGTTATTGTACATTCGAGCGTTGACAAACATAAGTAAAATATCTCTGATAAATTTATTTGCAGTGTTCGCCACCAATGAAACTGGATCACAGACAGAACTCCCACAAGGCGTTTGAGAAGCCTACAAAAAATCAATAATTGAAAAATGATATAATGTGATAAAATATCCGGTAACCAATGTTTTCAGATATAAACTCATAAAAAACTACAATTCCCACACATATTATCAACGAAAATATATTTCTGTTCATGGCTTACCTGTGTCCCAGCTAACGGTGCAAGGCTTGCCTCCACACGTCGACGTATCACAGTTAGGTTAATTGGCTGATGAACCACTTCGCTGTATCCAGGTGCAATCTCATCTGTCACAGGATTAACAAAAATGTAGGCATGACGATGGCTACAAACAGTTTGTACAGCGGACAAAAGACCACGTCTCCATCGACGACCACAATGCATCGCTGCAGCGGGGCTCAAGGTGTGCTGCGTTGCTTGTGTCGATTGACAAGTAGCTGAATTATTGCTGTGTGACGCTGATAAGCCAAAATTTTCACTACCAGCAATATTAACATCTTGATCAAAAGATTTTGACGGCGTTGTGATTTGACTGTGCGTTTTATCACCTAGACAGGTTTCAACAGTTGCAGAAACACGTGAAGGTGATGTATCCGACATGCCAGGTACATTAGAAATTGACGCTGTATGATCTGAGCCCATTATACTTGAAGAATGAAAGCTTGTCGCTTGAGCGCAATTGATACCAGATTGACCACCTGCACAAATTTTTAAATCTTGAAATTTAGATTTATATTTCCTTGGTTTCGAAGAACTTAAATATAAGCATTTACGCATCAAGCTAAGCATATATAGTAAAAAATGAGCACAAATATAACTAGGAAGATATACTAAAGTAAGCTCAAACAAAGAGCGTAGTTCAATTGTCAAAGTGCATTTTGCTTTCTATGAATACATTATTAGGATCCGACACAAGGTTACAAACCCACTATACATTTAGATATGTAATGTGGTACAGTCAAACTATCTACCATTACGTGACCAACTTCATAGTGAATTTATAACTTTGTTCCGATTCTCGCCGAGAAGTAGGTAGGAAGCTTAAACCACTTCCGTCCACGGGATAACGCCTTTACGTCATGTAATACTTACAATATCTATCTAGTAATAAATAAACTAACTTGATACTGGGTACGCTATGCATAAGCAAATAAATAAATTAAAATGTTATGGTGTAAATTAAGAAATACACCAACCAGTAATATAAGTATAGAAACAAAGGCACTTTAGTTTTGTGCTTACTAGCGACTCTTCTGTAGGAGCCAGTATTACGCAATATACACACCATATATTTTAGTGCGGAATGTGGGACAGTTTAACGGTACAATTTCCTATATGGGTGTATACCAGTAGTAGTGTTGTTGGCACCTAATACACACAATACACAATTGCATATATATTTGCTATCCGCAACAACACATATCCAACATCATAGATCCATTCAAGCTAATAAATGAACTTAAGGAGAAAAATAATGAAAACAAAACGCTTACTTGACGTTACATCCTTAATTACACAGATGATCACAAGAACTCATATTAGAATGTAAAAGCACGAGCAATTTTATTTAAGGTTAAACATTTCCGACAGTTCAGTGATGCAGCTATTGTAAGCTGCATTGAACCTCCTTTGGCGGATGTATACATTCACCATTTCGGAAAGACCAGCCTGAAAAACAGTTGAACAGTGCATACTTCAAAAAAGACATGCAGATTATCTAATATTGTTCATTCCAGAAGCAGCAGACCTAGCCGAAATAAAGTCACTCAAGAAGAAAATGGTGAGATGACACTGTCAATACATGGAAAATTTACTCTCACACATTCATTCCGACAGTAGAGTGCCAAAATCCCACAAAATAAACATGATTAATTACATTGAAAATCGACCCAGAAGGATCTTCTCTGAACACAAGATCGAGAAAGATCTAGATCAACTGACAATATGTCTGCGAATGAACTACCTGGAGCGCTTTATAGATGTAAATATTGGACTATGTCCGATCCATACTAAAGGTGAGACCAACAAAATATAATTTTTCTAAACTCACCGTTTAGAGGCGACCAATCAGCCTCGATAATTTTACAATGGTTCAATCGTATTACTATCGAAAATTTTCATAATGCGAAAATTAACATCATTATCACACAAAGAATCATCAGGCTAAATGCCAAGGACCAATTGCCCATTTTCTCAAAATCCGTCAAAGTTAAAATTTCTATATATGTGCGGCAGAATACGAAAAACAACTATGCAACGGTCCAACAACATGCAATTGTGCATTAGGTGTCATGTATCTAGTAACAATTTAGTACGAATAGGACAAGAATGATAAACCAAATTCCGCATAAAAAAATATCCAATCCCATGTTTACATTAGTTTCGTGATTACTGGCGACTCATCAGTAGGAGCAGGTACTAGGCCCTATATCGCTATATATTTGGTCAAGGAATGTGAGGCGGATGGACACTGAAACGACATTTACCGCAGATGTTTTTTTAAAGAGACTGGTACCCCCCAACAAATCATAAATTTCGGAGCAAACATATGAAGCGAGACATTCAGATAATTTGACGAATTTATTAATTCTAAAATAAGCAGTTGGAAAATTTATTATGCATATACGAAGCCCTTTATATTAAACTAAAAGCACCCGGCCTAAAAAAATCAAAAGATTCACAAAAATGATAATGTACTTGACTGGCCACAAGTCACACAACCGACAACAATATTTGTGCATTCATCTTACCAGTGTCAACAAGCATTCAATCGAACGGACAACAAAAAAGTTAAAAAAATCTGCTCGAACGGCATTAATATTATCCTTAACGCTGAGAAGAATTACAAAGGGTAAGCGATTAACACGGGCATCTCCACGTCTTGTCTTGCAATGTTCAACCACACAGTCCATAAAAAAATTGTTAATTCTATCGGGAAAGAAGATGGATGATCGGCAATTTTACCTCCAATAAGCTGATGATGTCATGCTGTTCGTGGAAAAATAACGAGATCAAGCCTGTTCAATACATACACCCAAATGCTAAATGTAACGAAAAAGATCATCGTAACATAAGTTAATTCCTAGCAAAAAGCAGGTTAACGAAAGCAATATTATCACTGGCCCACTCACTCGTCCGCTCGTCCAAAGACTGCTTCTGCTGAGATTTATAGACATCAAACGAACATGAAAGCTTTTTCGCGAGTTCTGCAGACTATATACGAAAGGCCTACTTTTCACAAACCCAGTTTTGTGCACAGCTATTTTTTTGTATTCGCAATGTGAATTGAGAAATACTTCGTGTATCCAAGCCTAAATTCATTATAAAGTAGGTTTGTGAAAAGCAATTATAAATGCCATTTTCCATTCACCGGAAAGGAACATTTGGCGCCATATATATATATATATATATATATATATATATATATATATATATATATACATATATATATATATATATATATATATATATATATATATATATATATAGGGAGACTAATTTGAAATAGATTATACAACAAAAAGAAAGCGTAGTGAATATGCAGAAACACACATTTTCAATTCACCGGTTATATTCAATTCAAGTAAAAAATGCGTTTCTTTATCAAGCTACAGAGAAAGTAAGTAAAAACTGGTTGCGTCATAAAAAAGTCTGGAATTTCGCCTGGTTTGAACAGTGATTTTATGAACTGTATTTTAAAATGCTTTTGACACACTTTTTTTGTTATCCGTTGTTCCAGCCTTATTAGCGCACTGGAAAGTTATGGCATATGTATAAATATAAAATATTTGAATGTTCAACTGCAGAGAGATTATCTAATACGTTAATGTTTAGCAGGCGTTTTAACCATAGAAACTTCCGATTTGCATTAACCTATCAAGAATTTATAGTTTTTTTTCGATTGTCGATTAAATATTTCTTTAACATGTAAACTAATGTTCATCGTACTTTGTTTATATTTAACACTTGAACCAATAAATTGTTTTCTGATGAAGTTCTCTTATGAACTGCTATTTCTTGACGCACTATTCAAAAAATGTAGTCGAAAAATAAAAAAGCAATGACTTCTCGGTTGGCTAAAAAAATTTTGTGGGAAAGACTTCTAGACAAAATAAAACAGTTCAATATAATATGTGTACAAATGAAAAAGCTGCACATTGCGCTATGTTGATAGAAATGTCCAAAAGACTAAACGTTGCTAGCAAAGTGGAAGATATTTACGCAATGATTGGCTACATTGAAAAATCGTATTTGCGAGCTTGAAAAAGAACAAATCCAATTGTAGCAAACCAGTCGCACAACAAATCAAAAATACCGGCAGTTAAAGTTACTGACGCGTTTCGACCTTCCATGATCATTATTAGGATAAGACGGAAAACTGATTAACGTGGATCTTAAATGCGTATTGAAGGCATGGAAAATCATATATGCGTTTCATATCAAGCAAACACTGTATTTTACAGCAAATTTCCGATGAGCAATTGCTATGCATTCACGAATGCAAATTTTTTTGCAGCTTTTGCTATATGTATATTTTTATACAATTAAACAATCATTGATTGCGCGGGTGATAAAAAAATTATTTAAATCAAATTTGCGAGTTGGAGATAAACATCAATCCCACTGTTTCACAGCAGTTGTACAACAGCCAAACCACTGTCAGTTACGCCTAATGACGAGTTTCGAACTTCCATTAATCAAGGCAGTTTTGCTGTTGTGCAGCTGAAACTATAAAGTTGGATTGGTGCTTATCTCAAGTTCGCAAACTTGATTTAAAGAAATATTGTATAATCTATGCACATTTAGCGAATGTTTCAAACAGTTCATGTTTGTGACTGCATAAAAACTGCGTAGCTGCCATTTACAATCTACTGGCTACATTTCTTATTAAAAATCACGTACTAAACCAAGCAGATTTTCAAGATATGTTCAAAGCAAGAAATGAAAGGGGCTAAGAATTGCGAAAACAGGCAGTTGCAGTATACATTCTCTGTAGCTAAATAAGAAAAACAAATTAGTAAATGAATTCAATATTAACTGATGAAGTGTGTATTTGTGCATATGTAGGTTCCTTTTTGTATAATGTACCCATTTCATCTTCGAAAGGTAATATATAAAGTGGCAGATATTCCAGAAAATGGCTTTTTTTTAACAGAGTAGTATAGGCCATCTTTTATTCGGTACATGTAATCTCACGCTTCTAATCTTCATAATTGAAAAAATACATGATAAACAGATAATTTGAATCACTATCGTCTATGAAGCTCGGGTGACAAAAATTTATATTCTGTTTTGCTTAAAATATTGTAAGTTTATCGCTAAGATACAAAAATCTAAGATTTGACATGTATAATCCGGCCACTTTGCGGGTTTTCCATTTCGTTACACGATTTTTTAGCTTCGTAGTAGAATGCAAAGTTCCTATACGTAAGGTCCGGGGTGCAACTCCCGCTATATCCATATTTTCTTCGATGGTCTAGTGACTAGGATTCTCGGATGTCATCCAGGCGGCGCAAATTCAACTCCCAGTGAGGAACAATTTTGCTTAAAATGTTGGCACAACCGTAAAGATTTTCTGAAACAGTCAAAACACTTATTACTATCATGTCAAATATTCTTCGACAGCCAAATTAATTCATCTGGTCTGCAAGTGGCATGAATGCTTGCACTAACGGGAGAAGGGACGAAGGCGATTTATCGCGCCTTTAAAAATAGGCTATACTTGTCAGCAAAAAATCTAAAAGAAAGTTTAAATTAAATCAACGAGCAGATGATGCTCGTCAGTCTTGGGTGGTAGGTCACGTAAGAGCAGGATGACTATGAATCAGAATCAACTATCCCCACTAGTATTGGATGACCTAATGCCCTCTTATAGTCCACAAATAAATATAATTAAAACAGCCATTAATGGTTGCGTACTGCATCGGACGACGCGCCGGAAAAAGGATCGCCTCATCTACTGGGTCCGAAAGGATAGATAGGCGAAAGCCAGCTACAGCAGATGGACCTGAAATTGGAGCCCGCAGGATTAAAGGTTACCTATGCAAAATTGGAGGACCAATATCGTCGTTTTGCTGTCAAACAGACCTTTTTGTTCAGACGATATATCGTAAAACCGCGATGGCATGCATGAATTCTAGTAATAAGTAGGATGAAGGCTAAGGGCGACGCTACCTCTTATGTGCTGGAACAGACTACACGCAAAAATATGCAAAGCGGACTTCCAGTAATCTATGTTGGTCTAAGGGTAACACTCAGAAAATGAGGGCTTTACCTCTTGAGCTAGTCTTTCAATGCTTAACTGTACTAACACAGTATCATTTTTATTTATCTCCAGAAGATCTGAAATGTTTTCAACATTCCGCAATGTGTATCATTCGGGTTTAGTTTACGGGAATTGCGACACTTCTTCCATCCCAAAGCGAGAATGATCCAGCCAGGTATGTTATCGCCTTCATCTACCAAGTGCTGCAGCGACAGCCTTATTTGAATGGAGAGCTGTAAAACCTGGTTTGGCATATACTAGGTTCCGCGTAAGCAAGCTGGCTCTCGCAGTCAAAAATATACACGTACCAACTCTAAGCCATTCTACCAACGAAAATAATGATGTCTTTGAAGAGCAATCAGATTAAGCCCATAAATTTTGAGCGGCTTTCAAACATCTTAGTGATTGTCGATGATTACTGCTTAAAATTAGACGTTATGATGGAAAATCTTAAGCAAGTCTCGGTTTGTTTTCTTATGATACGGCTTGCGAACTCGTTTGATGTATCCACTAACGCCAAAACTTCTCAAAACGCGACATCCGTTGCGAAACTAAGAAAAGATCGTACTCTGCATAGTAGGCCCCGCGAAAGGTTTATTATCTACAAGTTGGCTTATTCGAAACGTACCCTCTGATCCGACGTATTGGTCGTAAAAATTCCGCGAAGGAAGTACAATAGCTATCAGTTCTTATAGTGCATCGTATCAAATTCTTCCAAAGCATGTTTAATCAACTGAATATTGCAAATGACATGGCAAGCCATGAAATGACCACCAGAAATTTTTGCGAGATGTACAACGGAACTCCTAATTTTGATAAAGTGGCAGAGACGTTAGATCTTAAAGCTACCGGAGTCAATGGCCTTTGTTCTGATTTTGTCAAGTTCTGTGAAACATGGGTTTAGAAGAATATGCACAAGCTAATTAATAAAATCTGCAGTTGGGGTGCCAATCATCAATTAGGTGGCACTAGCATTCCTGTTAACAACCATAGCATCATTTTCTCTGTGTTGCACTAAGTGTGGACATCGCTATTAACCTCTGAATTATTTGTGAAGAGCTTGAAAATCAAACTATAGAGGGTTTCGAAATGAAATGAGATGCATTCACTAAATTCATACACTCCACCGCACACTTAAGTTGTGCCACTCGTATTTTTTGCCTATTATTGTTATTTTCCTAGACTACTCAGCCGCTTTTGATTCTGCCACGTATGTAAGTTTGGGGCAAGCTATACTAAAGTATAGTGTCCCGGTTAAAATATTTCGTTCACTGAAATTCCTCATAACGACTCATCAGTATGTATTCGCATTAATAGGTGCTTCTCTGTAATTTTGCGTTTGACTCCGGCGTGCCATTAATCTCACCGTGTATAATTAAATTGTCGATAGTCTTCGCTTAGGTCACCACAGTACGCCCCAGAGTGGAGTTTGGTGATAGAAGCCGACATCGTTTATCTTTAACACGCTGAAGATGTTACTCGGATAGCAGAAAAGCAAGGCGAGAATCAGAGAAATTTTAACTGTGCTCAAAAAGCGTCTATATATATTACGGTCTGAAGCCAAACTAATTAAAAACGACTGTCATGGTCAATTTTGATTCGAAGTCGAAGATCGTATAATTATAGACAAAATCGAATAACTGAAAACCCCAACAATTTTCATAAAACAAAAGAAATATAAATGGACAAATGACATGTTTTATACGAAAAGTAAACTAAAAGATCCTGGAAATATATAGAATTACTTTGATCAAAGTCGCTGACGCTACTTGCCGGATTGGAAATTTTTACAGAAAATCGTCGAGTCCGTTTCGATAGTCTACTATTAAAACTGGGAACAGATCTAATAGAAGCATCTTTCAAAGTCGGTAAGGTCAAAATATCACTTCCAGTACCGTCTTGTAAAGCATCACAATTCATTAGCAATACTGACTGTGCGCCAGTCTGAGCGACATTTATGTTATCAGGGTCATGCTGAACTTCATGCATAGTAGACTGGTCGTTGAAATGATGAACTCCACCAATACTGCTGCCACTGGGACTACCAGCTGATTTGCACAAGCTAAACATATTTGATTGAGAATGCTGAGCACTTGTCAATCCAGTTTCCAAGCACGATTCAGCTAGCATAGCCAGGGTTTTTTGAGGCACAATTGAGCTAGACAAGTTAAGCTTTTCTTCCCTTGCTGAAGGTTCAAAAGCAATGTTGCCACCTTTGTTAGGTTCGTCAACGTTAAAATCTGAAAAAGCAGCTGAAGTCTTCTCAAAAGTACCATTATAATAGCACGATTCATCTTCGTCGGCAGACGCATTGTTGGCAAATCTAATTGTTCGTGTCCGAGTTAAGAAATGAGGCAAAGAATGATCCTGAAACGCGTTAAATTTGGTATTAAAGAAAGGAAACTTAGCATATGACGCTTAATCAAATATAATCACATAATACAATATAAATTCGGAAAGTCCAACATTTCGAAGCTATTATAAGTATTCATGAAGTTTCGCGCTCTCATTCTCGGACATATCGTCATAAGTTTCAGAATATCCTATCACAAATACAAAACAATATTGATCGTACTCTTTTCATGTGCAGTAGGAAATATCATACTTTTCAGATACAAGAACCATTTATTGCTCATATTCTCAAGTATCTACAAATGAGCACCTCTTTATATATAAATTGAAAGGTCAAACAAAATATAAAAATGTAAACATGAAAAAGGTGCTACATAAAGAAACAAACATTCAATATCATGAATCACCTCCAATTCAAGCTCAATGCCCGAAAATACTTATTCTGTTTGCATAAATCCGACTGCAGTTTGTTTATACTTCAGGCAACGTATGTGCCTTTCCTATATAAATCATCAACAGTTTGCGGATAAAAAATTTGCATTTACCAGAAATCAAAGAGAAACAGCCGTTAATGTCGGCATCAAATATTATTTACCAAAATACATGTTCAAGTTATCGATCAACATACGTAGGTCGATTGACCATACGGTTAATTACACTAATAAGAGAAGACTGCAACATAAGCACCTGTTTTAAATAAAATGCTAAATATACGTCTGCAATTACGTAACACGATGTTGAAACCTCACGCGTATGTTCTACAGATGTAGCATGTATCATCATTATCATGTCCAGCCATACAAAAGTCAAAGGTGACTGTTTCACTGTCATATGACCATAAGGAGTGAAAAAAGTATATAAGTGATTTTAGACAAATTATTAGTTAGATTTACGAGAGAGAGGAGGAATAACTTGCTACTAAGAGTAAATTTATCAGGATAACTCACAGAAATGAGGCAAACTAAACCTCTCCACAACACCATTATGGCCAAGTTAGCATTCGGGCAAGGCGACATCAGCAATACAGCTTCCTTGCGGATTTCACTGTATCACGTCATAAACAAACCAAACCTCGCAGCTAACTTTGCCCTACTAAGAAAAGAAAGTTATGAAGATGATTCTACTAGACATCTGCAACAAGATCGACATAGCTCGATTCGATGCCATATCGCTAAGGGTTTCTATACAACCCAATTTGGATGTAAGTGACTTCAACTGTTTCTGCCATGTCAAAGTCTGCCCGCCCTATTCCTTACACCAATTTGGTGCTGGATGAGAAAACAGAGCTCTAATCGGCAATCGAAATGAAGGCATACGCAAAACGTGACCGAGCCAACGAAGTTGATCGAGCCTTTTGTTTTTCTAACGAGGAGCACTTATTGTCAGATCCAAAAATACGTCTACGAATGTCAACGTTAGTTATTCGTTGTTGGTAACCAACATGTGCTATACTTCTCAAACAACGATGATCAAATGCCTGTAAGCGTCTCAAATCATCAACTCTAAGAAGCCAAGTTTCACGTGTGTTTAGTAAGACTGCGCGTACAGTGGCATTGTAAACACGACCTTTAAGGCAAAGTGAAATATTCACGTTTCTCCATAAATGACAAAGGATCGAGAAAGATACTCTTGCTCTCGCGATCAGTATTCTCACCTTGTCGGACATATTGCCTACGTTATTAATAGAGCTCCCAAGATATGTAAACCTGTCGACTATGTCTAGATCTTCATTCTGCAGTCGCAACGTTGGAGTGAGTGGTGGGTGATCCTGTAACAGTATCTTACAGTTAGAGGGTGCGAACTTCATATCGAAAGATGGAACAATATCTGTTAATCTATTCAAGGTGGCCTGGGCAGCATCCTGATTGTCGAATAATAGTACGATATCGTCTCTCATAGTCGCCCGGGAAAATTTCAACTCCAGCATCCTGGATGTTTGGGAGTGTTGTCTATAATAGCATCGATTAAAAAATTACACAGAAAGTGGACAGCCTTGACGAACACCACTGCTGGTTGTAAAGTTATGCGTTAATTCTTTATAGACCTTAACGCGACCATGAAGTATTTGTGTAGAGAGCTCGTATAATATTAACAAATTTTGGGAGCACACCGCTTTTCGACAAGATATGGAATAAAACATGGCGATCCACCGAATCAAATGCACCCTTGATGTCTAGAAAGGCGGCTATTGTGGGACGGTGATATAAATGTCTCTGTTCGAGAACTTGCCTTAACGTAAAAATATTATCTATAAAACCTCGTCCTGCATGGAATCCGGCCTGTTCTTCTCTTATATGTGATTCACGTGAAGCGCTAACACGAAGTAGGATAATCGAAGCAAATAACCTTGATACGACCGGAGTCAAACTTATACCACGATGGTTATCGCACGAATTACGATTGCCTTTTTTGAAGATGGGAATGATGGTCGACTCATTCCAGTCAAGTGGTACGGTTTCCTCATTCCATATAGTATGAAAAAGTTTGGTCAACGCTCCTGAATTTATATCGCCACCATCCTTAAACAATCCCGGAAGCAGATCATCGGGGCCGGCGGCTTTGCGGCGCTTAAGAGATAAGATTGCATCGCGTACTTCTAACTCGGATAGTTCTTCGGGACTAACATTCCACACTGTTGATGCAGACATGCTTTCGGGAAGCGGAACTGACGCGGGTGGCCAAGAAAATTGACCTCTAAAGTGTTCAGCCCACCTGTCAAGACGACTTATTTTATCGGTTATTAAATCGTTGTTACTATCATTTATAGTTTCACTAACTTTTAATTTTCTCGGACCTGTTGCGCGGATAAGTTGGAACAAACAGCGACTATTACCTAACGCGAAAGCTACTTCCATTTCTTCAGCCTTTCTGGTCCAAAAGTTTTCGAGATCAACTTTTAGACTGCGCTTAAGTTAGCGTCTTATATTGCCACGAGTATTATTATGAGTCGAGCCAGGTGGAATTTGGCGCCTTATTTCATATATCTCCATAGATTTTACAGAGAGCCAATGATTATTTCTACGAGGGCCTGCAATGCCACATACAGTAGTACCTGTATTGTGCATAGTGGAACTAATCTTGGACCAAAGTGTATTCGGATTTCGCCGTCCGGATCAGTTAGATTAGACTTCAATATTTTCATAATTTTGTCGGAAGAACGGTTCTTCGAGTGTGTCTACATCAATTTGGGGCTTATTCTAAATTATTTTCCCGAAAAATTTTAATGCAAATCTACAACGGATAAGTGCATGGATCGAGTTAACATAAGTGTTCCAAAATGAACGACAATCCTGGATGCAACCACGCCATCTATAACTAATTGCCACATGATCTATTTGAGTCCAGCGTTTTCCAGGTGCTGGATGTCGCCATGTTGCACAACGTCTGAAGTTTGTACTACTTAAATATCGTCTATGTTCAGCGCAGCTATCCAAAAGCAGTTCCCCATTATCGCTTCGAGTGGAACTTAGAGTGTATCTGCCACCTAAATGAAATTTTGTGTTACTTAAGCGCCCAACTTGAGCATTCATGTCACCCATAACCAGGATTATATCTGAACTTCATGCTTTACTTAGTAAGGAGCGTAATGCGGAGTAAAAAGCGTCCTTGCTTTCTTCTGTGCTGCAATCGGTAGGAGCATATACAGATACAACGTTAGGGCAACGATGATAACGGGTTTTTGTTTTTATTTTAGTAAATGTATTTAAATGTGCCGCACATAATCGACTATTTAAAGGGATCCATTCAATTAAGCAAGCTTCAGATCGCGCTCTATGGGCAAAACCAACGCCCCATTTACCGGCTTGAGAGAACTCTGTGGAACCAGATGCTCGAAGCCAATAACGCGTAGATAGGGATGGTGCTACCAGTTCTATAATGCACGTAGGATCCAGTATTCTGATTTCAGATACGCAACATATGTCAATTTCTAATTTACCCAACGTACGAGCAAGAGATTCTTGCTGTCCAAGTTGTTTTAATGTTCGCACATTAAATACGTCTACGTTAAAACCTAACCTAGGTTTAATGAATGGTTTTCGATATTTGGCAACCTGATATTGGGCTCAGTGTTATGATCTAAACCAACCATATTTATAGTATCTAAAAGAGTTGTATTGTTAGATTGAGAAGAGGAAGGGGAAGGAAAGGAGGTAGAATAGGAGACAAAAATGCCTGCAGTAGCCTGATTTCGCTTATCAACCCTGCGTGACTCAGCATATAAGGCGACCCTTTTATACTGCGCGACGGCCGATGCAGTATGTAATTATATATATATATATATATATATATATATATATATATATATATATATATATATATAAAGTACTAAATGCCATAACAGAAAGTATTTAGCCACTTACGATGCTTTATGGATAAATTAACTACAGCCGGAAATATGCAAGCAGAAGAAGCATGTTCGGGCATTGAGCTTGAACTGGAGGTGATGCAAGCAATTGATTGGTTGTTTCCTTATCTCACACTCCCTCTACGTTTACATTTTTCTATTGTGTGTGGCCTTTTAATTAATATATAAAGAGATATTCATAAATGGATACTTGAGAAGAATATGAGAAAGAAATGGTTCTTGTATCTGAGACAATTTCTTTTTCCTTCTGCACATGAACAGGGTACTATTAATTTTATTAAGGCTCGCATTCCAGAAAAATAAGTCTCCATTGTCCAAACACATGTCGAATTCCTTAATTACTTTTAGCTCAGCAAATTCATTCACAGAAAGCGAGTTCCGCTTATTTCATTAATTATTACCAATTCATAAATCAATGACATGCTATCTTACTTATGCAACTAGTTGTACTTTATCTACCTGATATGATTGTTTATTTGTACACACATTTATATTCACACCGTTCGTATACTAACATGTTTTGCTTTGCCTTTTAGCATGTATATCGGCATTATATAATGAATAAAGCCTAATATTTTAGGCAACTCTTTCTTCTGATTTTTCGACTCACTCTGCCCGTTTGCTGTGCTTGTTACTGTGATTCAGAACAATTTATTCATCATACAACCCAATCATGGAACGCCTACTCAGACCAGAAAGATTTGATGTTGAACCTAGTGCACCAGATGCAGCAAAACAAGGGAATCATTGGTATCTTACATTCTGTGGTCTCCTGAAATCAGTCGAATCCATGAAACCGGATAAATTAGACACTCTTATTTCCTACGTCTCTCATAACGTATATGAACACATCGTTGACTGTGATACGTATGATAATGCTATCAAAACTCTAATGAATCTCTATGTCAGACCGAAAAATGAAGTCTTTGTTCGTCATATACTCGCGACTACTAAACAAGAAAATGGACAAACATTGGATCAATTTGTTCAGATTCTGAAATCGTTAGCTAGGGAGTGCAATTTCAAACCAACTACGGCCGAGGAAAATCGAGACGATGCTCTGCGCGATGCCTTCATTAATGGAATCCAGTCCAATTCAATCAGACAACGTCTCTTAGAACACAACTCACTTAATTTTCAAGCGGCTTTTGATCAAGCACGTGGTCTCGAAATGGCGGAAAAGCAATCATTATCATATCAAAACTGTTTGAATTCTGCACACACTGCAACGGTTCAGCTACTCTGTCATTCATCAACCTCCGATAAATCTACAGATAATCTTGTTGCTGCTGTTAAACAAAAATGTGACTTTTGTGGGTACGATTATCATTTAAGATGGAAATGTCCGGCCAGAAACGCTTTCTGTAAAAGTTGTGGAAACAAAGGACATTTTCAAAAGGTATGCCGCTCTAAGAATCACCGCCCAGTGGTTTCGACGCTTCATCCTACCATATCTGCAACTGTATTAGCTGCTGCTCCTGATTGTCTCACCAAATGTGTAATAAATCTAGAAGTCAATAACACAAATTGTCATGCTCTCGTTGATACAGGCAGTTCCTGTAGTTATGTTTCAGAAGCCTTCGTTTTGAAAAATAATTGGAAAATTCACTCCTCACGAGAAACAATAACCATGGCGTCTAGCTCATTATCGAGTCATACCAAAGGCCATTGTTTTGTGTCGATTCAATACAAATCATGTGTTTATAAAAATATCAAGCTATCTATACTTTCTGATCTTTGTACTGACGTACTCCTCGGTCATGACTTCCTTGGATTGCATAAAAGTGTAAATATCTCTTTTGGTGGTCATAAATCGTCATTCACCGTCTGTTTACTGAAACCTGCATCTGTTACGTCCCCGCCTCTTTTCCACCATTTAACTGCTAACTGGAGGCCTATTGCTACGAAATCAAGAAGGTACAATCGAATGGATGAAATATTTATCCGGGATGAAATAAACAGATTAGTTTCTGATGGCATTATCGAACCTTCAACATCCCCGTGGAGAGCACAAGTTCTCGTGGTATCGAATGAGAATCACAAGAAACGTATGGTTGTGGACTACAGCCAAACAGTCAACAAATTCACACTCTTAGACGCATATCCTTTGCCGATAATAGACCAAATGGCTGAAACCATTTCAAAATATCATATATTCAGCACTTTGGATCTCAAAAGCGCTTACCACCAAATACCTATCCAAGAACATGAAAAGGTATTTACTGCTTTCGAAGCGTGTGGACGCTTGTTTCAATTCCGTCGCATTCCCTTCGGAGTGACGAATGGTGTCTCATGTTTCCAAAGAACTATGGATCATATAATCGCACAGAAACATCTCACAGATACATTTGTCTATGTGGACAATGTGACAGTTTGCGGGAGAGATACGCTTGAACACGAAACAAATCTCAACAAATTTCTTAATGCCGCTAAAAATATGGATTGACCTTAAATGAATCAAAGAGCATTTTCGCAGCTAAAGAAATTACTCTCCTTGGTTTTCAAATATCGAATGGAAAAATTAAACCTGATCCTGACCGATTAAAGCCTTTACAAGATCTCCCACCACCGTCGAATGTGCAATCGCAACAAAGAATTGTGGGATTTTTCGCTTATTATTCGCCGTGGATCTCCAACTTCTCCGATAAAATTCACTCACTCGTTCATAATCGAACTTTTCCTTTGCCCGTCTCTGTGAAACAAAATTTCGATGATCTTAAAAAAGAATTAGCCGTAGCAACTCTAGCTTCTATTCGTTGTGATATTCCGTTTGTCGTCGAAACTGATGCTTCGGACGTAGCTATTGCTGCCATATTGAACCAAGATGGAAGTCCCGTAGCGTTTTTTCTCTCGGACGTTGACGCCATCTGAAAAAAATCACTTAGCTATTGATAAAGAAGCCTATGCCGTGGTTGAAGCTATTCGAAAATGGAGGCATTTGCTTTTGGGTAATCATTTCAAACTTGTCACTGATCAAAGATCTGTTTCCTTTATTTTTGGCAATCAATATCGAGGAAGAGTGAAGAACGATAAAATTTTGCGCTGGAAAATGGAATTATCACCTTACAGCTTCGATGTTGTCTATAGACCCGGAAAAGATAACAAAGCAGCAGATGCACTAAGTCGATCCTGTTGTGGTGCGCTTCTAAATGGACTGGATTTAAAACAAATACATGATTCTCTTTGTCATCCTGGAATTTCTCGTATGCTCCACTTTGTGAAATCTCGTAATTTACCATATTCTATTGATGAAATTCGAAAAATGACCTTGAGTTGTGAAGTGTGCTCTGAAATCAAGCCCAGATTTCCTTCGGCAATTCAAGGCCAATTAATCGAAGCTACCCAACCGTTTGAGCGGTTATCTATGGATTTTAAAGGACCTCTTCCTTCATCAACTCGTAATCGTTATCTACTGACGGTCATCGATGAATATTCTCGATTTCCCTTTGCATTTGCTTGTCCTGACCTAAGCAGTCACACCGTCATACTTCACCTGTGTCAAATATTCGCAATGTTTGGGATGCCTTCGTACATTCACTCAGACAGAGGTTCTTCCTTCATGTCGACCGAGGTACAAAAATTTTCTTCGGGAAAAAGGTATAGCTTCGAGTAGGAACGACTCCTTATAATCCTAAAGGAAATGGACAGGTAGAAAGAATGAATGGTACCTTATGGAAATCGATCCTTCTCGCTCTCAGATCAAAAAGGCTTTCAGTTGAAAACTGGGAATGCGTGCTGCTGGACGCATTAAATTCAATCCGTTCATTATTGTGCACATCTACCAACGAAACCCCTCACGAGCGTCTTTTTCGACACAATAGAAGGTCGACTTTTGGTACCACACTCCCAACCTGGCTTACTGTTCCTGGCAAAGTTTTACTCGAGAAGAATGCTAGAGTTTCTAAATATGACCCCTCTGTGGAAGAAGTTGAACTAATTCATTGCAATCCTAACTATGCGCATGTTCGTTTTTCTGATGGAAGAGAAGATACAGTATCTATCCGTCAATTAGCCCCGAAAGGCTCCGACGCACTGATGAATGAAGCTGGAACTAATATGGGACTCCGTGAAAATGAACCGGTTGTTGCTGATGAACAAACCTCCTATAATGACGATACCGATAATAATAATGTTAAGGCAAATGGTGAATCTACGGATAACTCAAATGCTCGTGACCTATCAGAGAATCTCGAAAACCTTATCAATCAACAACAACGTGTTCATCCTTATAACTTACGAAGTGGAAATGTTTAAATACTATGTTTTCTCAATCCTCTTTGAATTGTTACTATAACATTCTTGTTCCGACTCTGACGCTACGCTACAAATCGCAGTGGAGGAGAATGATATGATTGTTTATTTGTACACACATTTATATTCACACCGTTCGTATACTAACATGTTTTGCTTTGTCTTTTAGCATGTATATCTGCATTATATGATGAATAAAGCCTAATATTTTAGGCAACTCTTTCTTCTGATTTTTCGACTCACTCTGCCCGTTTGCTGTGCTTGTTACTGTGATTCAGAACACTACCTATCGATTAACATTATTATAAGTTGGTGATTGCGATATATTATTCTCATCATGATCAAAGACAGAAACATATAGCCAATAATAACTGATGCTACATATAACAATGAGGAAATAGACGTACACTGACAAGTAATTTAAAATTAAAATTAAATAAACGAGAGTGGTCTATGGAGGGGAAGATCTGATTCAGATGTAGACATTTACCTAGGTCTAAACAATACATTATTATGGCATAACGAGATCTGCCATACAGCCAGCTTGCGGTTAACATTGTATCGTTTCATAAACACGAACAAACTTCGCAATGCACTTTGTCCAACTACAAAAAGGAAGTTAAGAAAACGATAATTCACTAGAAATTAGCAACAAGATCGCCGTTGAGCTCCACTCGAGGCCATATAAAATAGGGTTTCCAACCAATAATCATGATGAGTATGTGGACTCTACCATCTCAGACGAACAAGTCCAACTAATATAGATGGAAATGTACATTAGGCATTGCATACCTAGAAACAAATGAGTTAAAAAATGACCAGAAGGATTTACCAAAGTCAGCATGAACGAAATGCATAACTCATGTACGCATGCGTTTCGTGTTTACTGGTGACTCATCAATATTACGCCCTATAACCACTACAAATTTTGGTAAATTATGTTGTACAATCTCCTGTACGAATGTGTATACCAGCAGTAAAGGCATTAATTATATATAAAGTTTTCGACAATGTGACTTCAAAGCCGATTCACTATATACAATATATACCCAGTCTGTAAAGGATATGATCACAATGGCTTGCAAAATACCGAGGCGGAAGAGGATAATAATGCAATGGTTTCCAAAATATCAAACATTTGAACACCATGAAATGAATATCAACACAATGATTATTGAGATTGGCTAAATTTTTTTATATATGATTGCGGAGTGCCAGCTTCATATTTTCCAATGCCGCGTTTTGCGTACGCGGGAAGTAGCTTTGCACGGACAGTTTCACAAAGGTCAGATTGATCACAATTTACAATTTCGTTTTGTCTTCGATCGAACTGAGTTTGTATTCGTCCCAATGGAAATGCGGTTCTATCACATCTTTGTTTGGCTAAATTTCACCAAAATTGAGAATTGTAACCAATTCTTTACATCTGTTACTCAAACTAGTCCATAAACTCCAGCCTTGTTCTTCTGGTCATATCTGAATTAACTTGTTACTAGGCACGCAAAATCAGATAGACAATTGGAAAAATATTTGTTATTCGCACCAAAAAATATTTAATAATCATTTTTACATGGAGGATGCATTATTAAGTTTATTTAATATTTAAATCCAATAATTTGGAGGAAATATGCATTCAACATGTTAAATTAAAAGCCCGTAAAAATTGAAAAGAAAAACGAAAACGAAATCAAACAAATAGAATAGAATCGGGTTGGAATTTAATTCAAGCATTATCTTAGTAAATCCGTTGTTGACTTAACATATATTGATTTGATTTATGCGGATTCCATCAGAATTTATTAATAGTGTGTCATACAGCCGAGACTTAATTATCCAAATCTCCGCATTCAATGTGTTAATTTTTGCAGTTAATACTCTTACTAAGTTTTACAATACGTCAGATGCCATCTTATTTAGCTTAAAACAAAGGCTTCATTTTTAATCAATTATTTAAAGGATTTTGCCTGTATAAAGCGCATCCATTTTGTAAAACAAATTACAAATATTTATTATTTGATGTTCACTTCTACGGCCCGAAGGCTGCTTCTATCATTGTGCTGACTGCTTCATCTTAATACGTGCACTTCTGCGAGGATTTTCTGTTGAATGCATGCCAGCCCTAGATAGGAACATTGGTGCGTCTCAAATGTGGCTATTGCCAATAATTTTTTCATGTTTATTTCGAAATGTAGATATGAGGTTTACATAGTTTTTGAAAAATATTTTATGAAATCAAACCTCATTTTACGACACATTAAAACCACCAAACAATTTACCTTCTCCGCTGAATAGTTAGGATCAATGATAAGGTTGCCATTGTGAACACGAATAGCTAAACATAAAAAAATATAATACAGGTTATTTGTTGTATCAACCACTTTCAAATAAAAATAGAAAATTTTCTATTCTCGCCAAAATAATTCAATAGTGGCTAAAAGAATAGGAGGCAAGCATAAGAGCCCAGCGCCTAGTAATAAGAAAACTAAATAGAACATAGAAAATATCAGCAATACAAACTAGTAGAAGGCCTAGAGGAGGCACAGAAATAAATAAATAAGTAAATGCCAATAGTTGGCATGAAGAGAAAAATTAATTGGGTCGCTAGATTTAAGCAGAAATTGAATTTTCATAGCAAATGTAGTGCTACGATGACTAAGTCATTGCTGAAGGGAATCCTGTTAGATAGAGGTAAAAATTTGGGATGATCAAACATTTATCCAAAACAATAGCCGGAAAATATCATCTTTATAGATAAAAATGTACCAAGTACTTTCATGTAGATTTCAACCACACAGGGAATAACACCACAGAAAGTAAAATGCTCAGCATAACAAAAAAATCTAAATTGATTAAAAAACAAACTGTGCACGATATTAAAGTAAATTAGTGTAGGCAAAGTAACAACATTGGCAAGCACATAAAATTTACAGGCATGTATGCATACAAACACACCTGAAAATACATACATGCATACTTCCATATATACATGAATACATTTGTGCATTTATATATACATGCAACCATATATGCATACAGACAGCATATATATATATATATATCATGGACGCAAAAAATAAAAAAATACACATGCAAATACATGAAAATAAACATAAACACATACGTGAATACATATATACTCACACATACATACATACGGCCCACTTCACAAGATTCCAGTTTTCCCTATATCGTGAAAGATTTTCCCCATTAAACTGTCACTAGGAAAGGATACCGTTCGGTGAAAGTAAGTGATAAATATCGCGAATAATATTGTCTGGCAATGAGACAACTAGTCTAATAATCATGTTGTTCTAGCCATCCATTAATGTTGTGTCGGAAGGTCGATGAACAGAACATGTAAGAGGTTTACTAAGACAGAGGTAGCAAACGGTCGTTATGGCGAATTTTGAACTGGAACCGAATATCGTTTTAAATGGTTTATAAGAGTAAGTTGTCAAAATTACTTACAAAGAGTCTCTGGGGACACCGAATGGGTAGCATTCTCCCAAGTTTTACAGCCATATTAGCCTTTTTGCAGACATCTTTGGCAAGTTATGTAAACCCAATTGAAATCACCTGCTTATTTTACTACGCACCAAACTAGAAATCTTTAGGTCAAGTAAACAAGCTGTTGTAATTAGTGACAAGCGTCCATGGTTTTCAGTGCCCGGAAAGCTATTTACATCTTTATTCTAACGGATTGTTTTAAACTATTACTTACCGGGGGGTCAAAAGGCAGAAATTGCAGACAAACTAATTCTATCCAGACGCTCATTGATGTACCAACATCGTCGAACCAAGTCGAGGAAGGCTGACTGCGTTGGATAGGACAATTTGAAAAGAACAATTACACAACCTGTTCACCAGCCTGCTGAGGAAATTCAGGTGGATAGATGGAACCACAGGAGGGGTAGGCCAGCTATCGCGTGAACGGACACTTTCATTCAGGATATAGGTCACATAATCACGCCACACCATAACCTCACTCATCAAAAGACATAATAGACAGAATCTATGCGAGCCTAGCAGAAAACAGGGTACATTGGAGGAAACTTGATAATTCTTCTCTATTTGTACTGGAATTCACTTTGATGAAACTCAAGATCTCTGTCTATACGTGCATGTGCTTATGTACGTACATATTTATGTATGTATCTGTGTACATACATATGTATAGTTACAGAGTTTAAAATTAAAATAATGAAAAACATCTCAAATATTCATCTAAAACATATCAAAAACAGAATATTCATTAAGGTATAATGCCTCATCTATTATACCACTCGATTTGAGCTCAGTGTACAATAACATGTTGCTACTATTCCACATTTTGCATAAACTTGCACTATGTGTGTGCCGATTTCATGAACAAGTGGAAAAGCCTGTTTGCCAATAATTTGTAGATTGCATGTTCCGATTCTTCTGGGTGATCCTTGATAAGCCAATATTTTGAAAAATAGTATTATAGATAACATTTAGTTCATCAAATTAACAATTAAAAAAGTGCGGCTGTTCTGAAACAATTAATTTATTGTAACGCTTTTATGAATTTTATAAACACGTGCTTTAATTTACCGTTTACGAAATGCTAAAACAAAAATTGCTCACCTCTATGAATATAATTGATTTTCTTCTGCAACACTGGAGTCGATGGTAAGTGCAAACAACGAAGCGCACTTTCTGAAATCGGAAACCACGAGTCAACATCATCTTCTGATTCAGTATCTTCATCCATTGACGCTGAAGAACTATCGGCAATCTGCTTACGAATTAAGTTATCCTCATTTTCATCTGGAGGCAATGGATCGAGGTTGAACTTCAACCCAAGAAAATCCGGATATCCAAGGGCTCTACATCGTTTGCGGTAACTAAAAGACAAAAATGTTTAGGCTATAGCAAAATTTACTGGCAGAAAGCATGGTACGGACAACTGCCGCTAAAATCCATGAAAAGAACATAAACGGAGAGCCGTATCAAAAACGATGGGGTTCAAGAGAGCCCACGCCAACTAGGCAGACCATGTCTCTAGAGTTGACTCTATTTAAAGCTAGATTCCCACAAATTTCCCCCCGTTTATGTGTTTATTTGATAGAAAGGATACGAAGAAGTGTGATCAAGTAGTCTAATCGCGAATAGTAATATTCAAGGACGAGATCATCGGACAGCCCCATCAGCGGTTTCAGATATCTACTACAGATGCCTCGCAAACTCGGCCAGAAGCACACGAAAGTGGTCTTCTAAGACAATGCTCTAACCATAAAAATAGACTTGACTTAACTGGATTCGACGGTGATAGTACAGCCAGGAGCCACCTAATTTTATTGGTTATTTCGTCACTTTTGTTCTTTATTAATGTCTACTGACGCTTAGAAAACAATGACGCAAAGCAAACCGAGTGAATTCGTTGATTCGTAAGCTGGCCATGTTCTGGTGTTACTATTCTAATATTCACTTTTGTAGAGAAATATTTACTTGACTGGGGGTATAAGTTCTCGTTTATCTCATGCTAGGTTAAGTGCAACCGCTCTGATTTTAGTCATAAACATGTATGCGCCAACTTTCAACTATCCAACTAACGAAAATAATGAATTACTAAAAAAACCGAACAGACTTGGCCTGTGGTCTCGAGCCGCAATCCAACATCCGTAGTTTCAGCGACAAACTAGGTTTAAAATTCGCGAGAAAAGATTTATGAAGACTAGCTTAGCTTAAAATATCTGAAAGAACAAAATCGCAATATATCCATCTCATTAACCTAGTCATGGTGAACTAAAATTGTAGCACCACATGCGGTATCTTGCTACACGACTTAGCGATTTAACTATTGAAAACGGAACGGTAACACGTCATCGTACTCAGATCGACTACATTTTGAGAAGCTGACAATGGATGGCATCCGTCCAGGACGTGAGAGAGAACTGCAGATTTTATACTGGTTCAAATAATCGATCTGGCCATAGAAATTTCGCTTTATGCGGCCACTTGTATACCGTCCGAATATCAGAACAATGTAAATAGATACAAATATGCAGAAACCTTTTAGGGATGCCTGCGATTCTTTTGGGTTATCTTCTGTATCAATGTATAATTGAGAACCTTAAGCAATAGGCAGCATGTCTTTTTATGATAAAACATGAGTGTGTTTACCGTCTCCACTAACATTAAAATTCTTATAAACGCTCCATCTGCAGTTTTACTAAAGATATAGCATTCCGGCTATGTAAGCTTTACTAGGAGTTTCCTGCCAGTCACGCGAAAGATTATAAGTATTGACTTAATGCCTCCAAAGAGATGAAAGTAGCATACAAGCATAAAAACAAGTTTTAATTGCACGCTTAGATCAGATCGATTAGCTACGAAATTACGAACGGTGTATAATTTTGAAGTGCACCTCGTGAGCAATTTTCAAATCTTCCCAATCTGACTATTATTGAAAATGGCTTGAATAGCGACATAGTGCTCGTCGACCTCGTTATGAAATGAGAATAGAAAATCCTGAAGTGGCAGAGAATGGCAATTGCATGAGACCGCAAAGCCGCCTGAACTGATATAATCTCTTCTGATATGCTCAATTACGGTATGCTAATTGTTTAGAAGGATCTGCAGAAAATAATTGCCGCAATAAGAAGAGGAATCTGTCCATAATATTGTTTAAAAATTTAGTGGGCATACCGCATTTCAGAATAATGAATAGAACATTGCGATCAACTAAAGCAAATGCTACCTTGAAGTCTAGTGAGACGACAATTGTGGGGCAACAATATACAATTCCATGGACTGAATTTAGCTTGTTCTTCTCTTCATTGTGATTCACGTGAACCGCTGAGATGGCATAAGTCAATCAGTGTAAATAACCTAGATACGACTACAGCCGAAATGGCTATCGTATGAATTATGATTTCCTTTTATGAAGATAAAAATGATAACCGACTCGCAATAAGTAGCCAACACAGGATAAATAAATAACACCAGAATCAGTTTATCGGAGTCTGTAGCTTTGTCATGTGTAAGAAATAATATTGCAATCAGAATTTAAACTCTGATGGTTGTTCGAGATTAGCGTTCACGTCGTTGATACAGGCCTATTTTCGCATATATGAACTGAAGCAGGTGCCCAAGAAAACTGATATTTGAAAAGTCCAGCCCATCTATCAAGACGACTCATTCGATCAGTTATTAGATTATAGTTTCAATCTTGCATTGCTTCACTAACAAAAAATTTTCTTTAAACTGTCGCGCAAATAAGCTTTAACAAACATCGGCTTTTACCTAATGCACACGATTCTTCCAATTTGTCAGCTTTCTAGTCCAGAAGGATTAAGGACCAACCTCTTATCTAGCTTAAGTTGGTCTGCACTAGCTCTACGAGTATTATTATAAGCCGAGCTAGCAGGAATTTGGCGCATCATTTTGATAATTTCCACAGAATTCTCAGAGACACTATGAATAATATCCTGCAAAGTAGTATGGCGCATCTTCGTCTACAATAAGTTAGAGTTTTCGCCATCAAAACCATTTAACAACGACTGTGGAGAATCTTTTTAGTTTTGTTGGAAAGACGACTGTTTTGAATAGCTTATTTACTTTTCGTCACATGCAAGTGCATATCTACAACGGATAAGTGCATGGTCTGAGTAAACAAACATGCTCCGAAACGACAATCCTGGATGCAACTAATTGAGACATGACCAATTTGAGTCCACCTGCGATCAAGAGCTGGTAGTAACTATATGGAACAAAAGAATTTCACTACCTCTGACGTTTGAGTTATTCAAGTATAATCTATGCAAACCTATACCGGAAAAGAAAACGTCCTCTTTTTCGCCCGTGACACACTTGGTGGAAACGTATGCAGATACAATGGAAGGACAAAGTTGATTACAGCTTCAGACATTGATTTTCGCATACGCCTATAGGCGTGTCGCACAAAGTCAGCTGTTTACATTGAGCCTTTCCGCTAAACAAGCCTCAGCGCGTGAGATAAGAACAATAACGACTCTAATTTTCCGGCAACAGAAAATTCCTGGTACTACAGGTGCGCTAAAAAAGTAGCGCATATATAAGGATGGTGCACTCATTTCTGTATTACACGTAGGATTCTGCGTTCTAAATTCTGATATGCAACATATATCAAGTTTTAATTTATCCAACTTACGTGCAGGAGCTTCTTGTTTCACGCTTACGTGAAACCGAATCTAGATTTAATGGTCGGTAGTTTACATGAACTACTTTTTATATTTGGCAATCTGGCAATGCGCTCAGTGATTTGATTACCATCCGCCATATTTATAGTATCAACAAGACCAATTTTTCGATTGAGAAGATACAAGCGAAGGAAATGAATGTCTGCTATAGCTGATGTCGCCTGTCCACTCTGCACGACTCAGCAGATAAGACGACCGTTTTAATCCTATACATCAGCCGACGAAGCATAGATTCATTTTTTTGTAGTATTCCTGATTAAAGGTGGGTTGTAAAATAACACTGGGTCGCCCAGTCCTAGTGATAATGACCAAGAGAGACGCTCATAAATTAAATTGATAGTCTGTTATTTCAAAACCAAGATAGGCAACGATTTAGAGACCGATCCATAGTCCGATAGATCTCCGACAGTAAAAGCTGACATGTCAACACACACTAATTGTGCCCCTGGTTTTAAGTAAAATAACTATGCTTATTAGCAAAGACGATGGTAGCTTGCACAAATGCGTTTAAACTACCTATGATCATCATCAGAGCATGATTGCAAATTGATTAACGAGGATCAACACCCAAGTTACATGTAAGTAAAGTAAAAGTAGATATGCGGCTCTGTTCTCTAGATATTTCGCACACATTGTACATGAACTAAAATATCAGCTGCATAATTTCTATGTAGTCACGAACGCTCATTTTTTGCAGATTCTGCCACACAGAACTTCTGTAATCAATCAACTATTGATTGCACGGTTTGAGATAAGCACCAATCTCACTGTATCTAAAAGGTCGCACAACGTAACAAAACTAAAGTCAGTCACTCGTAATGACACGTTGCTACCAGTCATGATTATTATCAGAGCACGACGGCAAGCTAACTAATGAAGGCCAGTATTTTTGTTTTTCTTCAATTACTTGCTTTTGGGTTTTATATTTAACGCAGTATATCTCAGAGTAAATTATGGATAATCAAAACCAGGTTCGCGTTGACATAATATCATTCCGTCATGTCAATTAGAAATAAATCAAAAGAAAAAATGGTTCCGGCACTTGAATATAAATTAGACGTTTTTAGACAAAACATGACATTAGATTAGTTTTATAGCATGCGGTTGAAAACAAATAAAATGATATAGAAGCACATTGTAAAAAAACCCTGACAAATGTAACGCAAGGAATTTTTACAAATTAAGATTGATTTTCTGTAGTCTGCGTCAACATATACATCGTTACAGAAATGTATAAATTAAGAGCAGTCAGATCACTACCCATTATCATCAAATTCAACAAAAGAGTGAATCAGAAATTCATTGACTTTCTTCCAAAGCATCTTTGTCAAATGTAGAATAATTAAACGAACATTGGTTGCGCGGGTGGTGATAACAATTATTATAATCAAGGTTGCGGTCTTGATATAAACACCTGACCCATTAATTACTTACATATGTCAGTATAAACTAGTTTATACTGACATATGTAAGTAATTAATGGGTCAGGTGTTTATATCAAGACCGCAACCTTGATTATAATAAATGTAGAATAAGTTAAGCAATAATTGATTGCACGGTTGGTGGTAACAATTCTTAAATAAAGTTTGCGAGCTTGATTGAAAGAACAGAATAAGTTAGTAACTATGGTAAGAGATAAGTTCCTCCTGAAATGAATTTCAGTAAATTCTAGCATTCTAGGCACTTCTCTTCGCATAGAGCATTTTCAACACCATGCTACGCAAAAATGCATTCCTTCACACTCTTACATTCATCAGCTCACAAAGAAAAAATAATAAAGCTTGTATAAATCACGTTTTAACCGTTTCATTTATATGTTTGCCAGGCTATCCCGTAATAATTTATGACGACATAGGCGTGCGCCGCGTTTAATATAATTACTTCCACATCCATCTTAGTGGACCACAGTGGCAGATTACTAATTTACCTTTTAACATACGTCAGACTATCTGTTTAGTTCTTACATTTTAAAATAATATGGTACACGGGGAAGTGAATCTATTCATTAATAATACGATTAGAAATTAGGAAGTAGGCCTGGTCCATGGTCAAACACTCATACAAAGCGATAAAGGTGAACACAGAATGTAAATTTTAGTAAAATTTCATAAAACAGATAGCCTATTATGCATTATTGAAAATTTCCAGCACTCGTCTACGTCTAAAATTTTCTGTTTCAATATAACACAATAATGAAATAATAATTAGACAAACCATTAATGATTTCTTATAATTTAGTTTAAATTTTTCATATATGCATACTATACGAAAAAGAGATTGGCGAGCTTATATGGTGTATCCATCTTCACAAAAATGCAAGTACCTTGGGCATCGGCTTGTTTGTGGTATTTGGTAATTGATCATAGGTTAATATAATGAGATAGAAAAATACCGATTAAGAACATTATGGAGATTATTAGTATATGCATATCATGCATTTATTTTAAATTACAAAAGAAATTTGATAACCAAAGTAGAGGAGATCTAATAGGGCATCCATTGTCTTTTAGAGACGACACTGCTGAAGCCACTGTTGTATGCAAGGTTCTTGGACGATGTGTTAATCTGGATTCATTGTGATTAAGAAAATTGCAGATTTCTTAAATTACAATAGTTACAAGGGCTAACTATACTTTTCGCTCAAATAAGATTCACTGAGAAAATTATTTTTTTCTTGATGGTTATAGGAAGGATAAGTATGCTGGCCTTATTTCAGTTCAAATCGTCCGTATATGATAAAAATTGATATCTCAAAATCATCGAAAATAAGAAGCCTGAGATTAACAATATGGAGTAAGATTTATGCGAACTTATGGAAATATCCTGTGCTGATGGTTACTATCAAAACTAAGCAAAAAGAAGAAAACCAAATGCATTACGATACAATAGAGGAAGCGTTATAAGACAGATCCCTAAACTGGGTAACAAATTTTCTGACCACCAAAGACTGTAATCTAATGAATGTGCGTGAAGCAATGCGCCAAATTAAGGCAAATCGCGAAGAAAGATAAACTGCATCACAGCATAGGCAATCAAAAATAAGAACTATACAGAACTTGTGAGCGATAACAAGCATCAAATAAGTGACAGAAAGTTGGCTAATTTTTAGCATTAATAGGCCTCGCGTAGAAAGCACCATTTTTAACGTAGATAATCGTGTATTAAATGCTTCAACAATGAATCCTAATTAGAATCAACTAGTTTCTTATCCGTGATTTTGGCATGAAAATCTAGCAAAATATATCATAAAGTAATTAGGTTATTAAGAAAGCCATTAAGCCAACGTCATTCCGTTCAGCTAAGAAAGTTAAATATGAATTAGATATAGCCACAATGGTCTTAGCACGCGAATATGACAAATATAAGACCAAGTACGAAGTTCAACAAATTGGAAATTAGTTACCACCGAAAATGATATGCTTGAAAGCAAATAAAAAGAAGAGACATTTCTCACCAATGGATTTAATTATCATGAAAATGTTTAAATTTTAAGGGGGCTGACGACGTTACCTCTTTCGTATTGGAACAGACCAAACGCGAAAATATGCACGATTTTCATGCATCAGCCTTACCTGTTCCTGAGCAGCTGAGATCCGAAGATAGTTTATCAATTCACTTTGTGAACATAAAGGCTCTTGCTTCTCAAGTTAGTCAATCGTTTAAAGCTGATGAACTATACAAGTGCGGTATCCACAATGGTTGCCATCAGGAGACTTTAATTACTTTGAGCACTCAACTATGAATTATTCGGGTCTAATCAACTGGAAAGCTGATATTTCTGCAATCCAAAAGAAAGAGTAATTCCGCCAGATAATATGTTGTTTTTCTTCTATACAGTGCTGCAGCGACAGCCTTACACGATTGACAATGTATTAACTCTCGTTTGGCGTATGTAAGATCAACAAAGGCAAGCTACTTCTCGGAGTCGTAAATGTGTACGCATCAACTCTCAGCCATTCAGCTAATGAGAATAATAATTTCCTTAGAAATTTACCAGATTTAGCATCTGGCATTGGGGGCATTCCTGCATCATAGTGATTGTTGCTGATTTGAGCGCCAAGGTAGGTCGAGACTTCACAGGAAACAAGGCTATGAAATTATGGATTCCAGCTGAAAATAGAAATAACAATGGTATAAGGGTCCCCAATTTTGCCCTTAGCCTTAACCTTGTTTTGTTGAACTCTATTTTCCAGCATTACAAAACACAAAGATGTGAAACACTCATATTGGATAGTCACGTGTTATCTTACTCAGATTCACCACTGATAAGCATACGTTTATTACCTTCAGTTCAGGACACGAGAATAAATACCTGGTGTTTTACTAAATTCATGGATTTGACCAGTATTCTGGCGGATAGAAACCGATTTCAATTCCGTTTCATGCAGCAACTCGTATTGTGAAAAATGATTTAAATGTTTTCAGGGATGCGTATGCTTCTGTTGGACCATACGTATTTACACCCGGTAGCGTACGAAATAACATCTGGAACGCTATGAAGAGATAGCTTAAAACAGCCTCGGCTTGTCTTCCTATGATCAAACCTGCGAACTCATTAGCTATCTCCATCAATACCAAAGCTCTTCACAATTCGACATCTACTACAAGATTAAAAGTAGATCACGCCCTGATTCATAAGCTTTTTAAGATATTTACAACCAGTCAAGCGGTGGATGAAGATAAACAATAGCTTAATGTCGCTAATGAGTTGAGAATAACATCGAAGAGTAAAAACTTTATTGAATTGTACTCTGAGATCCAACGTATTAGCAGCTGTCATTCAAGAGTACGAATGCCATAGGTTTCGAAGTCAACTTGTCTACCACTTTCAAATGCTCGTCTATCAGCTACGTATGTAAAATGGCGTATATAACAAATAAGTGACCTCTCGAAATGTTACGAGATGGTTATTGAAACACTTACATTTAATGGAGTGCTAAGGACTTGCGGTCTCATGAAATTCAGCTAGTCAACAGTTAAATATGCTTCTACCTAGTAAAACTTCCTCAAGGCGACAAATTGAGGCAACGAGCATCGAGGAACCACCATTCCAACTAGAAATATAGACAAGAATATTTTATGCATTATGAATACAACTGCTTTTTATTCAGCTCAAACTTTACGTACTCCTTTGAAGATTTCTTTTGATCGCAAAAAAATGTGCAATATCACAAAATAGCTCAAGCAAAGCATAATCACGCTTTAACTACTAATTCAATGTTTAAATTGTTTGTTACAAACTGTCGGAGCAAATGACTAAAAAATAAAATAAACTTTTCTTATCGTTAAATCACACAATAAGCGCATATTTAGTTTTTTTCTACTCTGAATGCTTATAAGCTGATGATTATTTAATCAAATATAATTGTACATATTTTAATACTAAGTGAACTCACATGTGAAATCTAGATTGGTGAATTTCAGAAAATTTCCCCCGAATTAGTAAAAAGTTATCGTCCTCTTGAATTCTAAAAATAAAATAAATATTGTTTACCGAATATCTCGCTCAATCTCGGTTCTTATTTTCGATAAGCGCTCTCTTCTTAACTCAGTATAGTGGGCAATAGCGAAATGCAAAAGTGTGCTTTCAGAAAGATCAAAGTATTTCCTGAAAATATAAATGACTGTTTTCCTACTCCTGAGACTGCCGGAATGAGGTAATAAGATATTTATATTGTAATGAGCAGTTCTAGCCTTTAGTCATGACTAAATTACCTTTTCAGTAAAATCCACAATTTTCTCATCCCCAAGAAAATGTTTTGCGATCACATGAAGAACAGTTTTAATGGTAAACCATTCTTTACCATAGGTCTCAACTGCTTTTAGGAGATAACAGTTCGCCCCAATGCTCCAATCCATTGTAATGCTATAATATGAATTAATATTTGAAATATAATTACAGAAATACAATTATTTTCTAAAAACATAAATAATTTATATCATTCCCAAAAAATAATTAAGTCATATTTGTTAAAAATATCACTTATTAAAAAAGAAATTCTATGAGAGAAAAAAACTATAAATTTACTTGGCTACGAAAACATGGAAAATAAATTTTGCGATTTCAGTAAATATGGAAATTAAATGACACAAAAAACCTTTGTATTGTGTCATCTGAAAAATATATATAACATGTGTAACGACACAAATCAATCGCCGACATATTGCGTAAATTAAATTCAAATTTATTTACGTTGCACCAATGAGAAAAAAAGCAAATTGCCGTTTAACCCGTTAACCACGTTTAACCAATAGTATGCAAGTACACATATTAGAATAGAATAGAATAGAATATCTTTATTTGGATTCAAACCACACATATTCCATCAAATAATAAAATTGGAAATTGTAAAATATATAAAAAAGAAATTATCACATCACAATAAATGTGCAATTAATATCATATAGATAGGTATATCTCACTAGTTGTACAATACAATATATCAATATCAGAAAGTTCGACTGAAAAGAATAATATATACATTATCAAATTAGGAAAAATTAATGTATAATTCGAGTCTAACATTATGCAAAAATTGAGAACCATGACTAGCAATTGATTTTATGTAATGTTAACTAATTAGAAGAAATAGTGCATAATATTTCAATTATAACAATATAAAACTTGGAAATAAAATCTCTAGAAAATCTGTTTTCGATAACAATTATCCTTGTCTTTTATTCAACCATGAGAAAGTATTATCATAATCAAAAGAATAACAAATATCAGCAGAATTGCAGACTTTTTCAAGTTCAGTAGATAAAGATTTAAAAGACATCTTAGATGGAGGCATTTCTCTAAGCCCCTTCGGTAATTGGTTGTAAATTTTGTAGATTTTCGAGAAAGAGAATAACTTGCTCGCTACATTCCCCACCAAAGGAGGAGATATTGCCAAATGTCCAGATCTAGTTCCAACTTCATGACTCTTTCTTATCGAGGTCATATAGGCACCAGTCCACTGGTTCAAATGGAAAACTTTTATACAATAACACATCCTCCGAAACCACAGTGATTGCAATGACACAAACTGTAATCTAGAGGCGTATATAGTGCAAGAAATAGGACTAATATGTTTCACAACCTTTCTTTGTACAGCTTCTATCTTATTAGACAAACACTTTTTTAATGGATTCCAAGTAGCGACAGCATATTCTAGTACCGGTCTAATCCATATTATATACATTTGAAGTTTTACATCATTTGATAAGATATTTCGATTTATTAGTGCCCATCTTTTCTTGGCACTGCCTACTATACTTTCAATATGTCTCTCAGCAGAAGCTGTACATTGAATAGTTATGTCTAAATCCTTAATTTCTTGCATAAGTTTAATCTCAAACACATCATTAATAACAGCATCATGAAAATAAACATAATTAAAGTTTGTTCTATTCCCTATTTTTAAAGCTTTCGTCTTTTTATTGTTTATTCTCAGCCCTAGTGTGATCAAATATTTACTCAAATCATACAAATCTAATGTCACATTGTTTTTGGAGAATTTGACATTCTTCGGATCAATTGGGAAGATTATTTTTAAATCATCAGCGAATTTGCAAACTCGACCGTTAAGGATCTTAGTTTCCAAATTTGCAAATACAATTTTAAATAAAATTGGCCCAAAGCTTGATCCCTGTGGAACTCCACTCGTTACTCGTTTCGATTTTGATATCAAATCGTTTACTTGAATACTCATTCGTCGATTATATACATAGTATTTAAGTAATCTAAAAATATTCGGATCAATATTCAACAAACTAATCGCATTCAAAATAGCATCAAAAGATATAGAGTCAAAAGCTTTTTAGATATCTATAAATACAATTAATGCATCTAACTTATTCTCGTCTAATGTGATTACATGTTTCCACATGGAAAGCATATTGGTAGTTGTCGATCTACCTTTCGTAAAGCCATGTTGACATAAGTCAAAATCAGCCGGTAACATACGTTCTAAATGATCAAGTATCAATCTTTCTATTATCTTCAAAAACGAAGGGATAATAGAGATTAATCTATAATCACTGGCGCACGTTGGCTTACTTACTTTTGGCAACGGCTTAGCTACTATCGTTAGTATATCGATTGGTAATTTCCCATTCTTCAAAATTCTATTTATAAAGTTGCAGAGCACATTCATAAATGTTAAGGGTAATTGAAGCAAATTATCAATCGAAATACCAAGGTGATCTTTTTGTTTTTTTGATTTGATTTTTAACATCAATTTTATCAATTCATCACTGTCAATAACAAGTCCTGGTTCCTGGTCTCCCAAAGAATCAGATGGTTCTATAAAATCTCTCCCATTCTGTGGATTGCATATCAAATTGCCAAATACTTCCTCCAATTCACAGAGAAATCCATACTCAGTTTTATCCACAGGTAGAATAAGCTTTAACTTTTCCTTGTATTTACTGTAATCTGTGAGGAATTTGAATCCTAATCTAGGATTACTCTTCATTTTGGCCAAAATAATTCGTTCTGATCTTTGACGGATTATTAGCAGTGATAAATTAATTTCCTTATCAATGGAATCTAATCTCATTTGTTTAATACTATTAATAAGACTACACTTTATTATATTATCTCGTTTAATTCTTAGTTTACACAGTTTCCTATTAATTCGTTTCGGTATAATGTCCGTAAACGTAGCTGCCTGAAATAAAATAGATAATAACGATGAAACAGAAGAAACAAATTCATCAGTATTCAAGAAATAAAAACTCTCATAATCAATCAGTATACTTAATTCTCTAAATAAATTCCAGTTGATTCTGGAACAGTGCACGTGTGCATTTTCAAAACTTAGTTTCTGTGTTATGCCACTTAAGATGTTCCATTGTAAAATAATTTGTTTGTGATCCAATTCTTTGAAATAATTGACAACATCATAACTGTGTGATTCCACCATTTCAGTTTCTAAGTATACATGATCTAAGCATTGCGAACCTCTAGTTGATTCATTTATAATCTGCTTGAGATCATGGTTAGAAAAAATTGATTATTTCACAGTCCTGTAACTTATTAAAGTCACCTACCACTTCATTATAGCCATGGCAGTCAAAGATAGATTGAAAAGAATTGGTAAATGTTTGATCATCAAATAAAGTAGCATACGGCGGTCTGTAAACCGCTGTTAAGATCAGATTATCAAATTGTATAGATAAGAAATCAATGATAGCATTATCATCACTAGTATGTAGAATTTTCGCCTTAAATACAGATTTACTATAAATGAGTACTCCTCCACCTCTTTTATCCAGCGATCTGTCTTTTCTAAATAAAGAGTAGTGAGGAATATCAAATTCATGGTTTTCTATGTCATTATTAAGCCAGGTTTCAGATGAAATTATAAAATCAAAATCATTACTTATTATAAAATTACAAAGCAAAAAGTTTTTGTTCCTAACACTTCGAAAGTTAGCATAAAATAATGTAAATGTGGAACACGACTTATCTAAACAATAATCAACTTTTACTGATTCAGCTTTGTTGGCTTCTTTATTATACGTTTCCCAGGTTTTGAGGCCATTCTTCCTCTCCCCCCGCTGTCCGCAATATTTATTAATGAAACATCGTTTTTTGATGTTGCAGTCTCAGAGGTTGCTTGATCAGTGGTTATCAGCTTCCGTTCCTGGTTGCTTATTAACTTTTTTGCTTTAGCCAACTTTCGTTGGAGAAACGTTTTGTCCCGGCCAATAAAAATGCTGCGAAAACTCAGATTCTCATCTTTCTTTTTGTTGATGGACTCAATTTGCATATTTGTTGGGCGTTTTGATAATTTCACAATAACTGGCCTTGGACGATCCGATCGTTTACCCACCCTAAAGCATTTTGCAATATCCGCATGTGTCTCTTCTTTTATTAACGCATTTAATTTCTGGACATCATTAACCTCAGCATTTTCAACAAGATTAAATAATACTAATTGATCTTGCTTGCTGTTTCTCGCTGATACTTCGTTCGCCAATATATTCAATATTTCTTCGCCAGATGATTTATTTTTAACAGGCGTATCACTTTCCACTGTTATAGCAGCCAATTCAATCCAAGGCTGAACATCAATTTGTATTTTGTCTAATTTAATGTTTAACGCTTCATTCAGTTCAACTATACGCACGCTTAAAGTCTCATTATTTTTAACTGCCTGTTCCAATTTCATCGCATTCACAACAGCCTCATTCTTCAATATAGACACTTCATTTTTTAAATAGTTGTTGTCTTCTTTCAACACCTTCACTGAGTTCTGGAGATCCATAACAATTTTTTCAATATCAGAATGCGACAAAATTGGAGTCATTTCAAATCGTGCGCGCAATTTATATATTAGGAAATTGATACAGGTGTTAAGGCCTCTAACCTATTCGTGTCTGTAAGTCCCATAGATGTCAGATCGCTGGAAGTCCTAAAATTCACAGTAGAGTCTGATATGCTTATATTATTGCTTGTGTCATTTAAATTCAAGTCCGCTATCTCCTGCACTAACTTGCATGTGTCCTCATACTTAATATCGGTATCCATGATCAAATGTTTTAATAATTAAATTGACACTTACTTATGGCAAGTGGAAGGTGAGAGTCGGAAAGCTACAGTCCCAGCAATAATCTGTTTTTATGTGTACGTGACCCACAAATAAAACAATTATACCTGTTCCAAGGCTCCTCTTCAGTGATATATTAAATCAGAACACTAGGCAAGTATTGGAAGATTATATTGTAAAATGTTGTAATCGTTTATAATGGAAAGAAATGTTAAAATGCGGCAGACCAAAATTTTAGAAACAGACAGGAAGCGAGATACTCAAAAACTGAAAATAGCGCACAATTATAAAAATAAAGTATTTAAACAAAGAATGTTCTGGAAAATAAAAGAAAAATTCTTTTTAAATAAAGTTGTTACAATCAGCTATGGTGGTTTAAATTTATCATTCAAGGTCATTTATATAAGGCGGAGGATTCAACATCCTCCACACAGGAAAGCTACAGTTTGTCTTGAAACCCTAACATGTTTGCTGGGTGGGTATTACAGTCTTATTATATGCAAATGCTGTTGCGAAAGCTGTTTTATGTGATAATTGCATAGTTCGACCTTGTAGTGGCCCTTTGGTCACTTCCATAAAAGAGCCTCTGAGAAGCCAGGCTCGGATAATTCATATATGCGGTATGATCATCTAATAATAATAAATTTATTTCGCATCATAGGCCAACATGCTAGATCATTGAAATAATAAATCAAAGGAAGGATATGTAGAGGTGAATGAAATTGTGACCAGCAAAGTATTTAATAAAGGGGGGCGGGTGTTGATGACGGGAAAAGTTATCATCAACTTCAAGATAGTTCAATCTGGTGGAAAAAAATAAAAACGAAATTCCATTTGACTAGACAAGATCAATTGGAGTTCAGTCCATGAAGTGTCCGAGCATCAAAGCGGGGTAGGTTGGGTCCGGACAGATGAGTTCAAGTGTGAGATCTGAAGTGCAATATTGACCAAAATGGAGTCGACTAGATTGAAGCTAGTGTTTCGTGCACTGATCTCTGGAATCCGTTGAATGAGGTTATGACTGATGGTAGACGAGGGGGAGTCGATGTCCAATGCAAACCGTCGGATGGTGTAGCGGGCTTTTAAATTTCCGCTCTTTTGCTGAAACAGAAAGGAAAAGTATTGGTTGAGCAAAACGTGGTAAAATATCCACTATATGGATATGATAGAATAAAAAATGAGAATATAAGTGGTATCTGAGAGTTAAAAGTGAAGCAAAGTAATTAATGTTGATGATTCCTCCATTTATGAAGACATTTAAAAGATCAGTTAATTTTGACACTATCCTCCAATCAGACTTCGGTACAAACCAAAATGGATTTTTCTTTGAGCATCTGACCTAGTGAACTTTTATCTCAGTCCACAATAAAGAAAATATGTAGGCAGTAGTAATCATCATCTATATTATAAATTTGCTTTACACCATCATTTTTGAAGCTATTTTGGAGGTAAATATTGCATTACAGTTTAACTCGGATATTCTTAGATTATTACTCTCATTCATATAATGGATGTATGCTCATCCAAGTTAATAATTTCCAATCTAAATTTTTAAGTGATACAACCGCAGATTCCCAAGGTAATCGCTTGAGTCTAATAGGTTTGAAAATTATATTTTTACGATAATGAAGAATGTGATTCCTATAGGACTTTAACAAATAAATACTGTTTGTTGCAAAGAAATAATATATATGCAAGCATGGATAAGGTGATGCGAACCTAGTAACAAATTAGTGCAGTTTTGACCAGAATGATAAACCAACGAGAGCATGAGCGGAAAATCTAATCTCATGCACATTCGTTTCGTGCTTACTGGCGTCTCATCAGTAGGAGTCGGTATTACGCCCTTTAACTACTATATATTTTGGTGAAGAATGTGGGATAATAGGACGGTAAAATCTCTTAGACGTATGTGTAAACCTTTAGTAGTGAAGCTAACATCATATGAAGCCTCGAAATTACGACACCCACGCTAACTCGCTCTATATAATATATATACCGAGTCTGTAAAGCATACTAACACTACGACCATTGTGTCAGTAACCGATACGAACATTATAGTACAGATAAGGTACATGGTACTTACACTATGGTTGCTGAGTTGGTGCATACTACTTAAATAATGGATAACAATGTATGTTATAGTTCACCGAAATTGAGAATCACAACTATTTCTAATCACCTGTTACACCAGTAAATCCATACACTCTGGAAAAACCTAATACATATTTGCATATATATTAGTTCTCCGCAACAAACTGTATTTAACTGTTGTATAATGAATTCATTGATGTTATGCTTTCCGCAAATTGTGATAACTGATATCGATCAAGGCCCGAATGTATGGATTTCCTGGAGTAACTTGTGTTTAGAAAAAGTTGCAATTCTCAATTTGGGTGAACTATAGCATACATTGGTACCATGCACCGACTCGGCAACCATAGTGTTAGTACCATGTATCTTTTCGGTACTATATGGTTGGTATCGATTACTGACACAACAGCCATAGTGTTAATATCCTTTACAGAATCGGTATATATATTATATATAATGAGTTAGCATGGAAATAACATTTTCGAGACTTCAAATGATGTTAGCATCACTACTATAAGTTTACACAGTCGTCTACGAGATTCTACCGTCCTATTATCCCATATTCCTCACCTAAATATATAGTGGTTAAAGGTCGAATACTGGCTCCTACTGATGAGATGCCAGTAAGTACGAAACCAATGTGCATGAGATTATACTTTCCGGTCATGCTGTATTTGGTTTATCCTTCTGGTCACAACTAATTCTGTGAATTTTTTGATGATAGATAGTAACGCGCGATTACGCGTTACAACCCAACGAAGCTCAATTATGACAAATAAAGTTTTCCTTGTGGTCACATATGTTAATTCTAGTTTTACACAATATTTCTATTAACTGTAATTTGAGCAACAATCTCTGTTAGATTCAAGCAGTTTTAATTAAGATTTCTTGAACTGAAAATTTATTTGTAATTAATAGGGCTTTGTTTAATAATAAAGCACACCCGCACGAAATACACCGGTAACATGCAGTTGATTTGTGTGACATGACTCTCAAATCCAGGATTTATGTATTTTATGCGTATCAACAACTCTGCTAAGGTATTCTGGATTTATATTTCTTACTTTTACAATAATTCACCTAAAATTAATAATTATTCAGCCAAGACACTCTGAATTTATACATTTTGTATAATTTCTCATTCACACAAAAATGTCAATTCTTCCGAGACATTCTGGATTTATTTATTGTGACTACTTTTGTACAAGACAGTAACTTGTGTTGACAATATATTATTTTTTTGCCGTCTAGTGCACGGTCTATTTAGATTAACATTGAATTTTAATTTGCTTTGTAACATTGTGTTCAATATATGTGTGATGATTCAACTTAGCCTTCTCACATCACCCATTGGAAAAAAGTCGGAGGCTAATCATAAGCACGCTCTCAACATCAGCTACCAGGCATATGTAGGAATGGTATAGCATCACTAAATGGACAGCTACCCCACAAAACCTCCTACATAAATGGTAGTCCGTTTCGCTGAATAAAAACTAATATATAAATAATCAGCTACTCTAGCCTATGAGAATTTCAATCAGACGCTACACCTCCCGCTAGCACATGCACTTTGGATGAATGCCACGGAAGAGTGACTCCGGTAAAGCATGTAAAACACACAAGAAAACAAATCCTGATCCACAAATCACAGCGGGCCACCTTCTCAAGATCAGAATTCTAGAAGACTGCCACACGATAATGGGTGAGGACGATGTAACACTGCCATCTATACTAGACAGCGCGCACAAACACAAGATGACATCTAGCTCAGGAAATGCAGGATGCCCGGTGGCGAGACCAGCAACAAGCCACACCACATGGACCCAGTATAAGATATGCCAATTCGATCAAGACTACCTTGACGAGTGGATGGACGATGTTACTTTATTGGCCAAGGTGTTCAATATAACAGAAGAGGGCTCAATATTTTGAGGGCTTGGGAGACAATCCCAATGTTTTTCAGACGCGGTCTAAAATATATCCTGCATCAATATACGGAAAGAATATTTTCGCAGCCATGGCAGATCCTGCAACGCGCCGTCAAGCAGCGCCTGACACCAGATCGGGAAGACAGGCTTACAGAATTGATGAACCAGGTGTTCTAGGTAGCCGCACGCTTTTTGAGCTATTTAGGGAGATGGAGCTGAAAGCCTCTGAATTCAATCTACTCAAGGAAATCTTGATGCGACTTTTGATTCAGACGCTTCCTCCGGCACTCCAAGAAATGGTCACGTTTCTGCATAAATCCGTCGAAGTGCAAGATGACGTACTGCAGGCACGTCTAGACAAGTGGTGGAAGAATTCGCCATGCCAGGCCAACAAGGCATCTGTGCACGATCCTACTCACCATTTGCGTCGCCTGTGGTACTGGTACCAAAGTGCGAACCCAGAACATTCAGAGTATGCGGGGATTAACGTATTCTCAATTCTTGCACACAGTCTGATTCGTACATCCTGCCTAATCCAACTGACCTACTCAGATCCGCTATCGGTCATGCTGTGTACTCAAAACTCGACCTAGTGAAAGCCAACTATCAAGTACCCATGGAAAAAGACTCCATTTTGTATACACACAAATATCATTATATGCCTTTCCGTCTTAAGAACGCATCTCAAAGATTTCAACGCGTTATGAATGAAATACTAGACGTTCTCCTATTTGTAATTATCTATTTAGACGACATTCTGGTATTCTCCAACTCAATGTCCAAAACTATGCAGCATATTGAAATTCTACTCGCACGTATAGCAGACTATGGCATCCGACTTCATGGCGACAAATCTGTCTTTGCACAAAAATCAATTGAATGCCTCGGTCATCAAATTTCCGAGAAAGGTATGACACCTATACCTGCTAAGGTTCGTGCCATTCAAGATCTACAGCTGCCAACCACAGTTCGAGCGTTTGGACGATTCTTAGGCAAGATAAACTCTTATTCTCGTTTCGTACCTTGCCTTGCCAAGATCTTGGAACCTCTTCACAAATATCTTGTGCCAGAAATCCGTTTTGTCAAGAAATCACAACCGATTCAGCTCAACGTGGATGACATGCAGGTTTACGAGGATGCCAAAAGGATTTTATGCAGAGCCACCATGATACATTCAACGTATTGGTCTCAACCTTTTGAATATATCTCAAACGCATCCGATGTTGCCATAGGTGCAGTATTTCAACAGTCCATCAATGGCGTACACCGAACAGTCGCGTTCTTCTCGCAAAAACTACAACCCCGCGAGACACGATATGATAAATTAGGAAAAGTGTTACTCTCCATCTACCGGTCAATCCTACATTTCCAAACCTATCTGGATGGCCTAAAGTTCAAGATCTACACCGACTTCCCTCCTCTACTCACAATGCTCAGAGGAAAGAAAGTGTATTTATATTCACGACGTGTCAACTCACAACTTACATGAATACACGAGTATAAATAAGAAGTCACTCACGACAAAGGATCAGAATACGTAGTCGTGGACTCCCTAAGACGTCCTGCAGAACTCCGCGGCAGTGTAAAATAACTTTCGGTGGCCCTCGGCCGTTTATACCTGAGAAACTCCGTCATAAGGTCTTCGAGCTTTACCATTCAATGAGCCATCTATTTGGCGAAGCCACAGTGGAAATCTTATCCAGAACTTATTTTTGGCCTAGCATGCGGCGAGATTTCAATAAATAGTAAAAACAATGTGTAGAATATCAGAGATGCAAAGTGACGTGACACACCAAAACGGTGCCACAAGTCATCAAACTGCTCAAAGTACGGTTCACGCACATACACGTTGATCTGGTAACATTACCTGCCATGAAAAATATATGCCAACTACTGTCAATACGGGATCGCACAATTCGATGGTATGAGGCCTTACCACTACCAGACACGAAACAAGACACTGTCAGTTGTGCTTTAGAGCTCAATTGGTTCGCTCGGTTTGGTGCTCCAGCTGAAGTGACTACCGATCGTGGCGCATAGTTCCTCGGCAAAGATTGCGCTGCCCTATTGAAATACTATTGTGTCAAACACTTTGTGACCGAAGCTCGTAATTCTAGAGAAAATGGTTTCATCGAAAGACCACACCGGGAACTGAAAGCGGCGCTCAAGGCTAGCCCAGAAGAAAAAAATTGGCTTGCGGCTTTTCCGGAAGTACTTCTGTCAATGCGTACAAGACCTCGAGAGCCGAAAATATGTAGCTCCGCTGAAGTGGTATTTGGCGAATGTCTACGGCTGCCTGGCAAACTAGTCTGATCACACTGTGAAACTGCGATAACGATGAACGGTCCAGCATTTCTGTTTCCACTTCACCGTTACCTACAGTAGAACATTCAGTATCGGCCGATTTGTCCCACACGTCAACAACATGGTCCAATCTATAAAGGCAAAGATTTTGATGTCTGCAAATGGTTCTTCGTCAACAACGGCATGTATAACAGGATTCTAGGCAAACCAAAGCGCGGTCCTTATCGTGTGTTAGATCGACGTCAGAATTACATAATTTTTGAGATTAATGGTAAAGCCGAAGCTGTCTCCAAACACAGATTATCCTCGGCCGACGTTGATCCAAATGACCCGCTGTTCCACGATGTTGACCTATCAGGCGGCGAAGAGACGATTATTAATTCTCCAGACAGTTTTGCTGACCGCGGGCTGACGCCCGACATCTCACCAGCAAAAGAGCCAACTGATGCTGCCACGAGATATAGAGGAACCAATTTCAGTGTCGACGGAGCCAACATCAGTGTTTACTCGTTACGACAGAGCCATAACACCTCCCGTATGGTTAGCCCCTTTCATTGTGTACGAATTTTCTTTGTTGGGATGATGTATGTAACGCGCCGCTCCGCGTTACAACCCAACCAAGCTTAGTTACGACAAATATAGCTTTCATTAAGGTCACATATGTTAATTCTAATTTTACACAATATTTCTCTTAACTGTGAATTTAGCAGCAATCTTTGTTGGTTAGGATTTTGTTTAATAATAAAACACCCCGCGCGCAATACGCCGGTAACATGCAGTGGATTTATGTGACATGACTCTCAAAACCAGGATATATGTATTTTATGTGTATCAATAATTATGCTAAGGCATTCTGGATTTATATTTCTTTCTTTTTCAATCACTCACATAAAATTAATAATTATTCAGCCAAGACACTCTGGATTTATACATTTTGTATAATTTCTCATTAACACAAAAACGTCAATTCTGCCGAGACATTCTGGATTTATTTATTGTGTGTATTGTGACTACTTTTGTACGAGACAGTAACTTGTGTTGATAATATATTATTTTTTTCCGTCTAGAGAACGGTCTATTTGGATTAACAGTAAATTTTAATTTGCTTTGAATCATTGTGTTCAATATATGTGTGATGATTCGACTTAGCCTTCTCACATCACCCATTGGAGGCTAATCATAAGCACGCTCTCAACATCAGCTACCAGGCATATGTAGGAATGGTATAGCATCACTAAATGGACAGCTACCCCGAAAAACCTCCTAAAAGATAATTTATCTACCCAATCATTGAAAAGAACAGTCATTTCCTCAAGAGCAATATAAATCTAGATATTAATGATTTGAGCAGATATTTAATAAAGGTTAGTCTAAAGATGAACAAAAGAAAATCGCAAGCATCAAAATTTGCTGTAGGACTGAATATATTTATATTTATCTGCATAAAACTGTAAAAAACGAAGAATTCGTGATTAAAATTCAAAACGGCTTTAAGGAATTTGTCACAACAATTACGAGTATAGCTTATGCTGAAAGAAATATTGAAGGACTTCTTTTAGAATGTGAGCCATAATGAAAGTTTTTATACTTTTACCATGTGCAAAAAGAAATTTGATCCGATACAAGAAACGATTCTTTTGATATTCTTTTCAAGTATCTACAAATGAACATCTCTTTATAAATGAAAGGAATGACCAAATAAAATAGAAAATAGTAAACATAGACAGATTGTGAAATAATTGAAAAACTAATCATTTGCTTGAATTATCTCCAGCTCAAGTTCAATAGCTAAACATGCTTCTTCTGCTAGCATAAATCCGGCTGCAATTTGTTTATCAATAAATCATCGAATTTGGCTTACTCACTTCTGTTATTGCATTTATTAATGATTTTAAATACTACATCTGGAGAACATACGTTTTAGATTTCAACAATGTGTTGTGCAATTGCCTAAGTGTATTCACCATTTGATTTGAATCGGGCGTTTAAGTTGCAATGCTCTCTCATTCGAGAGATTAACTGTCCGGTCGTTCGGCCTAAGTAAGTTAATCGACAACTTGCGCATGTATATTGGTAAATAATATTTGATGTCAAAATTAACGGCTGTTTCTCTTTTATTGCTGGTAACCGCAGGTGTGTGATCTCGTAGTATAGCTACATTAATTGTGCGTTTTAATTCCGCTTCAACTTTATTTTATGCTGTCCGGGAAACTGCATCCCTTTAAATGGAATGTTCGGGTTGACTGTTTTCTTGTCTGATCCGAAATATGTCTGTTTTTTTAGTTCCACTTTTAATAATTGATTCATTTAATTATCTAATATAGGCATTAGACATTAAATGTGTATAATTTGGATTTGGCGGAACTTAGAACGCGGAGCTTCAGCATGGTACAAAATCAATAAAGGTATTTAAAGCATAGTAACCTTGATTTAAATAATTTTTCTTACCACCCGAGCAATCAATTTGAGAGTCATTATGTTGGAAGACTTACAAATTTGATATTCAGGCCTGGTATAGCACGTATACTTGTAAACCACAGCATGATTCGAGGACAATTGCACTGTCTAAAAATTTTTCATATAAATCAAAGGACCAACTTATGAATAGGCCAGACGAAAAAATACATAGATTAGGGACATGATAAAGATTATCAGCCATAAAATAGAAAATTGTGGAGATCCTTGCTGGTAGACCATTTTCTTTTTCTAAAATTTATAAAATGTAAAACCTGTTACCAACAAAGCTGACAAATATGCCTCACACTAAATTTTCTTTCGAAATATTCTGTGCGAAAATTCGAAATATATGTAACCGGGATGATCAGTTGAATTTCGAGTATTACAGCTCTTATATGTGGTTGGAAAAAATTTTGTGTAAAAATTTTAGTCATTCACATTCTATAAAATCTATTCAAAAAAATTATTTTATTTTGTCTTTATTGTAATAACTGTATCATTATTTGTATCAACATAAGTGCTTCCACTAACTGTTATGTTAAATTCTCCGACGAATTATCTAGGCCTTTAATGAGTATAAATCCATCAGCTCTATAATTGCCCAATATTGTCTTACGAGCACGTCTACCACCACGTTTTCATTCCCGGAATTGTGATTTATTGTGCAGTTGCAATCTACCTGCCAGGTTATCTGAGGCTTTACCCTACGAATGTAATTTATCTTTGACGTTTTACCAAGGATACTAAGTAGGGGATTATGGTCAGTCATCATCTTAATGTAATAACCATCCAGGTACGCTCGAATTGCAGAAGTGCAGCATATACCGCTCTTTACTGAATGTCCTACACTGGGCACGTCCGCTTTTGAGTTTGTAATTCTAACCATTGAGCCACTCCACCGCACGCTACTCATATATAAATAATGTATTTTGGTTAGCCTTTCCTTCGGGTAGAGCCTATACGTCGTTTTTTAGACATAAAGTTCCAACTAGCCACCCAAATCTGTATCTATAGAACAAAATCAACGTTATCCGTGTAAGTGGCATTGAATTTAGCAATGATTGAATTATACTATCATTGTTTGCGCGAGTGGTTTTAACAATTATTTAAACCAAGTTTGCGATCTTGATATAAACACCAATCACATTTTCTCCGTTAACAACATACTCCTTCAAGCAGTAAACTCACAGAAACTATTGGAATATAATTTCAAACATATGAAAATTTCCCAGAACATCCAGGTTTAAATGCAACACATATTTTTAACTGTCACCAAAAACAATAACTAATTTTGAGTTCAAGATTTAAGACAAATAGCTAACCTACATGAATTCATTTTAGTTCTGGGTAATATAAAATTTTAAACTGTTTGAACCAAAGTTTCGATTCAACGATCCACATCAACATGATTTAACTCGAAATCGATTATATATGATATAACACAAACGATATTTCACTCTTAAACATCGACGATATTGTAATATTTCGAGATATCAAGAGAGATTTTGACACAAAATCCATACACCCAATAGTTAAGGAACTTACCAACCTAAACTTGTGCACGAACACACCGGAATTCATCAGGAATAATAGGTATTCAGAAGTGGATTTAGTTCTCAATTTTGGTGCAAATTAGCATATCGTAAATATTGTTGAGTTGGTACCATGTACGACTCAGCAACAGTAGAGTTGGTACCCTTTACAGGACCAGTATATTTTATATATAATAAGGTGAATTTAACGTCTTATTGTAGAAGACTTTATGTGAAATTAACTTCGCTACTGTTGCTTTACACATTCGTATATTAGATAGTACCTCTCAATTGTCCCACATTCCTCAGTCAAATATATAGTGGATATAGAGCGTAATGCCTGCTTTTCTGCTGTCGCCAGTAAGCACGACACGGATGTGCACTTGAGATTTTACTCTCCTGTCATGCTGATTTTGGTTTATCCTTCTGATCCTATTTGAACTCGTTTCTTACAAGGTGCGCTACAACTAATGCACAGTTGCATATTTATTCGTTCTCCGCAACAAACACAAACTAAAAGCATAAACACGTTTTTAAATTCTAATTCAATTTCGAATTTGGCTGTAACATGCTCTTGAAACATGTTATTCCAATTCTTAAATAAGAATCAATTAACTTATACCGTAAGTTCTCAACTCACACTAATTTACACCAATAGCAATTCAGCTATGGTTAACAAGTGGCACATTGTGTCGTGAAGAATTCTATGAAAAGACTATTTAAACTGTTACTAATTAGTGTCACTATGCAGAGAACGGAAGCGAAATACATGCAGTCATAGAAATTTCTGTCTTGAAGACCGACGAACAAAAGTTAGTCACCCCTGGAATGGCAGCATAAAAATTTCTGGGTTTGATAGGAAACAACCTTCATTCCGTTTAAATTGAAGCCTCGAGTTTGGTCTAACTACGCAGTAAAATATAATTTTTAATGAAAATTGGCCGAATGAAAGCAAGCGTATCAGACGCGAATGGCAGGTTTCGGCTACTAATGGATACTTTGTCCACTCGTATCTGGGCAGATATTTCTCATCAGCCTTAGTTGATAGAATATCCAAGAGAAGGAGAACTCAGAATACAATTCATTTTCACAAGAAATGGACAAACATGTGCTCTTTTATATCCCACATATAGCCATGAACAATGCGAATCATAATGAATAAATACTGCATCGGCCATCGAGCAATATAAAACGGTCAAATTATAAGCGAAATAAGGCTCCTGCAGCCAACTTCATGTCCGATTCCGTCTAATTTCCTTCTCTTACTTCTACTCAATTTAACAATGACGCTGTTTTACATACTATGAATATGAGTGATGTTGATCATATCAATGAGCCCAATATCGGGTTGCGAAATATCGAAAATAGTTTAGGTAGACTATCATTCATTAAACATAGATTCTGTTTTAACATCGTCACATTTTATGTGCGAAAATTAAAACAACTTGGACAACAAGTAGCTCTTGCATGTACGTTGAATAAATTAGAAATCTATTTATGCCGCGTATCTGAAACCAGAATACAAGAACCCATGTGCATTCCAGAACTGGGTTCACAATCCTTATCTACGCATTATTCGAATATCTGGCTTCACGGAGATTTCTCAAATGCTAAATGCAGCGTCAGTATTGTCCTTAGCACACAAACTAAATCTTGCTTAATTGTATGAGTCCCTGAAAAGAGCCGATTTTGTGCGGCACGTTTAAATACATCTACTAAAATTATTAAAAAATTGTAATCAACTTTGCCATTTCGTTGTATCTGCACATGCTCCTACTGATTGCAACAAAGGCAAAATCAAAACGATTTTACTCAGGAATAAGCTTCTTACTAAGTACAGCGCGAAATTCAGATATAGTCTTGATTATGGTAGTTAGAATATACATTTTAAGCTCGACGCGCAACGATATTGACAAGCGAATGTTGGATAGATGCGCCAAAAATAGATTTTAGTTAAGTAGCACAAACTTCAGACGTTGCAACACGGCGTCCTCCAGCACCCGGACAATGATAGAATCAAGCAGACCATTTATAAATTAGTTATAGATGTCGTGGTTGCATAAAAGTTTGTCGTTCTTTTTGGAGCACTTTAATCAACTCGGAGCATGCACTTATCTGTTGAATATTTGCACTCAAGTTTTCAGGCAAAATAAATAATAATGAACCTAAAGTAGGTGTAAGCAAACTCAAACAATCATCCTTCCGACAAAAATCTGATGATATTCTATAATCAAATATAACTGGTCTTGATGAGAAAAATTTGAATTTACTTGGAATGAAAATAAGTTCCACTACGTACAATACAGGTACTATGGCATATAGCTTTGTAATCTCCCATAGAAATATAAATTTGGTCTCTGGAAAATCTATGGAGATACTCAAAACTAGGCGCCAAATTTCAGCTATCTCTGCTTATAATTATATTCATAGAGTTGTAAGATGCCAAGCGTTCATTTCGAATCCTTTCGGACAATAAAGTCTGAAGAGATTGAAAATAGAATTCATCTCAGTTAATATACGTTACGAGTTCCAACTTATTTGCACAAGAATCCCGAGAAATCTTAAATTTATTTAAACTATAAATAATAAAAACAATCCTTTATAATCGATAAAATAAGTCGTCTTGATAGATGAAATTTTGAGGCACCTGTGTCAGTCCCGATTCCAAAAAGCCTGTATGAACAATGTGAAATATAAATCTCTAACAACCATCAGAGTTAGAAATAGGTGATGCAATCCCATCTCATAAACACCGAAAACCTGCAGGTCGCGATGGTTTCCCTACGAGCTTATTTAAATTAAAATCATAATTCGCGTGCTAATCATCGTGATATAAGCTTGACTCAAGTCGTATCAGTTTAGTTAGCTTTTCGCGTGAATGACAGGCTAGGGAAAAACAAGTCGGATTCTGGTCAGGAAGAAGTTGCGTAGATAATATTTTAACCTTAAGGCAAGTTCATGAACAGCGACAAGTATATGGCCGTCCCCCGATAGCTACCTTTGCATTTGGCACGGTGGATCGTAATATCCTTTTTCATATTCCGTCGGAAAGTGTTGTCCCAAATATATTTGTAAATAATATACGCGTTCTCCACTAAAATAATTCTGGTTGCGTTAAGGTCTAAAACGAATTAACGCACAACATTATTATCAGCAGTGGTGTTCGTCAAGGGTGTCCACATTCCAAAATTTTGTTTAATTTGGCAAAAGATGCTATTATGAACAACGCACTTCCAAAAATTCATGATGCAGGTGTTGAAGTTATCATGGGCAGTAAATTAGTCAATCTAAACTATACAGACGGTATTGTTCTATTATTCGTCAATAGAGATTCTGCTGAGACCAATTTGAAGAGATTAACAGTCAGATACTGTTTGTGGCGGAGAAATAATATACATGCAATTTTGTAATGGGTGTTGCGCACCTAGTAACAAATTAATTAAAATATGACCAGAAGGGTAAACCAAAGACAGCATGAACGAAAGTATAATCTCGTGTACACTCGCTTCGTGCTTACTGACGACTTATTAGTAGGAACCGGTATTACGCCCTTTACCCATTATATATTTCGTTCAGGAATATGGCAAAATAGGACGGGACAAACTTCTATACGGTTGTTTAAACCTACATTAAAGAAGCTAACTTTATATAAAGTATTTGACAATGCGACTTTAAAGCTAACTCACTATATTTAATAAATATATCGAGTCTGTAAAGGGTACCAAAATTAGGGATATTGTGTCAGCACCCGATACCAACATTATAGAACCGAAAATATACATGGTACTAACACTATGGTTGCGAGTCTGTGCACGTTACCAACACGATGGATTTCAATGTATGCTAAAGTTCACCAAAATTGAGAACTACAACTCTTTCTGAACACCTGTTTCTCCAGTAAATCCATACACTTTGGCCTTTATTGATATCAATTAATACGTTATGCGGTAAGCACGAAAAAATGTGCACGAGACTATACTTTACTTTCGTGCTGCTTTTTGTTCACACTTCTGGTTATATTTAAACTAATTTTTACTAGGTGCGCAACAATTTCATATATATTAGTTTTCTGCCACAAAGTGTATCTAACTTTTATGCTTTTAACTGAATGATGTTCTGATTGCCGCGAAGTGTGATAACTGCTATCGACTGAGGTCAAATTGTATGGATTTGCTGGAGTAACAAGTGTTCAGAAATGTTTGTAATTTTCAATTTTGATGAACTTTAGCATACATTGAAATCCATCGTTTTGGTACCATGTACCGACTCGGCAACCATAGTGTTAGTAACACGTATCTTTTTGGTAGCATAATGTTGGCATCGGGTACTGACGCAACAGTCATAGTGTTAGTATTTTTTACAGAGTCGGTATATATATTATACAGAGTGAGTTAGTGTGGAAGTCGCAATTTCGAGGCTTCATATGATGCTAGCTTCACTACTATAGGTTTACACATTCGTCTAGGAAATTTTACCGTCCTATTATCCCACATTCCTCACTCAAATATATAGTGGGTAAAGGGCATAATACCGGCTCCTACTGATGAGTCGCAAGTAAGCACGAAATGAATGTGCATGAGATTATAATTTCCATTCATGCTGTCTTTGGTTTATACTTCTTGTCGTATTTGAACTAATTGGTTACTACATGCGCAACACCGAATACAAAGTTGGATTACCAATCTTTTTTCTATGTTTGACGAGATGAGTATGAGAATCGCGAAAAATAGAGTATATTTCTCCAATCTTCGTCATTTATGTAGAAACTCAAGTATTTCACTCTGTTGTAAAGGTCCTGTGTACAAGGCGTTTGTATGTAAATTTATCATACGCTAGAAGGACTTGTCCCTTAATAGTCAAAGAATTTAGATGCTTAAATGCATTTGACTACGTTGTATGAGAAGCACAGCACATGTAGATTACCGGCAACGAATAATCAACGCTGCATACGCAGTCATTTTTTGGATCTGCCAAGAAGTGCTCCTTGTTAGAAAACAAATAAAGCTTCATTAACTACTTGGCTTGGTTACGTTTTCCGTATACACTCAATTTAATTACCTAGGAGAGTATTGTTATCTCGTCCTGCCTCAGGTTATCGTATGGAACAATGTAAGCAGATTTTGACATAGCAGAAACAGTTATAGTCAACTAAATCCAATTTGGATAGTATAGGACTCATTTATCTGCCAGAATTTGGTCCCTGTACACGTCATACTTCTTGATTGAAAGCCCTGCGCGATATTGCATCGAATCGAGCTCAGTGGCGATCTTGTTGCAGTTGTCTAGTAGAATCCACTAATCTAGCTGGCGTCCATAACCTCTGGTATTCTTTCATTTCTTAAGAATACAACTGTACTCTCCTCTTTTTGGATATTTCCAGGATGGCGGTAGTTTTGTTATGTTGTTCGACGACTGGTTAAATACAATGGGATTGGTGTTTACTTCAAGCTCGCAAACTTGATTTAAAGAATTTCCAGGATATTCGATTTATTCTACGTCACGGCGACGAATCCGCTTCATTGAGTAATGGCAACTGCGGTCGTGTCTTAAAGATTACTGATTATAATATTCAAAACATAGCCACGTCTGTAAGAATCGGTAATGGTCAAGCAAGATAAGCTTCTTTTCGTTCTGATGTTTCGCAGAGATCATAACTCTCTACGTTAGTAACTGACAATAGTTATCTAGGGCCTGTCCGCGTATTTTGCACAAATTTGCTTGATCATCGACTCTTTAACGTACTAAACGTTTTTCCACCTACTTCAACTTCTTCAGCGTGTGCTCATCAGGATTAAAGACGTTATTTTGACACTAGCTGTTTCTTGTGTTTTCATCGCGTTTTATCACACACCAATGTCATCCAACTGATTCTCATAATACGATTACGACATTTTGCCATCCGCAGGTTCTCGTTTCTTCGTCTTCGTGCTTGAGGCTCGAAACTGAATATCCGATTGCTGCTGAGAATTGAGATACCCCCAATTTCAAATACTTATTCTAGACCATTTTTATCCAGTCAAAGCTAACTGTTTTGTTATTGCATGCGACATTGCTATGAAGTGCGGACGGTAATATTCTTATGCAAGTTCCATCATTAGCACTATTGATAAATAATAGCTACCCACTGTCTCACTCACCCGTACATAATCCTACTTTTGATTTTTTAACTTGACCTTTTCAACATTCGCACCAGTCTGACTTTATTGCGGCCTATAAATTTATATATTTATTTGCTCTATTAACCTTCTATTTTATAACTTGAATTTACAAAAGTAAAGTTAAATAGGTAATAAACGTTGTCGCGGTTTTTGTAAGTTTCCGAGACTATAACATAGATCCAAAAAGCATTGAACATTAGATAAAATGTAAAAAACTAGATATTGTTGAGGCCCCTAGCCTATTCGAGTCTGTAAGCCCCATAGATGCCAGATCGCTGGAAGTCCTAAAATTCACAGTAGAGTCTGATATGCTTATATGATTATTTTCGTCACTTAAGTTCAAGTCCGCTATGTCCTGCACTAACCTACTTGTGTCCTCAAATTTAATATCGGTATCCATGAATATATGAGATAACAATTAAATCGATACTTACTGTTAGGCAATCGGAAAGTGAAAGTTGGAAAGCTGTTCCACTCAGCAATAATCTGTTATGGTATATACGTGAACCAACGATAAAATCAAATATACCTGTTCCAAGGCTCCTCTTCAATGTTATTTTATATCAGAACAAAGGCAATTGATGGAGACATATATTTGATAATGATGTAATCGTTTACTATAGAAAAAATTTAAAATGCAGCAGACCAAAATTACAATACCAGTCACGTAGCGAGATATTCGAAAACTGAAAATAGCGCACAATTTAAAATCAAGTATTTAAACAAAGAATGTTCTGGAAAATAAAAAGGAAAAAATTCTTCTTAAATAAAATTCGTTACAATCAGCTATGGTTGTTTAAATTTATCAGTCAATGTTATTTTACATAAGGCGGAGGATTTAACTTCCTCCACAATATCGATGATTTAAGAAGACATTTGATAATGCCTTGAATGAAGATTAATTCTAAACATCAAAAACGCTAAAAATTTGATGTATGGCTGATTTAAATTATCTATACCTTCACGGATCACTAAATGATAACAGCTTCTGTGGTCAGGCACATTGATAAGATAGTTTGTTGTGATAAAAGGTTTGGAATTGATAAGGAGAAATATATTATCGGAAGGTCTATAATTCAGTATTTGATACAAAGTTATCGTCGGAATGAATCCCATTAGCAGTAATGATTTTTTCCTGATGTGAATCATCTGTCAGTATTATTTTCTTTACAATAAGTAGCTAATTAATATTTTATTCTGAGCTATCATAAACTTTTACGGTAATAGTAAATATCGTCAACTATCATTCAAGAGCAAACTATCTTTGCTGTTTATCATTTGGCAGTTATCATTTAATTATCTTTGCTGTCGTCTTAGCTCAGTTAATATCCATCACGTATAATTTATTGCTTGCGTTTATCAATTCAGAGAAATCAAAGTCAATAATTGTGTAGAGTAGAAAAATCAATTCAACCAGCAGACAGGTTTCGTCCTTATTGGGAACTCATCACGTACTGGCCCAAATTTGACGCGGACAGGACTCGAACGTGGGCACGTCTGCTTCGGAATCTGGTGCTTTAACCACTGAGCTACCCTGCCACACACTACGCACAAATTTCAGTCATATACTAACTAATGTAATCCGTTTAGTTTTTTTCCTTTTAGGTGGAGCTCACATGGCATCAATTTAGACCCAAAGTTAATACTAACCATTCCTAATCTGTCATTACTAAACAGACACAACATCAAATGAGGAAGTGGTTTTGAAATGAACATTTATATAATTGAACGAACATTGGTTGCACGTTTGTATTGTGTAGAAAAGACAATTCATATAGTAGACCGGTTTCTATACAATACAATTCTTAGTTTATACTAACATATGTAAGTAATTAATGGGTCAGGTGTTTATATGAAGACCGCAACCCTGATTATAATAATTGTTATCACCGCCCACGCAACCCATTTTCGTTTAATTATATAAATGTTCATTTCAATATTTCTTCCTCATCTAATGTGTTGTCTGTTCAGTAATGTCAGATTGGGGATGGTTAGTTCGAACTTTGTGTCTAAATAGATGCCATATGAGCTCCACCTAAAAAGTAAAAAAACTAACTGAGTTACATTAGTTAGTATATGATTAAAAGAGTGTGTAGTGTGCAGCAGGGTGGCTCAGTGGTTATAGCACCAGATTCCGAAGCAGACGTGCCCAGGTTCGAGTCCTCTCCGCGTCAAATTCGGGCCAGTACGTGATGGGTTTTCAATAAGGACGAAACCGGTCTACCAGGTGAATTGCCTTTTCTACACTATAGAATTCTTAGTTTATACTGACAAATGTATGATTTTAATGGGTCAGGTGTTTATATCAAGTTCATAGCCTTGATTAAAGAAAACGTTATCACCGCCGCACAACCATTGATCGTTTAAATCAAAGAAAGGTTTATCGCACATTATAATTTTATATTGTTACTATTGATCTATTTAAATAGGCGCAAGTCCAAATATATAAATCTAATTCTAGCTAGGATGACTATTAGGAAAATATATGTTGACCATTAATATAACCGTACTAGAAAGATAGTGCTAAGTTGCTGCATTATTCCCTGTTTTGTAATGTGGCCAGAAACTTATCAATATTGAAGGAAGCAGAAGTCTCCGCAGTTATTTTTGTCATAATATATTAAGCTAAAATTCTATTGTTAAAGACTCTTCTATCAGATTACTCAAATAATCACATGAATAGTCATTCATGATGATTAACATGTCGTTACAAAAATTGTATTGTCTAAACCCTACACATGAAGATCATTATGTACCGAATTGCAACAATATAAATATAATTTATGAGACAAGAGTAGCTGGAATATTTATTTTATCCACCATTTTGTTAATTATAATCATTATGCAGAGTCATAAAAAAGTCAAATTAACTAATGTTTTACTGCCATATAACCATAAGTCGTTCATGGTTATATGTGGACTGCATAAAAACACTACGTTGTCCATTCCTAGTGAGGATGGTTTATATTCGGAGTTTTCCTTCTATTAGATAGTCTGCCAACCAAGGCTGATAAGCACTATCTGCCCAGATGCCAGCGGTCAAAGTTTCCTTCGGCAGGCGAAACTTGCCCTTCGCGTCAAGGAAGATTCTGATTAATAAATTTATTGATATTTCTATAATTCTAATTTACCGCTTATCAGAAAATCAAGGTAGTTTTACGACTAGGATAGATTTCAACAATGAAATACCATTTGATTTAAGCTAAGTAATTTTCAGATAATTCTTAAATTCATATGTCTATCGTAAAGCGCATTATCCGGAATGCGTTATTCACCCAGTTCTCAGCAGCTGTTGCGTGGAGAGGACCGTTTGCTTTAAATAGGATAAAAGACGCACTGGTCAAAACCAGTGTTACGACTGAAAGTCGCCACACACTGAGGCCAGCCTATCTGAGCTCTGGAACTTCTTTGTTTCCAAGCCGGAGTATGATTAGTTCTTCAGCAACGTTATCGATGACCTCATCCCGGAGTGGAGAATAGTGCCTGCGATCAAACACAGCTCCGCCTGAAGATGGCGGATTTGGCTGAGCTGCGCATAAAATGACTGAACGCCGCGCCAACTATGTGTTTCAGTTCAATGAAACTCAGTGTCTCCGTTCTGAAAATCGTGGTCTATGCTAACTTTTGGCTTTTGCACAGACGCAGTCAAAGCCAGTTGTTCACATACTTTTGATGAGCATACTAACGTTTATATTTATGTGTGGAAACATTGGTTGCAAGAAGTTAATATTAGTTCGTATACCTATTTGGTTCATTTTTATATTTCGCGGTAAGATTTAATCTCAATTTCCGTATATTTCGATAATACTTGTTAATCAGCGACGCATAGGTTGGCATCGCTTTGTGTTCGTGCGAAATTTGCAAATAGAGTGTTGTTAGTGAAATACTTGCTAAATCTTTTCATTTATATTCGACGGCTAGTCTATTCAAGGTTACTGTAGGGAGAATTAAATATCTCATTTACGTGATGGTTAAATAGTTTTCAACGAATAGTTAATCGATATTTGGCCACACATAGACAATCTTGTTAAATATGAAACTTGCTTATTGATTTAACTTAACATTAAAAATATTCACATCCATGCATGTAGTGTCCACATTGCATTTCTCCATAAAATGATTGCTGTGAGCTCTCCGCAAAGTTTCTCATTTGTGTCTACAGCACAGTAAAATTTCATTTTCTCCGGTCCCAATGAGTTAGAGAGCCAGCAAGATGTAGTGTTGCCTTCCGCTATTCACAATTTCAAGATAGATAGTACTGGATTGGACGGCTATAAACTGCAGTTTGGTCATAGTTAAGATCACATCAGGAAACCTAGATTTTGGAGCTGTAAACATGTGCGTGAATCTAAATAATTCATATAATGAAAAGGAGGATTTTTCGATGAGCTATTAGATGTGGTCTCTGTTCTTGAGTTGTGTTCGGATATCATTGTGATGCCTATGATTTAAACGTCAAGCCTGATCAAGACTGCACGGAAAACGGAACTATCCTGGCTGAAAATAGCAATGAAAACGACATCGGTTCCAGCAAGTTTTCAGTTAGCCATAATCGAATTGTGGTAATCTATTTTTCATTCGTATATCGTATTCAAATAATTTATAAAAACGTGCAAAAACTCTCTGTGGTACATATTCATGACAGTTTTGCATTCATTACAAGTTTCTAAACTATCTGTGCAGGCAGTAGAAGTTGCAGGTAAGATATGCAGCCAAAGTTAATTCATATCATCACAAATTATTCGGAACTCTATGGCAAATGTGTCATACCAGTCTTCTGTTTTGTCCAAATTTCATAGGAAACGTTGTATCGGTATCCGTACCACGTCTTTTATTTTTGAAACAATTTCTGTATTAGATGCATATGTGCATAAATAGAACGCAATCGGAAATTAAGATTGTGTACTCTCATATTTTCTAACAGTTTTGTTGACATAAATATTAAAATATTTTAATCGTCTTATGAAAACTCTATTGGTCAAGTATTTAGTAATATTTTTGCTACCAATTAACTACGTCGTTTAAGGGATTCAAGTTAGTTGCCCAATTGTGGAAAAACCATCGATAATTTTCTAATATTCACAAGCAAATTTGAAATTATTTAATCGTTCAAGTTATGTAAAGTTTGGTTTAGAAATAAGTTTAATTTTATAAAGCTGAATTAAATAGTTGTGAATTCCATACTATTTATAATATGTGAGCATGATTGTCTATTCTATTGAATCTTCTGCAACAATAATATCTTCTATTTGATATTAAACACTGTCAACACAGTTCAGAATTTCACCCATTAACTAATCTTTCTAAACCATACGGCATTCTAATAAATTCGAACAGACCAAATTTGTATTAACAGCCATAATTTAAATTGATTTTTTGTCATGAAACATTTGATAAAATGTGCGCTACGCAAAAACGAGCCAAATGTTCAGAGTACATTCTAAATTTATGCGTTGTACGTTTGGCCATAGGCATTACTCCTTTTCTGCGATAGTTTTTAATTTTTCAAAGCCACACAAGGTATAGAAAGAATTCTATCTTTTGGAGCTGTAAATAGCGGTGATGCGCATACTCATATTACTTCAAGCATATTTTTTAACGTTTGGGCTTAACAAAATAAATTTAATTTAAGAGATGGTACGTGAAATACAGCACGTAGTAGGTTTGTCATTAAGCGTAATTATTTTATGAGGCATTATAGCATCTTGCGAGATGCGAGCATTCATAAGTAAAATTAGTTTTGAATCTCTTGGTAATAACCAAGAAACATATTCGTTTAAATCAAACGTATGCTTAAATAAGGTAAATAAGATACCGTCCGATTATTCCACATTCTTCTACCAAATATGTAGTGGTTAAAGGGCGTAATACCGGCTCCTACTGATGAGTCGCCAGTAAGCACGAAACGAATGTGCATGAGATTATACTTTCCGTTCATGCTGCCGTTGGTTTATCCTTCTGGTCACAACTGAACTAATTTGTTACTAGGTTCGCAAAGCCTAATACACACTTGCATATATATTAGTTCAACGCAACAAACAGTATTTAACTGTAATATATTGAATTGAATGATGTCAAGCTTACCGCGAAATGTGATAACTGATATCGATGAAGGCCAGAGTGTATGGTTTAACTGGAGTAACAGGTGTTCGGAAATTGTTGTAATTCTCAATTTGGGTGAACTTTAGCATAAATTTATATCCATCAGGTTGGTATCATGTACCGACTCGGAAACCAAAGTGTTAGTATCCGATACTCATCGATTTAAAAAAAAGTATCAGTTACTAACACAATAGCCATAGTGTTAGTATCCTTTACAGACTCGGTATATATATTATATAGTGTGAGTTAGCATTGAAGTCGTAATGTCGTTGACTTTAGATTATGTTAGCTTCACTATTACAGGTTTACACATTCGTCTAGGAGAATGTATCGTTCTATTATTCCACATTCTTCTACCAAATATACAGTGGTTAAAGGGTGTAATACCGGCTCCTACTGATAAGTCGCCAGTAAGCACGAAACGAATGTGCATGAGATTATACTTTCCGTTCATGCTGCCTTTGGTTTATCCTCCTGGTCACAACTGAACTAATTTGTTACTAGGTTCGCAAAACCTAATACATACTTGCATATATATTAGTTCTTCGCAACAAACAGTATTTAACTGTAATTATAATGATCTGTTTGATGTGCTACATTAAATTGACCAGTCTATATCATAGACAACTCAGGATAAAACTATCTAAAAATGCATTACCTTAACTATTAAACGGAAGACCAGTGACAAAATAGTTATGTACATAGGACCAGTTCAAACCAAATTCTACTGTCAATTTTGTATTATCGTACGATTTAATCAAATATTAATAAAAGAATATAGTTTTAGAAATAAATTTTGCGTTAGCACATGAAAATGCAGATCCAGTATCCCTAAAAAACTACTATTCTAGCTAGCCGTTATTACGAAATGCTAAGGTCGACGACGAATGCGCAAACCTGTCAAACTTTGCCGATTTTGTGAGGTATATTTGCTTTGCTGAATCATCGTCCAAAGTAGGAAATGTGCAATTATTTTATCTATAGGTTGTCGAGCAATATCGGATTTTCTTCGTAGTCATAACAGCAGCATTCAGATATGGTCCTAGTGTTTTTTTTTATAAATGATTCTGTGCATTTCTTTTAAATCGTATATTATATTGTATTGCTGAATGTTTGCGCGATTGTCATCGCATTCAATTACGCATTAGTGAATGGGTCGGAGACGTTTTGTTATTTAGGTGACTGCGAACGATTGGCTTCAATTTTTCACCGTATTAAATCGACGGAATTGTCACCATGACATTATCTGACTTCATAGTTTAATTTAAAATTGTGCAAATAGACTAAAGAGACTTACTTCGGATAGAAACTTTTAACTCATAAAATTTGTAAGTCAATAAAGGTGCTAACTTATAAAACATAGCACAGTATTTGCCAGGTAAATACACAGACGGAGAATAACGTCAACCGCACGGTGAGTTCTAGGAGAGTCTACACTAATAAGATAAACGTAACCAGGCGTCTCCACTGGAACCTGTGTAATACATGGCTCTCAGACTTCCGACCATTTAATTGTTTGTTGGTTAGCGAGAGCGCAATTTGGTATGACCAAGCAACTAATCTTTCAAATAATTGCATTTCGTCCGATTAACTAATTACAAAGGCAAAGGATTATCAAGGTACAGAATAAACATGTCAGGTGATGCCTCTAATTTTACGCATCCATTCAGTATTTCAAACGACATAACCTACCTTGCTAGACTTCAGATATTATTTAAATAAAGTTCGCAAGGACAGAAATAGTCCAGTCGACATACTTTTGACAGGTACAATGAATAAGAGACAAAGAAGAACGAAATCCGCACATATTACCCTCATCATCATCATTATCATCATGCACAGTCATACAATAGCCAAAAGTGACTAATGTTTTACTGCTATATAGGCTTTTTCCTTCTCTGAGATAGTCTGCCGAACAAGACGGATGAGCACTAACTGCCAAGATGCCAGTGGCCAAAGTTTCCTTCGGCAGTCGAAACGTGCCCTTTGCGCCAGGCACGCTTCCTCTCATTCCGTTACTACACATTTAACAATAAATGTTACTGCGCAGTTAGACCATACTCGAGGCTTCAAATGAAACGGGATGGTGGCTGTGTCCCATGAGACCCGGCAAGGTTCATGCTACCATTCCCGAACTGACTAGTTTGTGCCCTTACCTTACATACCTTATCTATGTATTGCAGTTTGAATCTCGACGTTCAGTTAGCCGCTGTGTTCTGGTGATGAGCATTAGTACATTAGACAGATGTTAGTTTTTCTTTGGTGTACGCCTAATTAGATACAACGGGATTGGTGCATATGCCAAGAGAGAGTACTTAATTTAAAGAGTTGACTAAACAGTGTTCAACATTTGAACTAGCCTTACCACAACCAATTAATTCAGCTTCCTTTTCCCAATTGGGAAAACCACTCCAAGTCCAGTTAAATGTCAGTCCTCATTTATGCTGCGAAGACTTGGTAGGTAACCGTCTATACCTAGCAGATTCTGAACAGCTTTTCAATCGATGCATCTGCATTGGATGTTTTAAGTAATTGACAACTTGGCGTCAGGAAGCACAAAGCAATAATAAAATATACGTGCCAGTAAGTTCAATATAGCCGCTCATTGATGTACCATTCATATCGTGCCTCTTTTTGAAAAACGAATTTGTTGGATGTATCTCTGTTTAAAACATTCACTTATACGACCTACCCGAAGGGCTGCGAAGTAAAATTTAGTGATGTATTAGAAACGCCTGAGTGATAGGCTGATTTTCTCTTGGCCAGATGTTATCAGTTGATTGGCCATGTCGCATTATACAGTCCCTAATTAAAAACCAATTGAATGGCCAACTCATTCAAATAGGGGCCTGGTTAATTCTGCTTTATTGACACATTGAACCTGTCAAGTGAGATTCTAGATCTTCGTCTATGTTTATGTCTATCTTTATCTAATGTATTATATTACTAGGTTTTCAAAATGCTGATAAAGGTTAGTCATTATTGTGGTGCAAAGATTTTATTCGAATAATTTGTCTAGCGTTATGTTTAGATACGCGATGACCTGATGCTACTGTTTAAAATCACAGCCGCAGATAATCCTTAAAATAGGAACGAGTGCCAAGTAGGAATGTAAACTCTCTTTTTCATGAAAATGCATTTGCTATTCTATGTATTATTTAACTTACTCCGACAACGTATAATTGATAAAATCCTATCTTTATACCATAGTTAACTTTTAACTAATTGACGCTGTGTTTGTCTCATAATAACATATATAGTATGGCTATTTTGAATCATAGGTCAAAAGTCATAACAGAGGATCTATCTATACCTGGAGATCCTATACAATACGCGGAATCTTTGTCGTAGAAGATGAGTTTCAAGACTGAATTGAATTCTCATATTTAAAACCCGAGTCACAGCGATTCTACCAACTACTAATAATTAAATAAGTTTAATTGATGAAGTTTATTTGTTATCTAATTTAATATTAGTTTATGCTGACAGAAGACATACTTATAATCATAAAATGACATTATACCTCAATTTTTGTATTTAAATATATAAAATAATATCAATTATGCTCCTCAGAAATAGATCATTAATTGTTTAGCAGGACGAAAAAGGCACTCATTTAATAGGTGAATGTAAATTTAATTTAAAACATTTTGGTATCCTGATTATTCATGTATGTACAGGAGACCATTTTCAGTTTGACAAAAAATTTATTGATGTTATTCTATGTGATTGATTATAACGGACATCACAAGCCACTGTCCACTGGTCGATTAAAGTCTGCATTTGCGTTCTAGATTCAGACACCAATTATACCGGGATGTGATAATGATCAAGAACAAGTATTATCATCAAGTCAGGAGTCAACCAATACATAGAAGAACACATTGACATCAACTTTAATGGCGGATGATATAGCATGACCATGTTTGTGGCCACTTTATTCATTGTTTTAGGCTTGAAAGTCAAATTTATTGATGTTCATAAGACGAAATTAAGAATAGTCTTCATTTTCGTTAATTATGACAATTATCCTTTACAGCCTTTTGTCTTTGTTAAAATTCTTCACTTTTAAACGTTAACTAATCTTGACTGGGTGCGGGCATGTTTATATTGAGCCTGTTGTAATTCTTGGGGAAGAATGACATTTATATTTTGGAACTAATCTAATTCCTGGAATATTCTATAAAGACAATAAACTTTGCATAATAAAATGCAATAAACACTTTATCTTGGAACTGACTAGTGCCATCCTATAATGCGTCAAATTACTGTAATTTTTATTCAAGGGAAATTTACTGTTGATAAGATTTAAAATTATAAGTTGTGGCGTTAATTTAATAAACATTGAAAGTCTTATTTTGGAACTAGTCACTAATCTGTACATTTAAACTTCGTTCGAACATCCAGAGAGACTGTCAATATCTTTCCGAAGGTGATGAGCATTAAAGTTCCCGATATCATCAATGCAACTAGATTAAATGCGTGGCACAATAAACCAACTAAAGGCCCGCTTGTATTTGCCGGAACTCGGTCAGAATACGTTACAGGACGCTAAGGCCATTTTTAGTCAGATGCTGGATGACGTTATTAAATCTATTTCTAGTCCACGGGCATTCACGATTCATGTGCAAGTCAAGCGTCACGTTGGTCAATGGAGATTATGCGGTGATTATAGTGCTGTCAACGAAGTCACAAATCCGGATAAAGCCAAAAACATCGTTAATGGAATAGCTCAACGCAAATGGTTTAATTCTTGATCTTAAATCAGATCACCATCACATTCCACTCGACGAAGAAGTTTTCGCGAAAACAGATGTCATTATTCCTTTTGAGTTATTTAAATATACGCGTATGCCCTTTGCCGTCGTAAAGTGCATCCACTCCTCAACGTGGTACGACGGTGCCAACCATGTCTCGATGGCCGATCGTACATGGGCTAACGGGGCTATGGCGGTGGTGTCACCAGGGCGTGGTGGATTTCCGACCGGCAATCGGACATCCTATAAATACCACATGATCCCGACGACGGCACCATGACTCGGCGTGTGTTCCCCGCCACAAAAGGGTTCAACAGCCACAGGATTACATGGACTCCTGGACAGTACCCCGTACTTCCGAATGGCGAATGAGCTCTCAACAGCCACCGGCAACCATGCAACTTACTGCTGCCTTGCAGACTGCGCTTGGATGTGCAAAGGCTAGAGGTGCGTCCTCGATCAAAAAGCCGAGTGGTGAGGGGACACCACTTGTACCAAATTACCAAGAAACTACATGAAATGTCACAATCTATGAATTCCGTTCATGCTACGGCGTCCCCGGCAAGCGACGCGCTCTGTGCTTCCCCAGAGGCTAGAGTGTCAAGTGAAAAGCTATCTGGTTTTATCAGCGCAAAAACGCCTATTTATTTCGGGTGCTGGAATGTTCGAACGCTGCTTGATATCGGCAGCCTAGCAATCACGGCCAAATCTCTATATGACTACCAGATTGAAGTTGCATGCCTGTCTGAAGTCCGACTGCCCGGCACGGAATTAACGAAGATAAAAGTACCGTCTGCAGAATCAACATACTTGATGCATCACAGCGGAATAGTTGACGGGTGCGGACAACACGGTGTAGCCATTCTACTCGGTCCTACGGCGCAGAGAGCCATGCTGGCTTGGAATCCTGTATCACCGAGGATCGCAGCGGTCCGACTGAGAGGGAAACCATTCAACATCACAGTGGTAGCCGTCTACGCACCAACCCTCGCAGCTGATTCAGATGTGAAAGATGAGTTCTACGACCAACTGCAAGAGACTATCAACGGAATTTCCAGAGGCGACATACTGTTTGTCGCTGGTGACTGGAACGCACGAACAGGACCTTCTGACTCATCCACCAGACACATACTGGGAAATTTTGGTCTAGGTGAACGCTGCGAGAACGGAGCTCGACTTATCATATTTGCAGATGTCAACCATATTTGCGTTACCAATATGCGTTTCCAACACCCTCGGAAGCATTTGCTCACCTGGTATTCAAACGATGGTCACAGCCAATCAGATCGACTACATTCTGGTACGGTCGCGTTGGATGTCTTCTGTCGAAGATTGCAGGTCATACCGAGGAGCTGAAACTGGCAACCGAGGAGGGTCCGACCACACTCTAGTACGTGAAAAATTGAGGCTTCATCTCAAGTCCCGACGGCGCCATCAACCTACGAGACGCCTGAACGTTGCAACCCTAACGGACCGATCCCGTTGTACAGCGCTATCTGCCTCAATCACTGCAAAGTTGACTTCCGCTGACGGTGGAACTCATGCCGTAGATAAAACCAATGTGGAGCATCAATGGAATAACTTGAAACTCTCTACTCAGCAAGCTGCGCTTGAAACGCTCGGAACCATCAAAAGTCACCATAAAGACTGGATATCTGAACGCACGTTACGGGCGTCACAAAAAGCGAGAGATGCCCGGATGAATAACGCGCCTAATTATCGCCACCTGAGACGTGAAACTACGAGGTCTGCTCGGGCTGACCGTAAGCAGTACTGGGATGAAATGGCTTCCGCCATGGAATCGACTGCAAACCTCGGTGATTTCGGGGGTCTCTTCCGTCTTATACGTAAAGCATCCGGTAAGCGCAATGCAGAGACAATTCTACGCAGCGCAACTGGAGACTTGATTTCTGATGTCAATGGCAAAATCGCAAGATGAGTTGAACATTTTTCGCAGTTATTGAACCGACCATACAGTGGCGGCTCCCCACCGCAACCACCTACAACATCTACACCCAGCTACGACGTAGACTGCTCTTCCCCAACTGAGGTTGAGATCGCTACGACCATCCAGCGCATGAAGAACAAGAAATCCCCCGGTGAAGATGGAATTCCTGCAGAGATCTACAAGGCCTGTATAGGCACACTACTGCCATCAATCCATCGACTGTTCTCTTCTATCTGGGAACAAGAAGCATGCCCGTCAGACTTCGGAATGTCAATCCTGCTACCGTTTCCCAAAAAGGGTGATAGATCAAGGTGCGAAAACTACCGTGGTATCAGTCTTCTCAACACCGCATCCAAGCTGTTTGCGTCGATTCTATTGAACCGCTTCTGTAATGAGTGGCATGCCCGTACTCGTCCCAATCAGGGTGGATTCCGCCCAGGCAAAGGCTGTGTTGATCAGATTTTTACTTTACGGCGAGTTTTGGAACATCGCAACGAATTTCAACAACCAACCGTCGCTTGTTTCATTGATTTCCGAGCTGCTTTTGACTCTGTTGATCGCGACTCCCTATGGAACATCATGCTGCTCGACGGAATGCCCATAAAACTCGTCAATCTGATCAAGGCCTACTATGCAGCCACCAAAGCCAGAGTCCGTGTTTACGGAGAAGAATCGGATGAATTCAGTCTGCACACAGGGGTTCGACAAGGATGTCCCTTGTCACCCATATTGTTCAATTATGCGGTTGACTGGATTCTGAGCAACGCGCTAACTGAGTTCCGAGGCGTTCAAGTATCAAATAACCTATGGCTGACGGATGTTGATTACGCAGACGATGTTGTTCTCCTTGCTGACAGCTTTGGGAGCATGCAAACCGTTTTGGATCAAGTGGCCCAGTTTTCATCAGCCGTTGGTCTGGAAATCAATGCCGACAAAACGAAAGCCTTCGCCATCGGTGTATCTTCATCTGATGAGCAGCTCACGGTGTACGACAGCCCAATCGAAACAGTCGACGATTTTACGTACCTTGGCTCAAAAATGCTTCCAACTGGTCAAGCAAAGAATGAAGTCCGAACACGCATCGACCGTGCCAGACTTGCTTTCTTACAATTGAAGAACTCACTTTGGAGAAGAAGTGAAATCAGCCTCAAAACGAAAATCCGAGTCTACCAGGCTACTGTTCGCCCTGTGCTACTGTATGGCTGTGAGACTTGACCATTACGTTCTGAGGACTCCAAAAAGCTTGAAGTATTCGACCATTGGTGCCTCAGGTACATCACAAAGACAAAATGGATGGACCGGAAGTCGAACGCATCTGTTCGTCACCAATGCGGTGACATCATGCAACTATCCGTCTGGATCCAACATCGTCGACTTCAATGGTTCGGGCACGTACTACGCAAACCAGAAGACGAACTGGTACGGCAGGTGATGAACCCAGGTCAATGTGCAAACTGGCGTCGCCGCCGAGGTGGGCAACTAAAGACATGGCTTGCAACAATAAAATCGGACGTGGAACTCCTTGGTTTACGCAATGTTAATGGTCCATGTCACTGGGAGCGTCATTGGCCCTCTTTATGTTCCGAAATGGCTGCCAACCGCCCGGCATGGAGAGGTATAATCCGGGATATCAATGGAGCCGGCTTATCCTCCAAAAGGAGTCAGCCGCAGTAAAGTAAAAGTAAGTAAGTATACCCTTTGGTCTGTGCGAAGCATTACATACATTTCAGAGATTCACGAATGAAGTTTTAAGGAAACTTCCACATACTTATTCTTACGTCGATGATGCGATCATAGCCTCGGGTGATTTCGAACCGGACGTGACAGACATCAAAAAGAGCCTCTCTCGTATCGATCACTTTGGTTTCATTTTAAAAATAGAAAAGAGCGTATGAGCACAAAAGAGTTAAATTCCTAGGGAATTAGATTATACATGGCATTATAAATAATCTAGAGGATAAGGTCGAGGTTTTCAGAATGTTTCCCTTCACCGACGAATATAGAAGAAATGCGTCGTTTTCTTCACATATGTAATTATTACAGGTCCTTTATTCCAATATTGACACAACCGCAGGCACAGCTGACGAGATATTTCTCAATTCTGAAGTACTGGATTATGTAGCATGATCATTTTTGTGGCCATTTTATTCATTGTTTTAGGCTTGATAGTCAAATTTATTGAAGTTAACAAGGCTAAATTAAGAATAGTCTTCATTTTCGATAATTATGACAATTTTCCTTAACAGCCCTTTCTTTTGTTTAAATTATTCACTTTTAAGCGTTAACTAATCTTGACTTGGTACGGGCATGTTTATATTGAGCCTGTTGTAATTATAGGAGAAGAATGACATTTCTATTTTTGAAACTAATCTGTTTTCTGGAAAATCCTATAAAGAGAAAAAACTTTGCATAGCAAAATACAATGAACAATTTGTCTTGGAACTAACTAGTGCTATCCTGTCATGTGTCATACTGGCAGGTTGTCACAGTGGGCGCTCTAGCATGGATATCATATTTCAGATAAGGTTTGTTCTAAAACGTTACAATTTTAATTTATGTTCACGAAAAATAAATTTATATGGTGTCCTAATGTTAAATCGTCGTTAATCCTAAAAATAATGTACGTGTAATTTATAAACCGTTTTAAAGTTGTGCTTAACGTTCTACTTAAATATTTTTTGTGAATAAACATACCCGTAGCCATAGAAATTCCGGCCTGATGACCGGAGGGCACTAGCTAGTCAGCCCAGGAACGGTAGCATGACCCTTGCCAGGTCTAGAAGAGACAAAGCCGTCATCCAGCTTCATGTAAAGCCTGGAGTTTGGTCTAACTGCTCAGTAATTTTTATTGTTAAATGTGAAGTGAAGGAATGAGAGCAAGCGTTCCAAACGCAAGGGGCAAGTTTCACCTGCCGAAGGAAACTTTGGCCACTGGCATCTGGGCAGATAGTGCTCATCAGTCTTTCTTTGGCAGACTATTTAAGAAAAGGAAAACTCCGAGTGTAAACCATCCTCATTAGGAATGGGGACCTAGTGCTCTTTTACAGTCCACATATAACCATTAACAATACGAACTATAAGGATTCCATACTGCATCGGCCGTTGCACTGTATAAAAAGTTTGCCCATTTGCTGAGACGTGCAAGGTAGATAAGCGAAATTGGGCTACTGCAGGCAACTTTATCTCCGATTCTGCCCCCGTGCATTCCCTTTCCTCTTCTCAATTTAACAATAACGTTCTTTTAGATACTATGAATATGAGTGGTGTTGATCATATCACCAAGCCCAATATCGAAAATAGATTAAGTAGACTATCATTAATTATACCTTGGTTATGTTTTATCATCGGCGCATTTAATGTGCTAACATTAAAACAACTTGGACAACAAGAATCTCTTGCACGTACGTTGGATAAATTAGAAATCGACATGTGTTGCGTATCTGAAACCAGAATAAAGGATCCTAGGCGCATGACAGAACTGGTTCAATCATCTCTACCTACGCGTTATTGGCTTCGAAAAGCTGATTCCACAGTTTTCTCAAGCCGGTAAATAGGGCGTTGTTATTGTCCTTAGCACACGAGCTGAAGCTTGCTTAAATTAATGGATGCCTTTAAATAGTCGACTGTGTGCAGCACGTTTAAATACATCTACTAAAATCAATGCAAAAACCGTAATCAACGTTGCCTTTTCATTGTATCTGCATAGGCTCCTACCGATTGCAGCACCGTTGAAAGGAAGGACGCTCTTTACTCCGAACTATGCTCCTTACTAGATAGAGCAGAAAGTTAAGATATGGTCATGGACATGGGTGACATGAATATTGATGTTGGGCGCTTAATTAACGCAGAATTTCATTTAGGTGGAAGATATACATTAAGCTCGATGCGCAACGATAAAGATGAACGGCTTTTGGATAGCTGCGTGGAACATATTTAAGTAGTACAAATATCATATGTAATGTTAGACGTTGCGCTACAGGGCATCCTTCAGCTCCCGGACAACGATGGACTCAAATAGATCATGTAACAATCAGTTATTGATGGCGTAGTTGCATGCTTGTATGAAAATTGTGGAATGTTATTCTCGAAGAAACATCATAGTTAGAAATACGCGATGCAATCCTATCTCCTAAATGTCGCAAAGTCGCAGGCTCTGATCATTTGCTTCTGGGATTATTTTAGGATGGTGGCGATATAATTTCGGGAGCGTTGACTAGACTTTATCGTACTATATGGAATGAAGAAACCGTACCACTTGATTGGAATGAATGGACCATCATTCCTATCGTTAAAAAGGCAATCGTAATTCGTACGACAACCATCGTGATATTAGCTTGACTCCAGTTGTGTCTAGTTTATTTGCTTCGATTATCCACATGAATCACATCGTAGAGAAGAACAGGCCGGACTCCGAACAGAACGAGGTTGCATAGATATTTCTACATTAAGGCAAAATCTTGAACAGCGACATTTATATCACCGTACCACAATAGCCGTCTTGCTAGACTTCAAGGGTGCATTTGACTCGGTGGATTTCAATGGTTTATTCCATATTCTGTCGTAAATTGGTGTTCCGACAAAATTTGTTAATGCTATACGCGTTCTACACACAAATACTTTTGGTCGCGTTAAGTTCTACAACGAATTAACGCACAAATTTACAACTAACAGTGACGTTCGTCAAGGCTGTCCACTTTCCCTTTTTCGTTTAATTTTGTAATCGATGCTATTATGAAAAACACTCTTCCACACATTCAGGATGCAGGTGATGAAGTTCTCCCGGGCGGTAAACTAGTCGATCATTATTCGACAATCGAGATTCTGCTCAGGCCACCTTGAATAGATTAGCAGACGTTTTCCGTCTCTCGGTATGAAATTCGCAACGTCTTAATGCAAGAGAATTTTACAAGATCACCAAACACTCAATCCAACTCTGCGACTGCAGAATGAAGATCTAGACATAGTTGACAGGTTTACATATCTTGGGAGCTCTATCAATAGCTTAGGCAACGCTTGACGAGGTGAGAATGAGAATTTCTAAATCTAGAATAGCTTTCATAAAGATTAGCATTAAAGGTCCCCTTACAATGCATCAGTATGCGCAGTTTTACTACACGCTAATGAAAATTGGTCTCTTAAAGTTGATGATTTTAGACACTTACAGGCATTCCACCATTGTTGTTTGAGAAGCATAGCACATGTTTGTAACCAACAGCGAATAATCAAAATTTATATCCATAACTAACTAGTGATCCTCCTTAGAAAAACAAATAAGGCTCCATCAGCTTCGTTGGCTCGGTCACGTTTTGCGTATGCCCTAAATTCGATTGCCCAGTAGAGCTCTATCTCATCCAGCACCAGATTTGCGTAAGAGACAAGGTGGGCAGATTCTGACATGGCAGAAGCAGTTGAAGTCATTTACATCCAAATTGAGTAGCATAGGACTCACTCGTCTGCCAGGATGGGGTTTACCTGCGCATCATAGTTCTTGGTTAGAAACCCTCAGTGGCGATCTTGTTTCAGATGTCCAGTAGAATCAACTTTGCAACTTTCTTTTCTTAGTAGAGCGAAATTAGCTGCAAAGTTAAGTTTGTTTATGATGTCACACAGTGAAACCTGCAGTGGAGTTGTATTGCTGATGTTACCTTGCTCTAAAGCTAACTAAGCCATAATGGTGTTGTGCAAAGGTTTTGCTTGCCTCACTTCCTTGATAAATATACTCATAGAAAATAGGTACTCTTTCTCTCTCTCTATCTTAAAACTTTAATAACATGTGTGCTTAAATTATTATTTATGTCAACTAAACAATAATGGATGACGCGGGTGGTAGTAACATTTCTTTAATAAAGTTTGCGAGCTTGAAGTAAACACCAATCCCATTGTATTTAACCAGTTGTTGAACAACATAACAAAACTACCTCCAGCCGCAACGCACTGACGCGTTTCGACCTCCCATGGCCATCATCAGAGTACGACAGAAAACTGACTGGCGAGGATCAAACCGCATTACATATATATATGGAAATCAAAATTAGATATGCGGCTCTCACCTCTAGTAGTCTTACATACATTGTACGTGACTGGAATTGTCGACTGCGCAATTTCTATGCAGTTACTAACATTAGCTGTTTGTAGCTTTCGCCACACATATATATAGACAATTAAAATACAGGTCAGTTTTAAAGGCCTGTTTGTTATGTATATATTCCAGTCCAATTTATTTTCTTTTTGAATTACTTTTTGCATGTTTAAGTAGGGGTTAAGCTTATTAATTGCAACAGATTCAAAAGCCCCAAGCATTTTTTCCGCTTTTACCTTGTACAGAACTGAAACTTTGCTACTGCTAACACCATGACCTGTGAGTAGTACATGTTGACAAATCGCTGATTTTTGTGTAGGAGCTGCACCCGTTTTATTAATTTTTGAGGGGGATACTAATTTATTATAGGTTCTAGCCTCTTTTAGATCTTCCGATGTACTGGGCGTTGCAGTTACATTGAAATCTGTTTACAGGTATTGTATATCTATATATATATATATATATATATATATATATATATATATATATATATATATATATAGTCGTCAAATTTGCTTATTTAAATCTTAATATTCACCTTCAAATGCAAAAGGTATGCAATTGAAACACTAGCTTGTGTATATCTAAATAATGTTTATTAATAAATTTTATAGAAATTAATATTTATAAAATAAGTAAAATTTTAACCATATAATTAAAACAGACAATCGCGGATTAAACTTCTAAAAAGATATTTGGTCCACAAATAAATAATTTAAGCCAGCAATGCTGCACGTCAACAGTAACCAGGATTTAAACGCACAAGTTACACACACACACACACACAAGCGTAGGTATTCAGTTTTATAACAATTGTGAGCTTAAAGTTATAATACAGAATTATTAAGCATACTGGTAAGAAAATGGCTTTAAATTAAACATGCAAATCGTTAATAAAAGATTTAATAATAGATATATGTACACACACACATACATGTATGTAGAAACATGGTGCTTGAGTAAATGTCAAGCTCTATGTAGCGACATCCACGATAATCAGGAAAAATGGCGAATTAAACAGACAATTACACAATAATTGATTGCGCGGATGGTGGTAAAAATTATTTAAATCAAGTTTGCGAGCTTGAAGTAATCACCAATCCCATTGTATTTAACCAGTCGTCGAACAACATAACAAAACTGCGACTGGCGGTAGTTTTGTTATGTTGTTCGACGACTGGTTAAATACAATGGGATTGGTGTTTACTTCAAGGTCGCAAACTTGATTTAAAGAATTAAACAGACACCAGAATCACATAACGAGAAACCTGCGCGCATGGAGACTACAAAAACTTGCCCGTTAGTCAGTACGCAACTAGGCAGCAACAATTATTTAAATCAAGTTTGCGAGCTTGAAGAAAACACCAATCCCATTGTGTTTAACCAATCGTCGACTGCCAGTGCGTTGCGGCTGGCGGTAGTTTTGTTATGTTGTTCAACGACTGGTTAAATACAATGGGATTGGTGTTTACTTCAAGCTGGCAAACTTGATTTAAAGAATACGCTAAGACAGGCACTAGGAGGAAATTCGCAACTGCAAGTATTATTGTGTGACGCACAGATTTGTCGACCTAGGTATACATCGCTCCACAGAAATAGGTAACCTTTTAGAAGTAAATATTCGACTCGAGTAGCAGAATCGGCTTCCACAGAAAATATATCCATAGGCAACTGTGGTAAACCACCGTTGGTCGACATGCGTTCTATCATTACTACAAGGTGTTAAACGATTCATCAAAGCGTCCATACACCTCGTGCCGCGTGTTTCAGTGCTAGAAGGCCACCACAACTGAATTCACCAGCGAATAGGAAAATGGCAAACTATTGACAGATCACGAGAAGTAAACTTAGTAGAACAGACATACTTGATGCCATTCTCTATTAATTAATCGACTAAAAAGCATTTTTGCATCCAATTTTAAATAGCTATCGCGTAGAGTCATCACTTCGAAGTCACATTGATGTGCGAAATATTTTAATAAATACAGAAATGAGTCCGTCTTGTACAGGCAGAGGGCATAAAAAGTTGCAGATGCAGACTATTTTAAAGAATCCAAATGATTAAAGTAATTCTCACACACACAAACACACAGACACAAATCAAAATGTAATGTATATACAAGAAGACGAAAGAAATGTGCAAGCCTTTCGACTAAACGGTAAGCTATTAAAGAATAAAGATAGGCTACATATACTTAACAAAAATGTTCAATGCCAGTTCAGAGGCAATAAATCTCGATGAACTTAGTTGTTTGATAGAATGAACAAAAAACTATTTAATCTGTAAAATAGAGCATTCGAGCCTGGGGCCCTGCCGAAAGATTTCACTCTACAGTAAAGCAACTTCTTACGTCAAAATCCTAATTCAGACAACTTTCATGATAGATTAACAACTAATATTGACTCTAACATAATGCAAAATAGACAAAAACTACATACTTAGTTGGAAATTCGAAAGCCATATGACTAGCACCAGAATCTATCTCTCCACTTTCCACCAGTCGAAGCGATTCGCAATATGATTCTGCTGGTATTGGCAATAATTTCAATCGGAAAAGAAAATATTTTATGAATGATCCCAACTTACAATAACAATTACATCAATATTCCTATTGCATTTAACCATTCAAACAACATAAAATTATTAACAATGATTTAAAAATAACATAAAGAAATAACTAAGACAAATATGCCAGACTCGTTGCGCACTTAATTGTTACTCTGTTGCGAAAACGCCTGATCACAAATAACCTTAATATAAGATTAAAAAATTGTTAGTTAAGTAATGGATTAAAAAACGCCTGTTTCAGTCTTCACTGATGAATAAACAAATTGCAGTGTTCGACATCTTCAGGCAGTCTGATTTGATTGAAAAGCCTGTTCAGTTACGAACAAGAACAAAATATTGCAGAAAACGACACTTTAAAGTAATAGCCCCGTTAAAGGTACAGCACATTCAGGTAAAATGTCGAATCCAAAATTGAAGATGAATCACAGCCTGACCACAAACGCAATCTGTTCGTGGCAAAAGTGTGTAATTGCAGTTTATATTGCTGTTAAACAATTAACAAAGTGAACCAAGCAAATTACGAAGCAAAAAAAATGAGAAAAAAGAGAATAGCACGCATGCAATATAAGCCAGAATTGAAATGAGGTGAACAGATAAAAATCAGAAAGAAAAAAATTTAAGGAATAACCTTGACAAATAGAAAACAAGAGGAATGTAGGTTTGCCAGCTTTTAATATGAGCTAAACCAAATAGTAATTTTGCAGAAAGAAAGAATATTATGCGCTATCTACCCATTAGCAATGAATTGGGCCAAAATTTATTTTTAAACAAACAAACTACCATAAGTAAGGCATAACCACATGCAAACATCCATTCATGCATACATACACATACAAACATGTATACACTCTGGCATAAGGTGAATGCTGTACATCAGGACAGTGTAAAACCATGTAAGCTTTTGTTCACCAAATCAACAACCCAAAAACATCATTTTGGATTTGAACACATGACGGTTGGAATCATGTGCCTACAAAAGTACCATCAATGCCATTGAATTTATAGACTTGATACAATTCTTCATTTATTATATATATAAGGATTTGGTTGTAATACAATCATAAACTAAAAATCAGTAAAACACTGCTCGAAATAGTGCGAACTAATTAAAACGTCTATCAGTTGCCTTTAAATACTTTCATAATAAAAACCCCAAATTTTGGTGAGAAATAACCTCAAACATATCACATTCATTACAGGCAATATTTGAGAGTTGGCCAAGAGGCCAAAGGTCCAGGCATAATAAGTGCGCATCGCATAGGATCGTCTAGAACGCGATTACGGCTAGTTCGTCGTGTAATAACCAAAAAGAGGCAGGCATTTTGACAAAGCCAACCTATAGGAGTGATTATTAAGCTAAAAACTGTTCAGAAAATTCCAAATGGATAGACTAAAAGAATGAAGCAGCAGCCAGTTAATTAACAGCGCGTTCTATTATTAAACCTTGAATAACAAGAAATTACCAATTCAAAAGTTATAAAGACATTTTATGTGTTTAATTAAATTAAATAAGAAATAAGTAATATTAGTTTGAAAATGCATTTGTTTAATTTGTTTGAATTAAACAATCAACCAGTTAATGAAATGAAATAGGCTCTATTTAAGACATAGTCAGTAGTCAAAATTAAATCAACATTCTAGACTTGACAGGAAAATTAAACGTCATAAATATTAGAAATAACTATAAAACCGAGATTAAGTTACCGAAAGAGCGTAGCTTAGCTAGTATTGAAGTTAAAATTAGATCAAAACAAGTCAAGCGCTAGCTACTGCCTTTGTTAATTGCACTCGTTGAAAAAAAACGGATCAAATACAGTTCGCTTCACAGTAAACCTGTTTGAAAAAACAGAATTTGACCATTTTAGGCATAGAGGAGTGAGGGAAATATTAACAGATAGTTGGAAGTCTGATGTCATGAATGTTCGGAAATTACATTTCACTCCAGTCATCAATTTAAAGGTTATAAACTGTGGTTACTTCTTGATAAGCAATCACTTCAGTACGAGTTTAACACAGACGAGTAACCTATAATGGCTACAACCATAAAACATTGAACAATAGAATTTATTACCCACACACGGCCACCTGCATACAAAAACACAAAGCCGAAGTCAACTAGAGGTTCGTTATATTAAACGACCATTGGTTGCGCGGGCGGTGATAAAATTTACTATAATTAAGGTAGCGAACTTGATATAAACACCTGATCCATTAAGTACTTACATTTTGTCAGTATAAACTAAGAATTGTAGTGTAGAAAAAGCAATTCATCCAGTAGACTGGTTTCGTCCTTACTGGGAAATCATTACGTGCTGATCAGAATTTGCCGAGGACAGTGCTCGAATCTGGACACGTCTGCTTCGGAATCTAGTGCGGCAGAGTGGCTCAGTGGTTAAAGCACCATATTCCGAAGCAGACGTGACCAGGTTCGAGTTCTGTCCGTGGCGAATTCTGACCAGTACGTGATGAGTTCCCAATAAGGACGAAACCGTTCTACTGGATGAATTGCCTTTTCTACACTACACAATTCTTAGTTTATACTGACAAAATGTAAGTACTTAATCGGTCAGGTGTTTATATCAAATTCGCAACCTTGATTATAGTAAAGGTTTGTTATACAGCGGTCGTCTTTTCTAGTAAACGGGCCATGGTATCCGTTAAATTTGCCGCAATAGTAAGGCAGAAATAGAGAGGGGGGATAGCATTATCATGAATAACAAAATGAACGAATGTACCAAATTCATTGCCAGAACAATGTATGGAAGCACGACTGGTTTATGAGCGTGCGCCTCGGTCACCTCTTCTGGTGTTTCAAAACAGAAAACCAAAACAATTAGCACAGATGGCAGAACACTAGCGCTGCCTTTACCTTGATAACAATTGAAATGGTTGGATTAAAATGAATGTATCCATACAAAAGAAAATGAAATTCTCAAAAATATACATAAATACGTGACAAATCAAAGCCAAAATTAGGCCTTCAGTTAGCAGAGCAGACACCATTGAAAAGATAATAGAATATCAATACTTACACATCGACTAAATTAAAGGCAACATCAGAAAATCATTATATTCAATCGACAGAAATATCGTTTCCAAACGAAAACAAATTTTCACGAACAACCAAACTTTCTTAGACAAGCAAAACTTGGTTTGCACATCTTCTAGATGCCAAATAAAAATAAGAATATGCTATACCTAACAAATTATAAGCAATTATTAATCAACCGCAATCACTTTTCAAAGCAAAAAAAGAATGTTCTCTGACAGACAAACTGGAAAAAAGCCTTCTTAATAAGGCAAAACTTGTGTAGCTCTTCAATCAGTTTCTTTTGCAAGTCTCATACGAATACGCTCTTCCTAACAACGGACAGGAAAATATTTACCGACCGAAAGTAGTTCACACGTCAGCCACACTCATAGTTTCATAGCAAAACAGAGAACAAGCCAGTTTTCTTAAACAGCTGAAACCCGCCTAGCATACCAACAGAAGAAGACCTTTCCAAGGCATACCAAATAAGCTCTGCAAAACCAGCAACAAACAAATCCCAGTATCGCGAGAAATAGTTACATTGAAAAGCCAAAACGATCAGCACTAGTACAACGGAATCACGAATACACAAATATGTCACATAGTTAAATTCCACACATTTTGTAGCTCGTACTAAAAACTGAAAGCAAATCTCCCAGTGAGCCGAATTAGTCATTCAAATGAAAATATGACTAGTGCGACTGTCCGAAAACTTGCATATATCGGTAGTCTACTGATATGACTAAATAGTTATTTGGCTTTGGCGCTAAAATCCATAATTAGAGCGACAGAAATGAACACTAGCGAAGTACAATATTACGTCGATAAAATAAATATTATGAGAAATAAAATTTAAAATGTTAGTTCAAAATGAACAATTAATCCTACACAATAACAAAATTTCGTTCAAGTTCCATGACACTTAAAATATACGTTCACAGTCAATCCTGAATTTCCCATTGTTTTTTCAATGAAACATAAAAATTGTGGTCAGAAACGAATTTTCAAAAAACAATCCGTTAAAATTATTGACGAGATGGATTCTAAAATAGCATCGCTAAACTTATATATATTTATATATATACAATCAGATCCCAAGTTGTATTTAATGTCAACCTTAGTATAGAAAGAAGCCAGTCAAAAAACAAGCAAAACCGAAGCTCGAAATAGACTCACAGAGGGATAAAATAGCGCAACGGAACGAACAATCCTGTCTTCAGACAACACATAAAAGCGAACCAGACGCCAGACATGAGACAAAGTAAAACAAACGAAGGCACGCTGACCCGACTTTCATTCTCTGCTTACTAAGAAGCGTCCTTAGAAATAATTTATACGCACATATTCGAGGACAAACATGTCCTTATATCATATATATTCATAAATTTTGGCGGGAGTGTAGCGTGCAGATTGCGCTGGGATGACCTAAAGTCAGTTTGTAAAAAATTCAAAATATCTCTGGTGTTGAAGAATAGCTTAATAACTATTAAAAACAATCTGGGTTTGATCGCCACAGTTGGTATAGGCCAAAACTTCAGTTTCCCAATATGGAGAACCTTGTGGTTTAATAAATAAATTGTCGTCATCATATGATATAGTTTTAAGTTGTACTAACACTATGTATAAAATGAAAACCAAATTACTTTATGCACATCAAAAACAAAGTAAACTTAAAATGGGATCATGGATACCTGTTACCGGATACATAGTTGCCACAACATCCTATTTTAACATCCTATTCACCAAAAGCATGCATTGTTTATTGTTATCGTCGTAGTAATACGTCGTTTTTAAAGTCTCCTAGTTAGAACAGTTAAGTTTACCATGAATTATGTATGTTTTGTGGGTATGAGTGTATGTGTGGCTTCGAAGCCATATTAGACCAAGTCAAATAAACGTTTTAACCTAAATGACGCCGTGTCCAAACCAGGCTTACCAGCTATTGGCACAATGAGCAATTGCTCGCCAGAACAGACGAAATAACAAAACCGGTTAAGTCCACAGTTCATCATAACGGGGAAAGCGCGTGTACAGTTGAACAAGCAGTTCGTACAGTTGTGACAGTTAACCAGAACAGACAAGTTAATGAGATCATTGGACAGAGTTGCCAATGTTAATAATCAATCTTAATGATAATTGCGTATTGTGGGGTGTTGTGCTGAGAGCTTGGTAAGCCCGTAACAGATTTAAAAAATAAATGAGCTTATTTCACATGTTCACTGCTACACGACACAACATATCTTTTTCGACACCCAATACGACAGGTAATATTATATATATTATATATATATATATGTGTGTGTGTGTTTGTTGCATTGAGTAAATATATACATGACTTCGGAAGCAAAATTACCTTTTCTGATAGAAAGTGCTGATACAAACGAAAATAGATAAAAGGCAGGGAAACTGTATTGTTAAACGACAGAGATAGGTTAACAGACCAGTTAAAGAAAATCGTACGTCAGAATATAGTTACAAACAACATTTCATTCGGTTGAAGACACACACAGACGCCAGTTCATTCTGCCATTTTCTCGTTCCAACCACTTGCTTGTGGGAGCGAAATGGAGAAGTGGCCAGATGAATTACTCAGCAAGGAATGGCTGCTAATATCTGAGGCACAACTAAGCGCAGGTAACCAGCCGGCTTTCGTACTAGGCTCGTTTTCCGATTTAAATGCTGCAAATTTCACCTGATTCGAATCTTCCAGGTATGTATGCTTAATATTAAATACTTTGTCATCAACTTCCTCATCTTCAACCTCCTCCTCGTCATCATTACTTCCAATGTCGTCACACTCCGCGTTTCTCTTAGTGCCGTGCAAACTCCCACCTTCAACATCGCCATTAAAAACGTTGTTAACATTACTTCCCAGCTCAGCGGCAGCAAGCGTCTCGCTCACAATTCCCATGGTATTCATCGCATTTAAATCAGTGAAAGAATTGACTACATTTTCATTAAAGGCACTTTTGGAAGAAGGTACAGCAGTCTGGTTGTGCACATCAGCACCAATGGATCCAGTAAAGTTATCAGCAGCAACGGACGCTCCCCCAACAGCGCACACGTTTGACGACAGCTCAACAGCATCTACGCTTGAATTTATGGTAGATTTACAATACTTTTCAACTGTTGGAACTAGAGAAGAATCTGATAGCTGGTTCATAGGACATGGTTTAATGCTACCGGCTGAATTTATATCACCGTCAACAATGAATTCTTGTTTTAAGCTTGGCAGAAGCACAGAGCTATGGTCCTTAATTTCATTTAGGTTTGAACACTCTTGAATACCAATAACCGAAGATTCCTCGGTAGCATCGGGACTACCAATACAGATATTTTTAATTTTACTATCATCAGAATATTTCTCGTCACTAGTACGAACATTGCCGTCATCAACTTCATCGGCTGTGTACTGATTTGAAGTAACGGACAGAATTTCATCACTTTGCGGAGCAGAACTTATTCTAGCGGGAGGATCAGTCGACATGTGTTCCGAGTTGCTGCAATTTGCATCATTTTCTGAATCTAGCGTAGAATCAATTTTCCTTATCTTGGAAAGGATACTCGGAGATGGCAGATCGTCAGGCAAACGTCGTCGAAGTGACGATAACGTCGAAGTAGAAGTCATCGAAATCATTGATCTCGGCAACTTAGTACTTTCCAGACAGGAACTGGCAGTAGACTGGTCTGTGATGACTTCATCACAAGGAACATCATCAACAACCTGCTGATCACTCGCACTTGTGATGTCGGAACAGGGCAACTGGGGCTTCTTTCGCTTCTTTTTCTTCTTCTTATTTAACGAAGCAGTAAGATTTGACTGCGGTATTTGAATGAGACCAGGCTCAACGGCAACATTTGGCGTGGCTTGTGAAACGCATACAAACGTTGGTGGCGGACTAGTACTTCTTACTCCGTAATGAGCGACTGGTGAGGGGGGAGAAGGTGGTGGAAGGGGTCTAAGTAACAAATTGTTCGCTTGAACTGACGGAGGAATATTGGGCGAAAAGATTCTCGCCAAATTAGAATATGTTGACTCCAACATTTGTTTGGAAGGCTGCTGTGCATCAAGAATTGTATTCGATGTGATGACAGACGAGTCAGCGACGTCGACAGGAAGAGCAAGTGCTAGTTGACTGGCTTTAGCTAGGTTTAAAGCCAATTCAACATTGGCCTTGTTACCAGAATCATTAGAAGTAACAGAATTCACATTTCCACTGTCCAAAAGGTTAGGATTTATACCAACGACTTGTAAAAGTTGCTTTAACACCAGTTTTTTCGAAAGAGACGCCAGCTGGCCAACAAGCTCGGCTAAAGATGATACAATTGGAGATACGGCGTCATCAAAACTGCTGTCAACCGAATTGACAGCACCACCCGCCCACTTATTCAGGTTGCTGTCGGTCCTGGCTGTTTTTCTCGAATCACCAAGGCAATAATTCTCTACCAAAAGTTTAACTAGCTCGGAACAACTTATTTCACAAATTTCCACAGGCCCGGAGATTCTGGCCTTATCGTCTGATACGTTAACAGTAGTCGGAGTAGCTGATAGCGTGTCATCGGGTTTATAAATAGTAGACCTATCTGAATTATCCGAACCAGAGGCAACTTCACCTGATATTTGATTCCCTAACTGAGAAAACGCTCTGCTTTCCTCATCGATAATAGAAGCATGGGGGTGACTACGAGGCCGATGGGAAATTTTTGATGAAACAAATGGTACATTAGGCAAGCGAGTTTTCCCTTGCAATAGAACCGTCGGTATCATAAGCAGGGTTAATGACGTGTCATGGCTGTTCTTAGAATCATTGCTTCCCCCAACGCTATTATTGTCACTAATATCCTCGTCCATAGCAACACTGCCAGTTGTCGTGAGATCATTCAATTTGCCAGAAGATTCACTCGGTCGATCATGCTCCGAATCAGAAGTAGCACGTTTGATATTCGAGAGTTTAGAGTAATTGCGTCTAGACAGCCTAGCATTATTAGCGAAACTGTTGGTGCAGTTTTCAATAACACCGGAGCTGGCAACAGAAGTCTCGCCACAGTTACTTACCGAAGCTAGAAAATTGTTCGTCAAATTTATCATATTCAGTGGCCCACCCAAGTTTTGACTGGCAAGTGAGAAAAAATTCGAAGTCTCGCCCAAAGTCGGAATATTCAATGTGCTTGCGGGCATCGTGTTTGATGTATGAGGGCCAACAGTTGGTTTTCCACCATTGAGAAAGGGCAACAGATGCTGAAGTATGGGAGACTGATCTACCATAATAGACGACTGCTTTGATGCAACAGGACTAGTCAAACTAGAAACAACGCTTATGTATTGCTGAATGGCCTGCTCCAATGGAGAATCGAAATCAGTACTGTTAACCGAAGCACTATCAGCAGCAGTGTTAAATGTGCTAACAGAGGAAGTGCATCCAGATGTGCTTGGAGGTACCAAATTGCTGCCAGCCAAAAAAGAAGCTGCGCTAGAGTTTAAGTTCATCTGATTGCTAATACCAGGGATAGCGGGGTTAATCGGAAGGTAAGTCAATGTATGAGGCCTACTCTTCATAGGCAGACCCGAAGAGCTGGCCAAGCACCGTGAAGTGGCGCCAGAAGAATTTAATTTCGATGAAGATAGTATAGGTGATGATGCGGATGCCCCTGGTACATCACTGCTGTTAGCATTCATGATTCCGGCCGAACCACCTAAATCCACATCCTCATCAAAGCTCGAATTGTCACTTCTACTCCTCTCATAAGCGGAAACGCTTTTATGATTACTATCAGTTTTCTTTATAGAAGACACACATGAACTCAATTGAGTTGAACTAGAAATATTCGTAATCGGAGTGATAATTGAAGCGGGCAAAAGTGGAATGTAGCCGGGTAAAATTTGTGAAGCCCCAAGTGGTGCAGGCAAAGATCCCGTTCCAGAAATATCCGCCAACTGACGTTGTCCTGCGGTTCCCGCATCAGTTCGGAGCAACAATGAGGATACATCGCCTACCAATGCCGAACACTGGCTAGAATTCATACTACTTAAGCCAAAGTCACGTAATGAACGAAGAAGTGCCAATGAGGTTTCAGGTAGCGGTTGATTGCATTCTATGCGCGAAACACGATGCACTTCGCGACGATGTGCTCTGAGACCCGAACGTGCGTCAAACGTTTGCCCACAAAGATTGCAAACCCACGGTTGATCACCAAGACGTCTCCGATTGCGGAAAAGATCAGAATGCGTTTGACTGCGATGTGTACGCAATTCAGTGCGACTCGCAAACACCTAAGGAAATCAAATTTTGAAGAAAAAAATATAAAGAAATGCTTTAAGCGAAACATGTTGCGCAACAAGGAATAGATTAATTATCGGGCTCTTCCTGTATCCAACAAGGTTCTGTAACTATTGTATTCAATTCAATACCGGATATTTATAGTTATTCACTTGGATGAGTGTACGTGTTGATACTGATTACTTCTCGATCCAAAACAAACGCGAGCACATACACCCAGGCATGGCGTACGCTTTACTATTGAATCGTCAGTACGCGTTGTTAGATCACTGTAATTTTATTTCGATAAGTATACACGTGCAGATCTCCTGGGTGGTAGATTAGTCGATCTTGATTATGCAAACGATAAAATACTATTATTTGATAATCGACATTCTGCTCAGCCCACCTTGAAAAGATAAGCCGACGTTGCTCCATTTTTCGGTAAGAAATTCGCACCTTCTCAATGTAAGATACGTCAACAGGAACACCTACCACTCACTTCAACTCCACGAATGCAGAGTGAAATTCTGGACATAGTTGACAGATTCACAAATCTTGGTAGCTCTATCAATAACTTAGGCAATGTGACTGACGAGGTGAGTATGAGAATCGCGACAGCTGAAGTAACCTCTTTCAACTGACACCATTTACGGAGAAACACAAGTACCACATTCTGCCTTAAAGGTTAGGTGTACAATGCATCTGGATGTGTAGTTTTATTATAATCTATTGAGACTTGGCCTCTTAGAGTTGATGAGTTTAGACGCTTACAGGCATTCGACCATTTTTGTTTGAAAAGAATAGCACATTTATATATTGTTTGTGAGGGAGAACTAATATATATGCAAATGTGAATTAGGCGTTGCGCCCCTTGTAACAAATTAGTTCAAATATGACCAAAAGGATAAACCAAAATAGCATGAACAGAAAGTATAATCTCGTGATTACTGGCGACTCATCAGAAGGAGTCGGTATTACGCCCTTTAACCACTATATATTTAGGTGCACAACACATAATACATAATAGTATAGCACACGTAGGTTACCAACAACGAATAACCAACGCTGACATTCATAGACGTATTTTGGATCGGTAAACAAGTGCTCCTCGTTAGAAAAACAAATAAGGCACCATCAACTAGGTTGATTCGGCCATGTTTTTGCGTGTGCTTCCAAGGTGGGTAGATTTTGACATGGCAGAAACAGTTAAAGTTAACTATAGTAAAATTGGGTAGTATAGGGCCTAGGACGGGGTAAGCGTTTGCATCATAGTTCTTGGTTGCACGATAAGGCATTGAGTCGAGCTCAGTGGCGATCTTGTTGCAGATGTCGAGTAGAATCATCTTCGTAACTTCCTTTTCTTAGTAGGGAAAAGTTTGCTGTGAGGTTTGGTTTGTTTATGACGTGATACAGTGAAATCCGCAAGGAAGTTGTTGCAGATTTTTTTTCTTAGTAGCTGCGAGGATTGTTATTGTTTATTACGTGATATAGTGAAAACCACAAGGAAGATGTATTACTGATGTTGTCTCGTCTTAAAGCTGACAGCCACAATGGTGTTGTTTAGAGGTTTAGTTGCCTCACTTCTGTGTGTTATCTAGATAAATATACGCATAGTAACTAGGTTCTCTCTCTTTCTCTCATGAATTTCATTTATAATTTGTGTGCGTAAATTATTAATTATGTCGTTATTTAAAAATAGTTTTCTTGTTTTTTCTTTTATGGATATATGGAAGTAAAATATTAGTTACTATTGGCTTTTTGATGGTTGTGCATGATGATGATGATGAAGCTAAAATCTTTGCATTGGATTCCATGTATTCCTGGTGTTTCTATGAATTCATTTTTTGCTTCATGGTTGGGAAACCTAGTGCCAAAGACAAGGGACCGTCTTAAAGCGTTTCTCCTATTATATTTTAAAGCTATTGCATTTACATTACTGCCTAGTTTAGTGTCCGTCGTAAAGACCATCCCCTCCTCAACGTGGTACGACGGTGTCAACCATGTTTCGATGGCCGATCGTACATGGGCTAACGGGGCTATGGCGGTGGTGTCACCAGGGCGTGGTGGATTTCCGACCGGCAATCGGATCTCCTATAAAATACCACATGAGCCCGACGACGGCACCATGACGCGGCGTGTGTTCCCCGCCACAAAAGGGGACAACAGCCACAGGATTACATGGACTCCTGGACAGTACCCCGTACTTCCGAATGGCGAATGAGCTCTCAACAGCCACCGGCAACCATGCAACTTACTGCTGCCTTGCAGACTGCGCTTGGATGTGCAAAGGCTAGAGGTGCGTCCTCGATCAAAAAGCCGAGTGGTGAGGGGACACCACTTGTACCAAATTCCCAAGAAACTCCATGAAATGGAGCCGGCTTATCCTCTAAAAGGAGTCAGCCGCAGTAAAGTAAAGTAAAGTGTCTAGTAGTAGCATGATCAAGCTTATATCTGATATTGTGAGCATTGTACTGTGTAGGTGTGATTAGAGGCCTGATGATGGAATGGGAAATACCGTTCCAAAACGTCGCCAGTCAACAAAGACTAGATCGTTCCTCACTTCCAGTGGTTTGTATGAACGATTGTCAAGCCTTCGGAAGAAAGGGACAAATCCGCACCCAGCCAATAAGACAAACTCGATGCGTACTCGGATATGGGAATCAATCGGATCTTAGCGAAACTGATGGCGAAAAGCAACAACCCGCAAACGCAAATCGCGGAAATTCAACATTTGTAACTCGCACTGCGCAACTATCGAAGAAATAACTACTTTTTATTGTTATAAATAAACTTTAAGTACATACCATTGTCAGTATCATTAAACAATAATTGATTGGGCGGGTGGTGGTAACAATTCTTTAAATCAAGTTTGCGAGCATGAAGTAAACACCAATCAAATTGTATTTAACCAGTTGTTGAACAACGGCTCGCGGTAGTTTTGTTATGTTGTTCGACGACTTGTTAAATACAATGGGATTCGTGTTTACTTCAAGCTCGCAAACTTGATTTAAAGATTTTGTCATTATAAATTAAGAATTGTATAATGCCATTTTATTAATATGAAATTTAGAATACGAGGTTTGTACTGCAAAAATTAGTTTAATTTATTAATTACCTAGACCAACGTAGTACCAACTGATAATTCAGAAAAAAAGGAATTTTTAAGTGTTACACGTTGCTACTGCCAGTAGGCATACCAACTCAGCACAATTTACAATAGAATAAAAACAACATAGATATCTCACAGCAGAAATAAATACAGAAAAGTGATAGAAACTGATGTTCCTTTTTATATAACCTTAAATATAAATGAAGCAAAATATAGAACAAGAAATATCAGAAATAAAAGTTGCATTCTTCTTTTAAAAAGAGGGGGATTTATGACGTGGATGGAGTTAATACGAGTATTTATATATAGCTAACACAACGAAATGAGGTAAACTAAGATCCTACACAACAATATTACGGCCAAGTACGAATTAAAGCCACGCAATATCACAGCTTCTTTGTGATTCTCACTGTTCGGTGTCATAGACATCCATATGTTCGTACAAACTGGCATATACATGCATACATACGAACAAACAGACATATACACACACACAAATAAACATCTATTCATCCACGCATGCGTACTTACGCACACACCTACCTACATATATAAAATAAATACATATATACATAATATACGTACATAAATACATACATGCAAACCTACATACATACATTCATACATGCATATATTCATAAATACAGGCATACATGCATACATATATAAATACATAAAATACGAACAAACTGGCATATACATACATACACACTAATATACATCTATCCATCCATGCATGCGTACATACACACAAAAATACCTACAAGCATAAAATAAATGCGTACATACATAAAATACGTACACGAATACATACATGCAAACATGCATACATGCATTTATTCATAAATACTGTTATACATACATACATATATAAACACATAAAATACGTACATGCATACATACCTACACAAATAAATGCATACATGCAAACTCATATGCTTTTAAGAATAATTACAAAGGAAATTACAAATTATTGAGAAATAAAAAAATTTGTTTAGACGAATTTATTGTAAATTATATGTGAATATTGCAGTCCAAGAATGTTAGACGTTAGATAACCATGTCATGATAAAATATTTAAAATTTTCTATGGTGAGAGCATTAGTTTTCTAGAAGATTTCAGCATTTATGAGTAGAAGTACGGTTAATAACAAAAAGTTCACTGATGTACGGTCAATGTCTTTGGTAAGTAGCAGCAGGATAAGGATAAATAGTGATGTTCATTTATAGTCGCCAAAGATCATCACTATTAAGCATTCCTAGTAAGTTTCCGAACACACAACCGGCTTCGAATAAGTCCAGTGTGTGTTGCTATATAAACGGTTGAATGAGTTGCCAGGGTGAAAGTTATTACGTCGAAGAACAGGGACTAGAGCGAAATTGCAAAATTTCTATGAGAAAAATAGCGAGTTCATCTTGCTGAGAAAGAACAAGATTAACATAACATTTGCCATAAGTTGTGTTTTACTCCTGTGCGTATTGTGTCGACCCTGAAGATGAACCTGGAAATTCGGGTTCGAAAATTAGGTCAAAAAACAATGGAAAATCTTGATCCAACGTCATTTTCAGACAATCAGCTAATTGAAGGCTTAAAGAAGAAGGGACAAGTGAGAACCCATCAATTGAGGCCAAAAATTACATCATCTGAATATGAAGGAAGTTCAAGATTTTACCGACCTATGAGTGCTATCAATTGTCCCGCACAAGAAAAATGCGGTCAAATCCACAACAAGAAGGACAGCACTGAGAACAAAAACGGATCGTTTAAGATTAACATTAATCAATTAAGTAAACTTTCTTGATCCCATAATGATTAAAAGCACAAAACAGTACTAACAGTTATCGCCTCGTTTATCGTCGGTACGAGCATGGAAGGCTAAACAAACCCAAAAAAGCAAATTAAAGAAAAACATGTTGAGGTAGAAGCAAATATTGAATTTAACATATCAGCGAAAGAAGAAATTTTTAAAAAACAGGCAAAGCTCTGTCCGGCTACCCGTAAACTGAGAATAAACACCCTAGTAGATGAAAACAAACATACAAGATGCCAGTGAATTGAATAAACGAGCACAAACCTGACAAAAACAAAGATTCTTGCAAAAAATCAATAATTTAAAGCTTTATTCTAATCTATTTAAATCAAGTTTTCGGACTTGAGCAAAACACTATTCAGATAAACAAACGCTCGCCAAAAAACTGAAAACAATACCCAACTCCGATGGCCTGATGAACAATTTGCAAGACACGGACGCAAATGCTCCCCGGTTCAAATGCCGGCCGCGGGAATTATGGCAACAATATGAACGAAATCAATCTACATGATGAATTACATTTTCTATTTTATACTGTGTTTAGTGAATAACAAAAAAATATTTATACAACTATAGATTAGGTTTCATTTGGGCAACACTACGATAAAATCTAGGACTGTTAACAGCAAGAATTTAACTAACATCTATATTATTTAGAGTCATACTGCACCCATGACAAAGTAATTATCTTATATCACATAAATTTAACTAATTTTAACCCTACGCGGTTAACAACTGACTATTTTTGAATTTGATCCATGCTAGCAGTATACACTGCTGCAACAATAGCACAACAACGTCTATGCGACAAACTTCATTCGCTGGCTTGCACATTTGCAAGCTACAGTTGTGGCAGAAACGCATCCATCCTGAAACTGAAACTTGGCAATCATAATGGGACATTAAGAGTAAACCCTACCTCTAGGTATAGTGCATTCATTTAAGCTTTTCCTTAATGTCGTCTATTGGTTATGGAATTTTAAATAAGCTAAAAAGGTTGCAGTGTTTAAGACGTTAAATGCTCAAACTAATTGGTAATCAAAACTTCAACTTATTAGGCCCAAAATGAATAAAAACTATATATATATATATATATATATATATATATATATATATATATATATATATATATATATATATATATATATATATATATATATTACCAACAAGAAAACAGGACACCTCGTGCTAATACTGTATAGTATTAGCTTGGTAGAACCACTCAAATTATTGACAAAACGAAAGCTGAAATAAAGGAGGATACCATATTTTTAATTCATGTTTAAGCTGATATTGCAAAGCAACGAAGCAAATAAATATAATCTCTTAAAAATCAATATTTCTGGCGTCTGGCTCCAATTAATTGCGGCGTGGTTCCAAATCAGCATACAGAAAAGTTTTTTTCACGTAAATCAGCACATCGTCTCTTGTGTGCGCGTATGATGAATAAGAGTTGAAGTAGCGCAGTTCATATGAGGGTAAAGTGTTTACAATCTCGTGAAGGATGTCAAAATCACATGTATACCAGCATGCATACACGTTATAGTCACTCTATGCAAGCACAATGACAGGTGCACAGAACGACAATAATAACGACTCGTATGCAGAAAACAACGAAAATTCTTTACTTAGACCTACTCCTACTACTAATTTTGTTACTACTACTTCCATTAATACTGCTACGATGGATAATCAAATACGGGACACAATAACAGCAGCCTTCGGCTCACAGAGCAGAGGTAAAAATAAGATACATGCAAGCACACCCACCAAAAAATAAATAGCAGATGTGGAATAAATAATAAAACAGAAACTGTGAATACTGACTACCGCATAGATTGACCGAAAGCTTACCAATAGACTAGAGGTGCCACGAAGCAATATCAATGGTCAGACGCAACAGATACAGTGAACGCAATGTACATTCATGAGCGACAATATATATATATATATATATATATATATATATATATATATATATATATATATATATAACAATGACTACATCCAGCCAGCTAGTATTGGATTATGGCTCCGAAGCCAGCATCTGTCTTCTAGGTACGACACGATCGATGAAAAAATACGAGGCTGATCCAAGTATTAAATATCTTATCCTTAACTTTAGAAAAAAATATTTCATCAGAGGGAATTTATCCATAGAACAATACAGGTACTCATACTAATGATCGCTTAGATGTACCATTATTAGAATAATAACGATACATTGAGTTATAGCTCTTTAGTCTATATATAATTTCAAATTATTTTCTGAAACATCGAATTTCTTGAACAACAAATTAATTAAGGAATGACCGTCATCACACGAAAGCCGAATACATTCATAAAGGAGTAGTATGAATATTCATTCGACTTTCTATAAAAATCAAGTATTAATATATATATATATATATATATATATATATATATATATATATATATACTCAGTTATTTATAATAAATAAGGTATCTATTTAAATTCCGGTATACTCATGCGATATATACATACTCGTATTTAAATTTCACCTCCCGTAATATCATAGTTGAATGTCGGCAATGGCTAGTTAAAACTTGTGAAAATGTTAACTAAAATATAACGACAAGATTTAACTAGATATATATTTTGTCTGTATGTACAAAAAATTGCATAAAATACATGGAATTCATTAACAGAATCGGTATCATCCTCATTGGACATGTAGCATTATTTGGAACTTTTAAAATAAAGCGATATCCATTGAAGATGCATCCGAAATTAAAACGCACTAACTAGAGCGAAGCTGGTATTTAAATTTCAATTGCTTCGTTGGTGTGAGTCGCGAGAATCGCCCAATTTAATTCGAGTTACAATTCCGGTTATGGCAATACTGGCAACTACTGATGAATTCCCAATAGGAACGAGACCGGTCTATTTCGGGAATTGCATTTTTTAATTTTATACCGGCGTCATATATATATATATATATATATATATATATATATATATATATATATATATATATATATATATATATTCAGTCTAAACAAAACTTTACATAACTTTAAAAATGTAAGCCATCCAGTAGACCGGCTAAGTCCTTATTGGTAACTCCTCAGATGCTGACCAGAATTTGACGCTGACAGGAAATCGACAAGGGTACACGTAATTTTTAGTGACATAAAATTCGAACCCTATCTAAGACAAATTCTGAACGGTACCTGATTTCCAAATGAAGACGAAATCGGTACAGTGGATGATATTATGCTGGAAAAAATATATATAACGCAAATCCTGCCAGTAGACTTCAAATCAATACAACTTTTCCAAGTAACATTTTTTCTGTCGCATAATGACAGATTGGGTGTGTTTAATATTCCTTTTGCAGGCCCATTATCCTTCAACTTCATAATTATTCGGAAGTGAAACAACAGTCTTATTTATTGTGGTGCAATGCCATCAATGATAACGTTTATTACAATTTAAATTTCAGCTAATAAAACACCTACATTAACTTATTAATAGAAGAAGACCAATTGAAGATAAGTATTTTAAAATGACAGTGAAAATGCAATTTCGTGAGGAGTTTGTGCGAAAAAACTAGAATTAGGTTAAAAATACCATCCAAGTGGTTGATTAAGCGAATTACCGAAGCCGAGAGTAACACAATCGGACTACCTCCATCTGTTCTAAACATCATTTCCAGACAACAAACTAATTTGTATACGCCTAAAATAATCGATTTAACTAGCGCGCAAGTGACAGTACAACGGCCGTGCAAGCTAATGCAAAATTCGAAACAGCCAGCTAGCCAGCTAGCCAGCTGTAGACGACAGCCAAGCGACGCAAGCCACACCAAACATATTGATGTTAACTTTCGGTTTACGTAAATGCCCAGCTTTGGCCTGAGCAGCGCGCCCTTCATTGACGGGCTGAGAATACTGTGTGAATGTCAGTTATACAATTCAAAACAACGCATAAACACATGCACAATTACAAATGTACATGCACAATATCTGTAGTGCATGCTTACGCAAACATTGCAGAAAATAGGCATGTGTGAGTGTGTGTGTATGTGCATGTGTTCGTTTGTGAGTGTGTGCAATACTACAAACAGACAACACAAATACGGTAACATTAGTAATTTTTAAAATTTAATGTGCAAGAACAGCCAGTACACAACGCAAGAGGAAACAAACAAAATGCAGACTAAATCTGAATTAATACACGCGTGTGTTTCAATACAATTAGTTTCACGAAATTATAGCGCGATTGTACAAGTGTAACGAAAGCGAAGCGCTGAATTTATGTTATTGAATTCATGCCAACGAGTGCATACACAAATGTAGTTATTCAGTGCCTCAATGTAGACAAAGTCGACAGTGCCTACAATAAAGCTTCTATGAGGAAAATTCTATTATGACCAACTTACGAGCCGATTGCGACAGGTTGACTTGACGAATTCCGGCTCTATCTCATCTCATTATGGATATGTAGGTAACCTACTTTAAATTAAATTCATGGATTGATAAAAAATTCAGTTGTCACGTACACGCGTTAGTTTAAGTAAAAGGTATGATCCGTGGTTGACACCTCTTGTGTAGACAAAATTCCTTGATTATGATGAATTGAGCTAACACATGATAGAAGCTCAGTAACGTCTGTGTCGAACATCGTCAGATAAAGCCAAGTTCGCATAGCAGAAAAGTAAACCACATTTTTGATCCGTCAAGCTTAAATGACAATAATGTATAGGAGATTGTAACGTTTACCTGTTCCGCGTTCATTGAACTAATATATAGTGGGTAAAGCGCGTAATACCGGCTCAAACTGATGAGTCGCAAATAAGTACGAAAATAATGTACACATAAGACCATACCTTTTGCTTATGAGGCATTCGGTTCATCCTTCAGTTAATATTTGAATTAACCTTTTGCTGGGTGCGCAACACCTAATATACAATTGTATATATAATAGTTCTCAGCACAATCACTAACTGTTATATATTTAATATAATGTTTTCAGGATTATCGCGAAAGTGGAAACTGATATCGATCAAGGCTGGAGCTTATGGATTTGCTGGAGTAACAGGTATTCAGAAATAGTTGTATTTCTCGATTTTGGCGAGAATGAGCATATCTTGAAATCCATTGTGTTGGTACTAGGTCTCTATTAGGCAATCATAGTTTTAGTATGAGGTACAAACTCAACAAACATAGTTTGTACACTTTACAGGCTCGATATATATATTATTTTTTAGCGAGTTGAGATAATTTTCTTTAAATTAGAGATGCGACAATGTGGCTTAGTGGATAAAGTCACAGACTTAGAAGTAAGCGTGCCCAGGTTCGAGACATGTCCGCGGCAATAATTTTGCACAACACATGAAGAACTCCTAATAAGGACGAATTGCCTTTACAACATTATACAGCGCTTATGTTATACTCAAAAATATATGTAAGTATTAGCACCGGTGTTTATATCAAGATCGCAATCTTGATTTTTTTGAATGTCAAAGGTTTTATGTACGAGTCGGACATCCGAATAAAGTAACAGCGCCCAAGTTTAATGAATTGTAGAACTAAATTAGCAATCGAAGTAGAATAACGAGTTGCATATTTTTCCTGGCAATATTTTGTGATGAAACTGAAAATTGCATCCAGAGCACGCATATGATGGTATAGGAATAGGTTTCACGATGTTAAACCAGTCTTCGGTTCATAAACACGATACGGCATTTCTGGCCGCTGCCAAAGAGTGTCTAATAACGACGTCACCCGTTTATTAAGTTAGTTTCATTTGCTATCTTGTGGCCGCGGAAATTCTTGCGAAACCGAAAAATTCTTCCATATCTAAACAATATACATTTAATGCACAGTGCATTTGATTATTTAGAAGTATATTTTAGCGGAAAAAATATTGTATCTCGTGAATAATTAAATGCACAAATAAATGTAACGCGTTTCCATTTGAACTAATCTGATTTTAAGTTGTTTTTAAGCAGCCGTGCGAGTTTATTTTGATTAGTGCCGCATTGACTTTGTCAGTTCCACGGTGTACACATATGGTTTGAATAATAACACTCGTTCTGCAATATATTGACTCGCATACATTTGTATGCGCACTGTTTGTCTGTCCCCTTGATAGATGGAATATAACTGGTCCCGTCACCCTGGAGACTTAAACACGGCGTGAGTTCTCCGCTTAAAATGTTGGAGTTTCAATTATTACCGATTGACTTACGAAGTTTCAAGGCGTCGCTTCTTAGGTAGTCCATACAATACTCGTACAATACACAAATTATGGCAAATGTGGTTTCCCCGTTCGAGACAGATCTATTTATATTTATTTTAAACCTACAAACAGTTAGGAATGCCAAAATATCAGGCCTGCCATAACTACTCATCTATACGAGTTGACTTGCATGTGGTTGTGATTCTCACGGTGTAACTAAGAATTGTTTGAAATCATGTAGCTCTTTTACTTATCCAGCCGTACAACATAGCAAAACTATCGTCCCTCGCGCAGGCCTACACGTGTTGACCTGTCACGATCTCCAACAAATTTAGACGGCACAGTTACTAATGAAAATAAAAAATTTCACGTGTACATAAGGCTATTAGACTCATATACGCGGATCCGAATCCGAGTAATACTTGAATGGATATGTCGGCTGCACAAATTCTATGCAGTTACGGGCTACATAGCATAAAGATACGTCTTCGGCGCAGTAAATAACTCTGCAGCCAGTTTACGTTTTTAGATAGCAGAACATAATCAAAATTCGTATTGTTCATCATTTATTACGTGATACGGTGAGAACCACAATGAAGCCTTAAAACAGACTCAACCATAATGTTGTTCTATAGAGGCTTAGCTTGTCTTGCTTGACTTACTTGTCCTGCTGTACTACCTTGGTAAATAGTCATAGTCACCAGGTTCTCCTCCTCATAAATCTCTGATAATTTGTGAGACAAAATTATTATTTTTGTTATTATTATCACAATTTAATTTTTTTCTTGTTTTGTAATATTTCATATGGTTATATGGCGGTTACATATTAACTACTGGTTTTTGAAGTGATGTGCATGATGCTGCTGATGATGACATAATCGATAGCGTATTCTAAGTCAGCATATCTGCCACAATCAACTATCTCCACTCCGCCTCGCTTTCCTTAAAAGCTGACTTTGCCATAATAGTGTTTATGGATATCTAGGTTGTCCCACTTCTGTATTTACTCTAGGTATGCCCTCCAATTAATAAATCTTGCCCCGGTAACACATTTTGTCGTGAATTTCTTGTTCACTAAAATGATTTCTTATTTAATTTTCTCTTTTATTCATAATTTCAACACCGTTAAGCTTCAATTATAAAAGATTGTTGCAATGCTGTCTGTGGTTTATGATGATGCTGACAATATCCCATATTAGGTTTGAAATGAATAGCAAAAACTACATGGACAACACGCCTGAATAAGTTGTGTAGCAATGACAATTTTAGGTTAGATGACGTCATTTATTATAACTTACCTCAGCAACAAGAACGCCAAAGCCAAGAGTGGCTTATTCTGGAAGAGTAACGGCGAACATCTAATACCGGTGGCACAAATCGAGAATGCAATAGTCCATCAAAATATTGTCCCGGTTAACCTATTTCGCTTATACCGTTCATAGCGAATCTTTCTGAGGCTAAAAGAAGTAATCACCTTTGATGCAGCACAAAATAAACTAATAAATAGCTGGTGTACTAATGTCCCTTCCTTTGTGATGGATGTCACAACGGCGCTGTTCTACTCATATGAGACAACTTTCTACCTCCGTATATATATATGGCCTGTAGCCATAGAAATTCCGGCCTGACGACCGGCGGGCTCAAACTAGTCAACCCGAGATTGGTAGCATGAACATTGCCGGGCCATAAAGGGACACAGCCATCATCCAGTTTCATGTGAAGCCTCGAGTTTGGTCATAATGCGCTGTAACTTTTTTTTGTTAAATGTGTAGTGACGGAATGAGAGCAAGCGTTCCAGACGTGAAGGGCAAGTTTCGGCTGCTGAAGGACGCTTTGGCCATTGGCATCTGGGCAGACAGTGCTCATCAGCTTTGGTTAGAAGAATATCTAGGAGATAAGGAAAACTCCAAATACAAATAATCACTAGGAATGGGCAACCTAGTGTTCATTTACAGTCCACATATAACCATGACAAGTACAACATACAATGATTACATACTGCATCGGCCGTCGCGCAGTATAAAAAGGGTCACCTTATCTGCTGAGCCGCGCAGGGTGGATAAACGAAATCGGGCTAATGCAGGCAACTTTATCTCTGATTCTGCCTCCTTTCTTTTCCTTTCCTCTTCTCAATTTATTGTTCTTAGCGCACGAGCTGCAGCTTGCTTAATTGAATGGATCCTTTTTAATAGTCGAATGTGTGCGGCACTTTTAAATACATCTACTAAAATCAAAGCAAAAAACCGTTATCAACGTTGCCTCTTCATTGTATCTGCATATACTCCTACCGCTTGCAGCACAGACGAAAGCAAGGACGCTTTTTACTTCGAATTAAGCTTCTTACCAAGTAAAGCACGAAGTTCAGATATAGTCCTAGTTATGGGTGACATGAATGCTCAAGTTGGGTGCTTAAGTAACAGAATTTCATTTAAGTGGGAGATACACTAAACTTCACGCGCAACGATAATGGTTAACGGCTTTTGGATAGCTGCGCTGACTATATTTAAGCAGTACAAACTTCAGACGAAGTGTTAGACATTGTGCTACATGGCGTCCTCCAGCACCCGGAAAACGGTGGACTCAAATAGATAATGTAGCAATTAGTTATAGATGGCGTGGTTTCATCCAGGATTGTCGTTCTTTTTGGAACACTTACGTCGACTCGGACCATGCACTTATCCGTTGTAGATTTGCACAAAAATTTCCGGAACAATAATTAAGAATAAACCCCAAATTGATGTAGGCAAACTCGAACAACCGTCCTTCCAACAAAATTATGAAAATATTCTAAAGGCTAATCTAACTGGTCTGGATGGCGAAAATCCGAATATTATTTGGTCCAAGATAAGTTCCACTATGCACAATGCAGGTACTACTGTATTTGGCATTACAGACCCTCGTATAAACAAATACTGGCTCTCTGTAAAATCTATGAAGATACTCGAAATAAGGCGCCAAATTCCACCTGGCTCGACTCATAATAAAACCCGTCGCAATATAAGACGCCAACTTAAGCGCAGTCTAAAAGTGAATCTCTATAACGTTTGGACCGGAAAGGCTAAGGTACGAGAAAATTATAAGTTAGTGAAACTATAAATGATAGTAACAACGATTTAATAACCGATAAAATTAGTCGTCTTGACAAGTGGAATGAACACTTTTGAGCACAATTTTCCTGGCCACCCGCGTCAGTTCTGATTCCGAAGTTCGCGATATAATCCAATCTCTTAAACACCACAAAGCCGTAGGCCCCGATGATTTGCTTCCAGGATTGTTTAAGGATGGTGACGATATAATTTCAGGAACGTTGAACAAACTTTTTCATACTATATTGAATGAGGAAACTGTACCACTTGATTGAAATGAGTCGACAATCATTCCCATATTTAAAAAAGACAATCTTAATTCGTGCGATAGTCATCGTGGTATAAGCTTGACTCCGGTCGTATCTAGGTTATTTGCTTCGATTATCCTACGTCGTCTTAGCGCTTTACGTGGACCACATACAAGAGAAGAACAGGCCGGATTCCGCGGGCAGGACGAGGTTGTATAGATAATATTTTTACGTTAAGGCAAGTTCTCGAACAGAGACACATATCATCGTCCCACAATAGCCGTCTTTCTAGACTTCAAGGGAGCATTTGATTCGGTGAATCGCAATGTTTTATTCGATATTTTGTCGAAAAGCGGTGTGCCCACAAAATTTGTTAATATTATACGAGCTCTCTACACAAATACTTCTGGTCGCGTTAAGGTCTACAACGAATTAACGCATAACTTTACAACAAACAGTGGTGTTCGTCAAGATTGTCCACTTTCCCCATTTTAGTTTAATTTTGTAATCGATGCTATTATGAACAACTCTCCCACACATTCAGGATGCTGGAGTTGAAGTTCTCCCGGGCAACAGACTAGTCTATCTTGACTGCGTACGATATCGTACTATTATTCGACAATCGGGATGCTGCGCAGGCCATCGTGAATAGATTAGCAGACGTTGTTCCGTCTTTCGGTATGAAATTCGCACCATCTAAATGTAAGATATTGTTACAGGATCATCCACAACTCACTCCAACGTTGCAGCTGCAGAATGAAGATTTAGACAGTCGACAGATTTACATATCTTGGGTAGCTCTATCAATAAAATAGGCAATATGTCCGACGAGGTAAGAAAACGGATCTCTAAAGCTAGAGTAGCTTTCTCGAACCTTCGTCACTTATGGAGAAACGCGAATATTTCACTTAGCTGTAAAGGTCGTGTTTACAATGCATCTGCACGCGCAGTCTTACTATACGCTAGTAAAACTTGGCTTTTTAAAGAACATTTGAATACTGTTTGTTGCGGAGAACTAATATATATATATGCAAGCATGTATTAGGTGTTGCGAACCTAGTAACAAATTAGTTCAGTTGTGACCAGAAGGATAAACCAAAGGCAGCATGAACGGAGAGTATAATCTCATGCACATTCGTTTCGTGCTTACTGGCGACTCATCAGTAGGAGCCGGTATTACGCCCTTTAACCACTATATAATTGGGTGAAGAATGTAGGATAATAGGACGGTACAATCTCCTAGACGAATGTGTAAACCTGCAATAGTGAAGCTAACATCATATAGTCTACGACAGTGCGACTTCAACGCTAATTCACACTATATAATATATATATATATATACATATATATATATATATATATATATATATATATATATATATATATATATATATATATATATATATATATATATATATAACTACATGGTTTAGTTTGACTCATTTCTGTAAATTATTCTGATAAACTTACTCATAGTAACCAAGTATTCTTTCTCTCTCTCTCTCTTAAATCTCACTAATAATTTGTCTAAAATATTATTTCTGTTATTAATATATTTTTTCACTTCTTATGGTTATATGGCAGTAAAGCATTAGCCACTTTTGTCTTTTTTATGGCTGGGCATTATGATACAAAAATTGAGTTTTCCTGTAATTCTTCTATTTAATATTTGCCGGTAAAGTTGTTCTTTAGGCTGGTTAGTAATGAAAAAACAAAGTGCTTTTTGATGTTTCTAGGATTTAAGTTTAAAAATAGGAGATTGGTTGCCTTTAAAACTAAGCTTCAAGTAATTGTGCAAGACTCCGTCGCGGAGAACATTTTTAATGATTTACTTAATTCGACCAAAAAATAGCTATATATAAGTTGGGTTAGCACCCAAAGACAATTAGCTCTAGAAAATATGAGCACACGAAAAGGATGCATGATCACACATTTAATCATAAAAAATAAGGATGAGCTATGACGTTGCCACATTAAGAATACCAAATACGAAAAGGAATTTAATAGATTAACCAAAATAACGAGATTCTTACCGCCGGACAATTCCAACAGCTCCATTGGCGAATATTCTGTCTATTTCCGCGGTCGCTGTGCGCTTTAGAGCCGATCTTGCCTATTAGCGTATTGGCATCTGAGTTTTTGTCGCCATTATCAGTTTGGGATGCATCGCCTTTGAGATTTAAAGCAACATCGGAAGCAGACGATTCATATTTAAGGTTATCACCACTGCTATCTGGACTTCCAACATCATTCTCCAGAGCGAAGTTTGAATCAGCATACTCTGTTGCACGATACTCGTCTAGGATATGATTAATGGAGCTCATGTTGACCGGCTGCATTCTGTCACTGACAAGGTAACATAAAGCAAATTAGGAAATTTTAAACGCAATAGAAAAATATGCAAACTAATTATGTTCATTAAACATCAAAATCTGATTCTTCAATATAGTGGCTTACGCATTTTTAGGCATTACGATAAGTTATTTCGAGATTGCTGTTCGGATGATATGACTTCTGAACTTTTTAACTTGCTGATAAATTGTCAAGTCAACTGCAACTATTTTCTGTACAAGTCAGCTTAAAATACGCTGACATAGAAAGTAAAATGAAGCACAGATAAAGGGAACTTAATTATATGAAATGGCCTCCGCCATGGAATCGGCTGCAAACGTCGGTGATTTCGGGGGTCTCTTCCGTCTTATACGTAAAGCATCCGGTAAGCGCAATGCAGAGACAATTCTACGCAGCGCAACAGGAGACATGATTTCTGATGTCAATGGCAAAAATCGCAAGATGGGTTGAACATTTTTCGCAGTTATTGAACCGACCATACAGTGGCCGCTCCCCACCGCAACCACCTGCAACATCTACACCCAGCTACGATGTGGACTGCTCTTCCCCAACTGAGGTTGAGATCGCTACGACCATCCAGCGCATGAAGAGCAAGAAATCCCCCGGTGAAGATGGAATTCCTGCAGAGATCTACAAGGCCTGTATAGGCGCACTACTGCCATCAATCCATCGACTGTTCTCTTCTATCTGGGAACAAGAAGCATGCCCGTCAGACTTCGGAATGTCAATCCTGCTACCGTTTCCCAAAAAGGGTGATAGATCAAGGTGCGAAAACTACCGTGGTATCAGTCTTCTCAACACCGCATCCAAGCTGTTGGCGTCGATTCTATTGAACCGCTTCTGTAATGAGCGGCATGTCCGTACCCGTCCCAATCAGGGTGGATTCCGCCCAGGCAAAGGCTGTGTTGATCAGATCTTTACATTACGGCGAGTTTTGGAACATCGCAACGAATTTCAACAACCAACCGTCGCTTGTTTTATTGACTTCCGAGCTGCTTTTGACTCTGTTGATCGCGACTCCCTATGGAACATCATGCTGCTCGACGGTATGCCCATAAAACTCGTCAATCTGATCAAGGCCTACTATGCAGCCACCAAAGCCAGAGTACGTGTTTACGGAGAAGAATCGGATGAATTCAGTCTGCACACAGGGGTTCGACAAGGATGTCCCTTGTCACCCATATTGTTCAATTATGCGGTTGACTGGATTCTGAGCAACGCGCTAACTGAGTTCCGAGGCGTTCAAGTATCAAATAACCTATGGCTGACGGATGTTGATTACGCAGACGATGTTGTTCTCCTTGCTGACAGCTTTGGGAGCATGCAAGCCGTTTTGGATCAAGTGGCCCAGTTTTCATCAGCCGTTGGTCTGGAAATCAATGCCGACAAAACGAAAGCCTTCGCCATCGGTGTATCTTCATCTGATGAGCAGCTCACGGTGTACGACAGCCCAATCGAAACAGTCGACGATTTTACGTACCTTGGCTCAAAAATACTTCCAACTGGTCAAGCAAAGAATGAAGTCCGAACACGCATCGACCGTGCCAGACTTGCTTTCTTACAATTGAAGAACTCACTTTGGAGAAGAAGTGAAATCAGCCTCAAAACGAAAATCCGAGTCTACCAGGCTACTGTTCGCCCTGTGCTACTGTATGGCTGTGAGACTTGGCCATTACGTTCTGAGGACTCCAAAAAGCTCGAAGTATTCGACCATTGGTGCCTTAGGTACATCACAAAGACAAAATGGATGGACCGAGTGTCGAACGCATCTGTTCGTCACCAATGCGGTGACATCATGCAACTATCCGTCTGGATCCAACATCGTCGACTTCAATGGTTCGGGCACGTACTACGCAAACCCGAAGACGAAATGGTACGGCAGGTGATGAACCCAGGTCAATGTGCAAACTGGCGCCGCCGCCGAGGCGGACAACTGAAGACATGGCTTGCAACAATCAAATCGGACATGGAACTCCTAGGTTTACGCAATGTTTATGGTCCGCGTCACTGGGAGCGTCATTGGCCCTCTTTATGTTCCGAAATGGCTGCCAACCGCCCGGCATGGAGAGGTTTAATCCGGGATATCAATGGAGCCGGCTTATCCTCTAAAAGGAGCCAGCCGCAGTAAAGTAACTTAATTATAAAGGAATCGTTGATTACGCGGGAAGAAACAAAAGCTATTTAATTGGAAATTTTGAATTTTAAATAATCCACAATCAACATTTTTAACTGGTCGCAAAATATAGCAACGAAAGTATTAACATGATCTAGCAGAAATTGAACAAATCCTGCAATCAAGCAATAAGAGAGCGAATTATTATAATCAAGGGTGTCGGTCTTGATATAAACTAAGAATTGTATAGTGTAGAAAAGGCAATTCATCCAGTAGACCTGTTTCGTCCTTATTGGGTAATCATCACGTACTGGTCAGAATTTGCCACGGACAGAGCTCGAACCTGGTCACGTCTGCTTTGAAATATGGTGCTTTAACCACTGAGCCACACTGCTGCACTAAATTCCGAAGCAGATGTGTCCAGATTCGAGCCATGTCCAAGTCAAATTTTGATCAGCACGTGATGAGTTCCCAATAAGGACGAAATCAGTCTACTGGATGAATTGCCTTTTCTCACACTATACAATTCTTAGTTTATACTGACATATGTAAGTAATTAATGGGTCAGGTGTTTATATCAAGATCGCAACCTTGATTATAATAACTGTTATCACCGCCCGCGCAACCAATGTTTTTTAATTATAATAATAATTATATAATTATATAATCTCGATAAATTATATAGTCGATGCAATTGTCTCTTATTTTTGGTCGTAGTTTCGTGTACGTTGCTGAGAGTCCAGGCCGCATTTGCGCGCTCCTGCTGTATCGGTTTCTCGTCCAACTTTCGTAGTCGTTGTCTCGCTGAATTGATTGATAGTCTCGTTATGCTATATATGCGATACAATTTTGTATTGCTCAGCTCGCACCTTCGTTCATGTTGCCAACGATATGGCGGAATTTTTTGCACTCGTACTATGGATGACTTCCGTCCTGCTTTTCGCGTCGTAAAGACCATCCCCTCCTCAACGTGGTACGACGGTGTCAACCATGTTTCGATGGCCGATCGTACATGGGCTAACGGGGCTATGGCGGTGGTGTCAGCAGGGCGTGGTGGATTTCCGATCGGCAATCGGATCTCCTATAAAATACCACATGAGCCCGATGACGGCACCATGACGCGGCGTGTGTTCCCCGCCACAAAAGGGGACAACAGCCACAGGATTACATGGACTCCTGGACAGTACCCCGTACTTCCAAATGGCGAATGAGCTCTCAACAGCCACCGGCAACCATGCAACTTACTGCTGCCTTGCAGACTGCGCTTGGGTGTGCAAAGGCTAGAGGTGCGTCCTCGATCAAAAAGCCGAGTGGTGAGGGGACACCACTTGTACCAAATTCCCAAGAAACTCCATGAAATGGAGCCGGCTTATCCTCTAAAAGGAGTCAGCCGCAGTAAAGTAAGTAAAGTAAGTAAGGACGAAACCAGTCTACTGGATGAATTGCCTTTTCTACACTATACAATTCTTAGTTTATACTGACATATGTAAGTAATTAATGGGTCAGGTGTTTATATCAAGATCGCAACCTTGATTATAATAACTGTTATCACCGCCCGCGCAACCAATGTTTTTTAATTATATAAAGAGAGCCAATTCTCAGCCTCTTAAAACTATACATCTGTTGGCATGTAATCTCTGTTAGAACGTCATCTATGCTAATATTTATGTTCAAGGTCAAAACATGATAAAATCTTTTCATTTAATCAAGTTTACGAGCCTGAAGTTTACACCAATCCCATCGTATTTAACAAGTCATCGAACGAAATAGAAAAACTATCGTCAGTTACACGCACTGACGCGTTTCGACCTTCCATGTTCATCATGAGAATACGATGGTAAACTGACAAGCAAGAATTGCACCGCAATGCATACGTATAGAACGCAAAATTAAATATGTAGCTCTAGCCTCCCATGGTCTCACACATATTGCACTTGACTGGAAATGTTGTCTGCATCATTTCTAAGCAGTCATGAACATTAAAATTTTTGCATATATATATATATATATATATATATAGGTAATAAAATTAAACATTCATTGATTACGCAGTTGGTGGTAACAATTCTTTAAATCAAGTTTGCGAGTTTGAAGTAAACACTAATCCCAACGTACTAAACCAGTCGTCGAACAACATAGCGAAAATACTGTCACACTTCCATATATATACATTGCAGTTTGATCACCGATAGTCAGTTTGCCGTCGTACTCAGATGATGATCATGGAAGGTCGAAACGCGTCAGTACGTGTCACTGACGGTAGTTTTGCTATGTTGTTCGACGACTCGTTAAATAAGTTTGGATTGGTATATAATTCCGGCTCGCAAACTTGATTTAATGAATTTATACAACCCACGCAGTTAGTGGTTGCTTAATTTTATGACAACATATGTATGTGGCGGTAGATTTACTCGTTTCGACTAAGCACTAATTAGATTTGTGTCTATTGTGAGTCAGCCAACTTAAAATAAATTACTGTTATCAAAATTTTTGTTAAGTAATTATTTCATTATTTAATATCTTATATAAAAGGAGCAAAATCTGAAAAAAGGTATTCTCGTAAATAAATCTAAATTGTGAAGCCGGCATTCTGGTCAAATATTATGTAAGGCTGTTAAGGTTAAGAGTCGCATTTCAGTCCTTAAAAATTTATAAAGACACCGCACTTCGATACCTATTATTCAGTTTGTTGTCTTATTCTTATGATGACCGAAAAGGTCGAAGTGCATTTATACATGCCAAACACAAACACAAACACGGGATCAGTTTTTATTTAAATAATGAAACTTGATATGAAAAATTAAGCTATTGCCAGTTATTTTCATTTTATGCTAAAATTATTATTCACAATGGTATTTTTTAATGTTAATAGGTGAAAAAGTTCGTAAGGCAATTCAGTTCGACAGAAACCCAAAAAATGGTTTCCATACAACAACGCCATCTTTAAAAAAATCATTGATTGCGCGGGATGTGGTAACAATTCTTTAAGTCAAATTTATGAGCTTGAAGTAAGCACTAATACTACTGTATTTAACGTTGTCGAACAGCATAGCAAACCTACCGCCAAGCTACCATATATATGCATTTCGGTTTGATCCTCACTAGTCAGTTTGCCGTCGTACTCTGATGATGATAACGAAAAGTCGAAACCTGTAATTAAATGTGCCTGACAGTAGTTTAGCTGTTGTTTAACGACTGGTTCAATAAAATAGGGTAAGTGTTTATTTAAAAATCGCAAACTTGATTTAGAGAAACGTGCTCCAATTTTAAGTTGTAAATTAACAAATGCCGATGGCATCCTCTTTATTTAACACTGTAAAGTGACAATTCTTATGCAATTTAGCGAATATATCAAGCAGTTTTAAAGCCTACAAGCTGATTTCATATGGGATTGGTGTTTAATTATACATACATATAAACATAAATACATACATACATACATACATAACTACATACATACATACATACATACATAAATACATACATAAATACATACATACATACATACATACATACATACATACATACATACATACATACATACATACATACATACATACATACAGACTGCGCTTGGATGTGCAAAGGCTAGAGGTGCGTCCTCGATCAAAAAGCCGAGTGGTGAGGGGACACAACTTGTACCAAATTCCCAAGAAACTCCATGAAATGTGGAGCCGGCTTATCCTCCAAAAGGAGTCAGCCGCAGTAAAAAAAATTCGTATCGACGAGCGTTTACGATAAGCTAATCTAAAAGAAGACCGACAAGAACAACTTATTAAAATAAAAATATCATAAAAATGGTAAAAGTACACATTTTCTTAGACGAGAAACACGACCATTTTAAGTAGTACCCGACGTTTTAACTCATGATGCCGGAAAATGTAGGTCAGCTTACGTGATGAAAAGTCTAATTAATAGTTTGGTAACAAATTGTGCCGAATTTCTGAAGGCTAGCAAGAGGAGCAACGCTTTTGACAAGTGAGTGAGAAAACAATATAAACATGTTCGAATGCATAAATACATGCCCGCATGTATATAAAACGACCTAAGTCCTTGTACAGAGGGTCCAGACGATCTAACTCCATAAAGGCAGAGTAGCGAGGCATCTAAATCTGAGCCCCTTTAATGCCACACTGCGGTAGATGTTTGCGTATTCACGTACTTCATGTTCAGCGCGACGCTACTCAAGAACCGATAGTATAGAACCACGTGAATGCTGATCTGGACACCAAAATTTCGCAGAAATTTTGAAGCAATGACTTGGTCAATGTATTCCGACTTCTTTAAATAGACTGTTAGTGATGGCATTTCGAAGAGCAACCGTCGAGCAGAATTGCTATTGGCAATAGTTGCTTATTGCCCATATTTTAGCGAAAAAAAGAGCGAATAACAACATATTTGACTTGGACACAGTGGAATTAGTAATAACAGGATAGGAGAGCGAGTAAGGAACGGTATTGTAATTACGACTATAAATCTAAACTACATGTATACACAACATTTCGCCTCTCTTCATTGATGGTGAATATAAATTGTTCTGTGTATACTACATCAAAGATGCGCCTAACATAAATAGCTAAAACTAGAGGTGTTTAAGCGGATACCAATAGTTAAATGACAGGCAACATTAGTTTGGCATATTAATTACGACCAAATAGGTAAGATGAGATAAAAAATTAATAAATATAGCAGGTTATGCTAGAAAAAGCACTGACGGAGCAATCTTTAATATAAAATTATTTATTAGATTAACCCACAAACTGAGAAACGTAAAACAAAGATTAGATTATAACAATGATCGATAAGTAAAATTCATTTGAAATAAATAGTATTGCGACTTACAACAATGCAAAGAACTTATATGCAAATGGAGATAAGAAAATGAAGGAGTTACGCAAAGCCAGTAAGGTAAAAAAAATAATTTACTATATAATAAATAAAATGAATTATTAACAAAAGTAGGTTATAAATTGAACAGTAGATCATTGAAAACATGATGAAGCAGTAAAACTAAGATTTTTTTTGCAAACAGAGTAGATCTCACGTAGCAAATAAAATAAAATGATTTACATTGAAAGAATAAACAAATATAATTACACTAGTATGAACGTGATAGAAACAAACACTTGCATATTTATTTAAACAAGCTAGCAAATAAATCCAGATATTGTAAATTAGCCTGGTATTCACCTGTGTAGGGCGCTTTCTACACTTTTCTTCTTATATCAACCATGAAGAGTTTTATCTTTAAAAAAAATGATTGCGCGGGTGATAATAGCGTTTCTTCAAATCAAGTTTGCTAGTTTGATATAACAACCAGTCGCTTAAAATAGCAAAATAAAATTTTTCTTCCATATGCTACTACTATCATCATCATGCAGAGCAATACAAAAAGCAACTAATGTTTTACTGCCATATAACCATAAGATTTAAAAAAACACAGAGTTAAATTATTAACAACTATTTTGTATGTGGAAATAATTTAAATTATATTTGGAGCGTTCTCCGTTTAAGTTTATGGTAACCATCCTCCTTGTTTAATTGGGTTTGATATCAGCTTTTTAATTTGTTCTGTTTTTTTGGCTTATTTTCCTTTGAGCAAATATATATCTATTTGTATTAACTTCCATCCTATTTCGATAAACATATAAGGACTTGCAAAGTATACCCTGGATGATGAAATTTGAGTTTTATTACTTTGTTTGGAATCAGGGTAGAAAATAATATTTGCATTTCAGTTTTCTCCTTGCTAGTCAATTTGCCGTCGTACTCTGATGATGATCATGGAAGGTCGAAACGCGTCATTGCGTGCAACTTGCGTAAGCTTTGCTAAGTTGTTCGACGACTGGTTAAATACAATGTGATTGGTGTTTCCATCAAGTTGGCAAATTGTATTTGAATAATTGTCACCACCACCCACGCAATCATTGGTTGTTCAATTGTACAAACATGTGCGCAATATCATTATGGTCAGTCTAAGGGATCATGTCTTAGTGACGAGTAATGAAATTGCGCGTACAGAGGCATTGCAAACACGACCTATATAGCAGAGGTTATAAAAAGCTACTCTAGCTGTCGCGATTCTCATACTCACTTCTTTAGGCATATTGCTTGAATTAATGATAGAGATGCCAAGGTATGTAAACCTGTCAACTATGCCCAGATCTTCATTTTGAAGCCACGGAGTTGGAGTGCATGTTGGGTAACGCTGTAAAATAATCTTACATTTGAAGGGTGCGCATTTTATACCGAACGTCTGATAAGCAATTAAAGGTAGTCTGAGCAGAATGCCGAGTGTCGAATAAAAGTAAGATATTGTCTGCATAGTCAAGATCGACTAATCGAATACCCGAGAGATCCTAAAAACCTGCATAATGAACGTATGGAAGAGTTTTGTTCATATATAGCTACTGTAAAATTAAACAAAAAGTGGGAATTTGGACAGCCTCGATGAACATCACAGCTGGTAGTAAAGTTGTGCGTTAATTCGTTGTAGACCTAAACGCGACCATAAGTGTTTGAGTAGACAGGGCGTATAATATTTACAAATATATTTGACACACTTTCCGACAGAATATGGAATAGAATATTGCGTTCCACCGAGTCAAATGCACCCTTTAAGTATAGATAGACGGTTACTGTAGGACGGCGTTATACATGTCGCTATTCAAGAACTTGCCTTAAGGTAAAAATAATACCTATACAACTTCGTCCCGACGGGAGTCCAGCGTGCTCATCTATAGTATGTGACTCAAGCTAGGCGCTAAGATGGCATAAGAAAATCAAAGCAAATAACTCAGATACGACTTGATTTAAGCGTATACGACGATGATTCTTACGCATTTCACGCATGCGATACTGTTTAGTCATTCCATTTAGTAAAAAAATGTTATTCAGCGCTCCCTAAATTACATCAGCAACATCCTTAAACAATGACAGAAGCAAATAATTTGGATCTGCAGTTTCGCGACATTTCTACCAATGATAGTTCTTAGAGATTAACATTCCACACTGGTGATATAGGCACGCTTTAGGAAATCAGAACTTACGAAGATGTCTGTGAAATTTTATTATTGAAATGTTGGACCCACATATCAAGACGACTTATTTTATCAGTTATTAGATGTTATTATCATTCATTGGTTCGCTAACTCTTGATTTTCGCGGACGTGGTGCACGGATAAGTTGGAAAAAACGGCGACTATTATCTAATGTGAATGCTACTTTCATCTCTTCAGCATTTCTGGTCCGAAGCATTCTAGATGAACATTTATACTGCACTTAATTTGATGTCTTACAACTCTACGAGTTCTATTATAAAACGAGCCAGCTGGAACTTAGCGCTTAGGTTCGAGAATCTTCATTGACTTTTCGGAGACCAAATAGTTGTTTCTACGGGAGCCTAAAATGCCATCTACAGTAGTATCTGCATTGTGCATAGAACTTATCCTCGTCAAAAGAGAATTCAAATTTTCGCCCTCAAGAGGGGTTAGCCTTGATTTTAGAATATCTTCATATTTTTTTCGGAAAAACGTTTGTTAGAGTTTGCTTGAATTCATTTGAGATATGATCTTATTTATTTTTCCAGAAAGCTTTAGTAAAGAGCTACAACGGTTAAGTGCAAAGTCCAAATCCGCATGTGTTCCAAAAATGAACGATAATCCTGGATGCAACCACGCCATATATAACTAATTTGTACATGATCTATTTGAGTCGACCGTTGTTCGGGGGCCGGAGGACGCCATGTGATGCAACAACTTAAATTACGTCTGAAGTTTGTTCTACTTAAGTATAATCTATGTTTCGCTCAGTTACACAACAGTGTATTTTCCACCTAAATGAAATTCTGCGTTACTTAACCGCCCAAACTGAGTATTCATGTCACCCATAGCCAAGACAATGTCTGAATTTCTTGATCTAATTTGTAAATTCGGAATATAAAGCTTCCTTGCTTTCGTCTGTACTACAATGCAGCTATAACGAGAAGCCAACGTTGATTAAAGTTTATGGCATAGATTTAAGTAGATGTATTTAAGGGTGCCCAACAAAGCAAGCTTCAACCTGTGAGATAAGTACAATACCGATTCCCCCTTTACCGGAATGAAAAATAATTCGTGGAACCAGAGGTTCGAAAACAATAACGCGTAGATAAGGATGGTGAAACCAGATCTATAATGCACGTAGGATCCGATAATCTAGCTTCAGACACGCAAAATACATCGATTTATTCTTGTTGTCCAGTTTGTTTAAATGTTTGCACCGACATTAAAACCTAAACTATGGTTAATGAATGGTAGCCAACATGAACCATTATTGATATTTGACAATCCGACATTGTGTTCAGTGATATGATCAATACCCACCATATTTATTGCGTCTTTAGGAGCGTTATTGTTAGATTAAGAAGAGGGAAGATAAGGAAAATAGGAAGTACCGGAGATTAATGTGTCTGCGTAAGCCTGATTTCGCTAATCCACCCTGCATGGCTCAACAGATAAAACGACCGTTTTTAATCTGCGCGAGGGAAAAGTGCAGTAGTTTCTCATTATAATTCGTATTGCTCATGATTATACGTGGGCTCAATCTAATTTGGCCCAACATAAAGTGGAGACACCATCGATGAGAACTTGAATGGAGTATGAAACATTTGGTAGTCAGTTTAAACATCTAAAATGCGGCAAGGTGATCACCACTGTAATCGACCCGTGCGTTATGCCCTTAAAATCGATACATCTGCCGTTAACTGTAGGTAGATCATTTAGCCCACTCGTTATGTTGGATTTTTTGTGTATAACAATATTCAAATGATGTACCAAAACCCTAACACTTCTCTCAGAAGACAAGTCAAGACTCATAATGGTAAAGTAAATTTATTAATTATGGATCTTTACTTGTCCCCTGAGAGAAGCGTTAGGATTTTGGCACTTCAGCTGAATACTGCGATATACGAAACACCCAGCATATTCTGCTAGATGACCAACTTATAGATTATGGCAAATGTATGGATATTAATAGCTTAACTCATAAGGACGTATAAAGTTGCGACCACCTACACGCATGGCAGAAGTTTAAACTGACTACCAAATTTTTCAAACTCCATTGGAGTTTTAGCCGATGCTTTCTATACTTGATGTTGGAAATCCAAAACTGTAGTTCTTCACGACTGAAGCCCTACTTTGGGCGACCCATGAATTACCGGTTCAATATGTGCCGGCAAAAATACAGTGAACAACGAATAGATTAATTAAAAGGGCTAAACTGGCATACAATAGTGCAGATACCTGACGTAATGATTACCTAGTTTATCATCATCATCATCATCATCGTGTTCATGTACTTAGTTATATTTCTGAGCCATTGAGCTGCATACATATAATTATATGTGCTTTTCTTTAAATCAAGTTTGCGAGCTTGAAGTAAGCACCAATCCCATTGTTTTTAACCAGTCGTCGAACAACATAACAAAACTACCGCCAGCCTAATTCAAGCTCGCAAACTTGATTTAAAGAATTGTTACCACCACCCGCGCAATCAATTATTGTTTTATTGTATTGCTTATATGTGCTTTTGTTTTATTAATTTAGATCGCCCAGGTGATCATAAGCGTTAGAAACAATTTATTAAAATAATTGTTAAACTATTGAGCCAATGCATTTTTTTAAATCTTAGACCGATAGCGCTAAAAGCGTTATAAAATTTTAAAGCATGTACTCTTTTGTGTACTTTGAATTAAAATTATATATTGATATGATTTAAGTTAGTCTGAATGTCGTAAAAAAATTGTTGCGTAGATACTATTTAGTTATGTTTCTTATGCCAAATTATACTTTTATTCATGAACACAACGTTAAAATAGACCTATTACCACCAACAGTTGTACGATGAAGTAATACACATCAACGGCTTTAAATACTTTAAATAAAAACCGTCACCTGTCTGTCTTGATTTCTTCGTGATAACTGTGAAGGGAGCCAGTCGTCCTGGCCCTATTATTTTAACGTTAACAACCGTAGTAAAGGAAGAGCCTACAGTATGGAGCCAGGACGACTACGAGATGATCGAGCAACTTTTTGTGATTCAACATCCGTAGTTCACTACACAAATGTGCAAGAAGCGATTGCCGCACACCTAAAAGAAAAACTCACGTGACATGAATACGTAAAACCCAATGAATTTTAGCGTAGCGCAAATGACTTCTTGGAGTCTACCTTTTCTGAAATAACCAATTCGACAATCGACTTAATAGACCATCGATTTCGAAGACCGTGTAAAAAAATAAATTGAACCCGAGAATTTGTTAAGGGAATGATATCCGAGCTTCTGATGCTGAGAAGATGCAACTGTACAACCTCACGAGACTGCAAATTATGATTGAAAGGGAGACAAGAATTGCTACGTAATGCAATAAAGTATCAGTGTCAGCTTAACTGAAGAATGCCCTTGTAGTGACAGATCACAAGAACGATGTCACAGTTAATCCAGACAATTATCGTAGTATCAGCCTGTCCTGTGCTTCATCAAAAGCTGTCATTGGTAGATAAAATTGTGTACAGATAGACGAGGTTCCAACGCATTGTTTGCACAGGTTCTTTAAACAATCATTGCATCGTTAACATTTAGATTTCGCTTTTATAAATTCAATTTATTTAAACTAAGAAAATAATGTCATAATGGAGAACAATTTATGTTCTAGAAAACCGCACTTAAAATTCAAGTATGAAAAATTGAACAAAAGAAAGAAGCAATTTTAAGGTTATTGTATTTCGAGACATTTTCCTAAGTAGCGAACAATGTTACAGCACATACTTCGACCAGACAGTAAGCTTCGTTGCCAAAAACGCAAAATATAAGCATTAAACAAATAACGCTAATATGAAATTCCGTGCTAAAATATAAATTAAACTCATGTGGTAGAAACTGCATGCGCAAGGCAAATGTGGCGCAAACAACGCAACACGTGCAAATACGGAAATGACAAAAATGGTATCCTGCATTTAATTTATTAGACTGGAAAACAACATTGGTGGAAAATGAGCCCTACCAAGGGGTGGTGGCTTGTGTTACTTAACGATTCATTTAACGATACGTGAAGTATTTATGTTTTATTAAACGCTCACAAATAACTATAAATAAGACAACAGGTCGCAGTTATGTGGCAATGAAGCATTCGTGTTTTATACGGACGTCAAGCTGTATATGAAGATGATAAAGATTGTAAACGGGAAAGATTGCAGCCAAACAAACTACAGGTGTTATTCGAAAATCAGTCAAAATAACGTTAAGATATAGTACAAAGTTGGCGCCTATAAAATAATATCCTGATAGCATGTTAAAAGAGAAACTAACTATTGATAGATGACTGTATGAATCGAAATCCAAAGAAACTCTAATAAAATAGGAGAGTTTGTGCACTTCTAGTTTTCCTAATAACGTTATATTTCTCAACAATGTCAACATTATTTCCCGTTTCGTTCAACAATGTCTATTGTAGAATATAATGCACTTTTCATCTCTTCTTTGCTTTATAAATACAACATAGGAATCGATATACACTGATTATATAGTTCTTAATATTCATCTTAGGCCTTTATTATCTCCATTAAATGGATGTTAAAAGTACGGCTGATTTTAATGATACGCGCTAATTGATTATCTCACATAAGGAATGCATAATTTTAAAATTGAATCAAAATATCATAGACAACATTTTGATGGTTGCCTAAAGATAAGATCACCTCATGCTAAAGCAACAATCAGAGCAAAACATGAAACTTCAAGTAGCCTATCACTGGAAAGCTCAACAATTTGCTATACCATAATTTCGACTTGTTCCAGCAACACTACATCTCCAGCTGCCAAGTGACCGAAACATCCAATTCGTTACAAAATTTACGACTGGTGGCTTTAGCATATCCTGCTCCTGAATTAACAAAATTCTCGCAAGGTACGTGAGGCTTAAATCATAAAATAAGAATGTGTTAGGCAGTAAAAAACAGGAATAAAGTTAATTGCTTTCCTAAAGCGTCTGATAAACGGCAACACAGAAGATCTACTCTACATGAGCAAGGGATATATATATATATATTTAATGTCTAATGGCTATCCCAGACAATTAATTGAATCAATTATTAAAAGGGGAATTAAACAGAAACAGACGTATTATGGGCCAGAAAAGAAAACAGTCTACCTAAACATCCCATTTAAGGGGGATGCAGTTTCCCGAATGGCACAAAAGAAAGTTGAAGCAGCATTAACACGCACATTTAATGCAGCCAAACTACGAGTGCTATGTAGAGTAACACACTTGCCTTTACCAGCAATCAAAGAGAAACAGCCGTTAATGTCGATATCAAATATTATTTACCAATATACATGCGAAAGTTGTCGATCAACTTACGTAGGCCGATCGACCAGACGGTTAATTACTCGAATGAGAGAACATTGCAACTTGAACGCCTGTTTTAAATCAAATGGTGAATACACGTCTGATATTGCGCAACACATCATCGAAACATCGCACGTATGTTCTCCAGACGTAGCATTCAAAGTAATTACTAAATGCAAAAACAAAAGGGAGCTAGCCACATACGAAGCCTTATGGATAAACAAATTGCAGCCGGATTTATGCAAGCAGAAGAAGCACGTACAAGCATTGAGCTTGAACTGGATGTGACGCACGCAATTTGATTGGTTTCTATTTTTCACACTCTCTCTATGTTCACATATTTCTATCTTGTTTGGCTTTCCAATTTATATATAAAGATATGTTCATGAGTAGATATTTGAGAAGACCATGAGAAAGAAAATTTTCTTATATCTGATAAAATTTCTTTTTGTTTTTGCACACAGGAAGGGTACAATGAATATATATATATGGTTTCCTCACGCAAACAGAACATTAGAAAAACTCCGAAAATAGACGGTTATATTTAGTAGCGTTTAACGCGAGATTGGATAGAAACAACTTAGGCTGTAGCACCAATCGAAAAGTATTGTGCGTGAACTGCAGGCAACATGAAAGATTGAGGTGTGCACGCAAATATGTGCATGATTTCATACTTTTCCTAACACGAAAATCTGTCATAATTTTTTCACGATCGAGATTTTCAAAGTAACACATGCAAGTGAAAACGGCCACATTTTCGCGCATCAGTCGGAGCCTAAATAGTGTAACTTGAAGAAATATCTGTTAAAGAGTGTTGCGGGGAATATTGATGTTCCATCTTTTTTATTTACTTTTGTGTAGTTTTTTCACTACATTACTTGCTGACAACACCAAAAAGTCATGTTGCTAATTCCATTCCGTCTGCCTTTGATCTTCGCTTGAATTGCGTCCTTCATTTTGTCAAAGCACCAAATTCAACAACCCAAACTGACAAAAAATAATATTAAACAATAATTTATCGTGCGGATGGTGGTAACAATTCTTTAAATCAAGTTTGCCAGCTTAAAGTAAACACCAATCCCATTGTATTTAACCAGTTGTCGAACAACATAACTGGCGGTAGTTTTGTTATGTTGTTCGACGACTTGTTAAATACAATGAGATTGGTGTTTATTTCAAGCTCGCAAACTTGATCAAAACAAAATAAAATTAGTTTTAAAGAGTATACTTATGGGCGAGAACATGATTTCTACTAGCTGCGCAAACCATCAACTGCAGCCAATCGATGATACCCATTCAGTCAGTCTAAAAAGGCCATACACTTAGGCTACGAAAATAGTTTATCTAACATTTGTATGTGTTGAAGCGTGAGGTGCACAAACCAGTAATCAAGACTAAATTTATAAATTATTGGGCTATATCGTTTTTGCTTCAGAGCTGTTAATTTCTTCCACCAGACAGGCTCACCAGAGGCCAAACTAACAGTTTCAGTCCATCATTACGAGTGGGCGGCCTAGTGTTTATTCACGCTCCACACATATCAATAAATTTAATATGCCGCAGTAAAGTCATCTTTTTACGCTGAATTAACGCGACCACCACTAAAACAGACACACATAATTAAGTGTTAAAACAATCAATGATTGCGCGGATGGAAGTAAAAATTCTTTAAAGCAAGTTTGTGAGCTTGAAGTAAACATCAATCCCATCACATTAAACCAGTCGTTGAATAACATAGCAAAACTACCTTCAACCTCACGTACTAACACGTTTCGGCCTTCCATGATCATTGTCAAAACACGACGGTAAACTGACTAGCGAGGATCAAACCACAATGCGCATATATGGAAATCAATGCTGCTCTCACCACTAGTAAACCCGCATACGCAGCACTTGATTGAAAATTTCGGCTGCAAAATTTATACACACACACACACACACACATATATATATATATATATATATATATATATATATATGAACCCTCGTTAGTCAGTCTAACGTCTTACTCTGTCCATGAAGCGCCACAAGTAGCACAAGTAGTAAAGGCACACAAATCATCTCATCAACAATAAGGTCTAATCTACAGTGATGGTTGCAACTATGCTCTGTTATTGTAGTAGTGTTCGCCAAACAAAGCCTACAGTTCATTAAATATTTAAAGAAAATCAAGTGATGAAGTGAATTTCATATTTGTAAAATATTTTATATGAAAATATCAGGTTTAAAGGATGGAGATTGTATTTGTGACTTCAATTTCATCATAGTTACGCACTTACCCTTCCTCGTCTATATACTCATCATCTGTTATATCATCATTCAGAGGTTGGACACCATTGCTCGTTGGTGGAGGTTCAGAACTGTTGCGGCAAATAGTTAATTGTTCTCCTTCTTTACTGACATCAGAGATATTTTGCAGCAGCTTCTCTGGTGATACTGTACACAATAGAATTTTTTAATGTACCACATAATATAAGCGACGAAATGTATTTGGTAAGTCGGATTCTTAATATTTCCAACATTTCCATTAATAAATACCCTATCAATATAAATATCGTAGGCAGCAATAAACAGGCGTTTAGGAAATAATATTTTAATGTTGCATAACTCTCACAACTTTTCAGTAATAGATGGAATTTAAACGAACACTGGGTATTCTATTCGTAGCTTTTTCACATTCACCTAGTTTTCAAGACTCAGCTGATAATGGGAAACGTTTTAACACTGTTTTTAGATGACAAGCTATCTAAGGCTGATGAAAGCCGTTTAACCATTGGTTTTTGTTCCATCTCCTAGATGCTCTGTCGACCTAGACTTACAATCATGATAAAATAACCAGAATTTAAAGTCGTCATAAATCACTTCCACCACTCCTTATAGTAAAAGCAGTCATATTATCTGCAGGCAAGGAACTGGATTTAACGCTCGTAGGCTATGGGTGATTCTTGCCTTAAGTGCGTTCACTTTGCCAGGAAAGAAACTGGCAGTTTATTATATCGAGTGAATAAATAATATAAATACAGACGAGTATATTGGCCACTTCATTATCAGAATATAAATATAAACGTATATAAATAAATGCTGAAATTACTATATAATATTACGATACAATGAAAGCACCGGGATTGTTTTTTTTCTAATAAATATGTCTGACTTCAAAGGCTAACATCACAGTTTACTTTGAAAATGAATCCATAAATAGACTACGTCTTCACAAATTATGAATATGGTTCTTCAAATATGTACAATGCTAGTCTTTGCCAGCAAAATTATTTTGTACGAACATTTCATAGTAACGTACCACAGATTTTAAAAATGCCTGGAGTCAAAGATACAAACAAACTGGACCTCTAAATTTGAAGTCTGAACAATCAAAAGACCAATTAAGGTTTATTGCTACTGAAATGGAATTGATTGCGTTACACTGCAACTCGCACCCCATTTCGATTTACATGGAACTAGTTAATTTTTTATAAAATTTTGAATGCTGAATATCAGAATAGACCGGACCATCATAATTGGCTTTCCATGGCAATAACTAAACAATTTTAAAAATAGCAAGGTCAAACGTAACACTTCTGGTACGACTACCTATGGTGATTTGCGCCACAGTGAAAACCGATGTATTTGTTATTTTAGTCATGGTTGCGAACTTGGTATAAACTACTGATCCATTATATACACGTATTTGTTAGTGTGAACTAAGAATTGTATAGTGTAGAAAAAAGCAATTCGTTCAGTAGACCGGTTTCGTCCTTATTCTGAAGTCATCACGTACTGTCCATAATTTGCCACAGACGCCTCGAACCCGGCACCTCTGCTTCGAAATTTGGTACTATAAACACTGAACCACTCTGCCGCACACTACATCCAACTTTCAATCATATACTAACTAATGTTTCAGAGTTGGCCTTTCCTTTAGGTGGAGCTCATATGGCATCCATTTAGACCTAAAGTTCTAAATAATTATCCCAAATCGGTCATTATTGAAGAGACACCACATTACGTGGTATTGAAATGAGCATTTATATAATTAAACGAACTTTAGTCGCGCATGCGGTGATAACAATTCCTATAATCATGTTTGTGATCTTGATATAAACACTTGATCCTGTTTCAATGGTTCGGGCAACAGATTCCGAAGCTGATGTACTCGGGTTCGAGCCCTGTCCGCGGCAAATTCTGAACAGTACGTGATGAATTCCCAATAAGGGCTAAACCAGTCTACTGGATTAATTTTCTTTCTACATCATACAATGCTTAGTTTATTCTGGCGAATGTAACAGGTGTTTGTATCAAGATCGCAACTTGATTAAATCAATTGCTATCACCGCCATCACAACCAATGTTTGTTTAATTATAATGATGTATTTATTATCTAAGTACACGTTTTACTTATAAGATTACTCCTCGAAACAAACGGTGACTTACTATGGGCTTGTGCCATTGAACTGTTGCTTGGAAGACTGTTGACAGATAACGCATTGCTTTTAATGTTCTTTTTATTTCTTATCAACCAAGAATAGGAGCTTTGAGGACTAAGCACAGCTGACTGGTTGAGATGATGAGACGAAACGACGCCCACAGGGACACCTTTATTGCACTGGTTACTCATCTTGCCATCGTTGTGACTAATGTTTTTACTGGTACTCTTATTCGTATTATGTGCAGCAATTGCCTGCCCGTTGGAGAGGTTGTTAACAGCAATCTTTGCACATACTCGCCGATGCTCACGCAATTCACGTCGGACACGAAACACATTTTCGCAATCTTTACAGGACCACAGGCGAATGTTCACTCCACTTGAATCAACAGTACAATTGAGGCTGGTGTCCTGACTGTCTGGCGTAACTGGAGGATTCGAATCAGTTAACGGTTGCATTGTTGACGAGGGGCGATTCTGCTTGTCAACTGATTGTGGTGGGATTGGTGGCGTTTGGTTACTATTAATAGACTTTGATGAATTAACGGCACTGAAACAGAATTCATTTTTCTCATGAGTCAGCAAATCATTGGCAGTAATGTAGTTATCAATATTTGCACCATCGCCGACAACGTCCTCAGCAGTGCTGGAGTTAGCAGTCGACAAGTTTGCCCCATTTTCGTGATCAATAGTTGTGTTGTTGGAATGAATGTTGCTTTTCTTGTCTGTTGGTGTACTGGCTTTGATAATTGTAGACATAGTAATCGATGAAGGTGTAAATGGAACAGTTGGAATAAAATTGTGGTTACTTGAAGCAGTTTCTGTGTTTGTATCCATGCATGATGCACTAATACTCCCAGGTTGGACGACGTCTAAAGATGATATCTGGCTATTACTATTAATTGAACTTTCAACTGTAAATTCATCAAATTTGGCCGTGGTCATCCCTCCGGGAACATCAATCAGCATCAGTTACTGTTGTACAATTAAGAAAGAGTAACAAAAAGTAATCACGGATTGTATTACGGAAGTATAAAAATGTGGCTGCACTACTGCATACCCTCGAAAACTTAACTCCAGTCTTGTCAGATATTTTCATTGATTATCTTACACCATCTTAGTGCACGGCGAAAATCGCATAAAAGAGAAGAACAAACGGGATTCTGGTCAGGACGAGGTTGCATAGGTAGTATGGTTACCTTAAGGCATGTTCTTGGACAGTGACATGTATATCGCTGTCTCACAATAACCGACTTTCTAGAATTCAAGGGTGAATTTGACTCGGTGGATTGCAACATTCTATTGAATATTTCGTCGAAAAGTGGTGTACCCACAAGATTCTTAAATATTATACGCCCTCCATACGCAAACATTTCTAGTCTAATTGAGATCTAGACCAAATTTACGAACAACTATTCTACCAGATGAGTTGTTGGTCAAGACAGTCCACTTCCTCATTCTTGTTTAATTTTGCAATAAATTTTATTATGAACAACACTCTTCCACACGTTCATGATGCAAGTGTTCTCCCGAGTGGTAGATTAGTCGATCTTGACTATGCAGACGAAATCGTACTATAATTCGACAATCGAGATTCTGCTCAGACTAACTTGAATTAGTTATAAGAAGTTGTTAGGTCTTTGTATGTAATTTGAACCCTCAAAATGTGAGATATTTTTCCAGAGCCATCCACCACACACTCCAACTCAGCGACTGCAGAGTGCAGATCTGGACATATTTGACAGGTTTACATACCTTGGCAGTTCTATCATTAATTTACTCAATATGTTTTACGAAGTGAGTTTGAGAATCGCGAAAGTTAGAGTAGCTTTCTCGAGCCTCTGCTATACAGGTCCTGCTTGCAATGCATCAGTACGCACAGTTTTACTACACGCCACTAAGACATCATCCCTGAGAGTTGATGCTTAGAAACACTTAAAGACATTCGATCATCGTTGTTTGATAAAGATAGCACATGTAGGTTACCAACAACGAATAACAAACGCTGACATCTAAAGAATTATTAATTGATTGGCAAACAAATGCTTCTTTTTATAAGAACTAATAAGGCTTAAGCCTCACGGCGGACAGATTTTCACATGGTAGAAAATGTTGAAGTCAACTACATACAAATTAGGTAGTATAAGACACATTCGTCTGCCAGGACGGGGTCCTCGTGCGCATCATAGTTCTTGGTTGGAAGCCCTGTGCGATATGGCATCGAGTCAAACTTAATGGCGATCTTGCTTCAGATTTCTAGTACAAAAATCTTCTTGACTTTCTTTTCCCAGTTGGGCAGAGTTAGCTGCGAGGTTTGGTTTTGTTTATGACGCGATACAGCGAAAACCGCAAGGAAGATGTATTGCCGATTCTTGCCTTACCTTAATGCTAACATGGCCATAATAGTATTGTCTAGAGTTTTAGCTTGCCGTAGTTCTGTGTGCTATTAAGATAAAGATAGAATAAAAGTACTCTAATAAAACTCACTGACAATTTTTGTGCCTAAATTATTATTTTTGTCGTTATTTAACAATTTTAGTTTCTCGTCTTGTGGCTATATGGCAGTGATACATTAGCTATTAATAGCCTCAGTATGTGTGCACGATGTAGATGATAAACAACCAGCCAACGTAGAGCCTATATGCACTGATTATGAAAATTGGTTCAATACTGCTATAGTTGATCAGGTCTCATAGCTGAAATCGTTTAAGTGCGCAGAACAGTATGCATTGACAAATCAACATTTTAATGTCCAGTAAGCACGAAACAAATTTGCATGAGATTATACTTTCCGTTCATGCTGCCTTTGGGTTATCCTTCTGGTCACAACCGAACTAATTTGTTACTACGTCCGCAACACCTAATACATACTTGCATATATATTAGCTCTTCGCAACAAACAGTATTTAACTGTAATATATTGAATTGAATGATGTCATGCTTACCGCGAAATGTGATAACTGATATCGATGAAGGCCAGAGTGTATGGTTTAACTGGAGTAACAGGTGTTCGGAAATTGTTGTAATTCTCAATTTGGGTGAACTTTAGCATAAATTTATATCCATCAGGTTGGTATCATGTACCGACTCGGAAACCATAGTGTTAGTATCCGGTACTCATCGATTTCAAAAAAGGTATCAGTTACTAACACAATAGCCATAGTGTTAGTATCCTTTACAGACTCGGTATATATATTATATAGTGTGAGTTAGCATTGAAGTCGCATTGTCGTAGACTTTATATGATGTTAGCTTCACTATTGCAGGTTTACACATTCGTCTAGGAGATTGTACCGTCCTATTATTCCACATTCTTCTACCAAATATATAGTGGTTAAAGGGCGTAATACCGGCTCCTACTGATGAGTCGCCAGTAAGCACGAAACGAATGTGCATGAGATTATACTTTCCGTTCATGCTGCCTTTGGTTTATCCTTCTGGTCACAACTGAACTAATTTGCTACTAGGTTCGCAACACCTAATACATACTTGCATATATATTAGTTCTTCGAAACAAACAGTATTTAACTGTCCTTGAAGATATCAGCAGAAATGCAGCCATAAAAATACTATGCACTGAAATAGGCAAGTGTGTTTTTACAATAGACAAATCAGACCAAATACACAAGAGAACTTGTTGAGAATTCATAAAAATGCTAATGTCCGAAGCGCACATCATATAAAATAGACAAAGATAGGTATAAGGTAATAAATTAAATTAAAATTCTAACCGATGCCAGTTTAATTTATAATGCCATTGCTCAGTAACTAAGACCTGTTGGATCATCTACACAAACAATGTAAGGATTAACTAAATCACACGAAAGAGGTTTTCCTAAGAAACCAATATTATTAGATGTCAATTATTATTTTATTATGCACAAAAGTTGCGAACTGTTGTTTAAATAGAATTACCTTTAAATGTATTGATGGTGTGGTAATCGGGAGGCCTCTTATATAGCGATTATAGGACCAGCAAAGAAAATAATTTACTTAAGCATCCAATACAAGAGAGACGACGTTTACAAAACAGTTCAGAGAAAAATTGAGGCGGCACTGAACACGCACACTTAATACAGCCAAAGTAACAAAAATCAAAGAAAACACACGTTAATTGATCAACGACGGCAAAAACTCTTTCTACTACGGCCTAAGTTCTCAACTACACGGAGCGTGAATTTCGGATATAGTCTTGATTATATGTGACACGAATTCTCAAGTTGAACGCGGAATTTCATTTTGGTATCCGCTATACCTTAAGCTAAATTCGCAATGACAATGATGAATGGCAGTTCGATAGCTGCGCAGAACACATGTTATACTTGGGTAGCACAGGATTCAGACGCAATGGAAGGCGTCGTGTCACGCTGCGACCTCTAGCTTTCGGACGGCGGTAAACGGTATCAGACCAAATATCCATTATTTATAGATTAAGTGGCTGCACCTTGAACGGACGTCGTTTTCAAACACGTATGACAATTCGGGCAATACACTAAAATATAATAAATTTTTACTCGAATTTCTGAGCGTCTATCTTTCTCACAAAACAACGACAACTTTTGCAAAATCAAAATTAACTTATCTTTAAGATGAAAATTCGCTACACAAAATGAAGGTGCTTCTGTATACTACATACAAAATTATTCATTGGGTCTTATAAAATACTGCAAAACTTCTCAAAACCAGGCTCCAAATTTTCGCTTGCCCGGTTTAAAATAATACTGATAGAGCTATGAGACGGATACATACGTGGAGTTTGAATGCCCGTAATTTCTTCGGTAAAGGATAGTCTGAGATTGAAGAAGTGCTCACATAGAATAAAAGCTTATGTTTGTATCAATTTATACTCACCACAAGTTAAACAGCATTAAATGATCATAACAAGAATGTTGCAACTGATAAAATGTGTCTTTATCAGCGGGTAAAACATTTCAGGACAGGTTTTCTCTATTCAGTAGGACGAAATTGCGAATCGAGTTTCTCTTATTGGAAACTGAGTCGTGGTAGTGGATGTACTGTACTGTCCATGCCTACATTCGATAAAATCCCCATCCTAGACTAACATCTTCCTGCCTCATTAGCAATGTGTCAAAGAAAAGACTGCACTATAGTATTGGTTTTGCGATCACAAGTAAACTAAATGAAATAGCCTACGTTTTCAAAGCCTTAAGTATATCATTTGCCCCGATATCTTCAGTTATGAATATTAGGTTCTCACCAACAAACATCAGAAGTGTGTGGCGATATCTGTGAAATAGTGTTGTAGTTTAGTTATAACATGATGATACCTATTAGACTTCCTAACGGACAGTACATCGCCACTACATCGATTTACGTGAAATACTGACCACTGAAATTAAACTTAACATGCTTACTGCACACATTAATGAAATTTTTCGAAGACTTGTAGGTATAGAGGATGAATGGTTATTATCAATGAAAGTACAGGAGAAAATGAACTGCCATATTTATTAGAACCATTTTGAAATGTAATTTACGATAAAATACCTAACATCTCTCTACATCCACTTAAATATACCAAATTCACGCATTTTAATCAATACCAGGTCATATGAAATCCTTCAAAGTTGCACAAAATTATTATGTTGCTTTCTCTAGCCAGTTAACGTTTTTATTATTGCATATTTCGACTCATATCAACTTACAACCATGTTAATTGATAGAAAAATCATTTCAAACTAGTTAGATAGGTAAGATCGTTAATATTGTTTTACTAAGTGGTAACAAATGCTAGAGTAGGTTGAACGTGCTATCCACGAACGAAATTGAAAAATAGGCTAATCTGAAATAAAAAATACGTCGAAATAACAAAAGCAATTTAAATGAGAGAGCATGGAAATGCGACGGAGAAAAAAGATCTTCAGAGCAGTAACCTCTTACATAAATGGATACTTCGGATCTAATTTAGGAATAGTTATGAGGAATTACTCAGAATAAAACAAAAGTTAACTGAAGTACCATTAATCAAAGAAAGCAAATTAAAGAAATACACAAAATTTAAATAGCAAGTTCAACTTACTCTAGCATTCGTTACAACTAAGTGAACCAACATCAATAACCTTACTTATCTAATCAGTTGGAATCATTTTACCTAACGAAAACATGGTTGAACTGTCTAGTTATGCAAAAATAAAAGCGTTCACTGACTAGTTAAAGCAACTTCAAAAGTAAGTGAAATTTTTCATATGATCTGGTATTGTTTGACACACCAACTTTAAAAGTGGATGTAGAGAGATTATATATATATATATATATATATATATATATATATATATATATATATATATATATATATATATATATATATGGATGTGATCTTAACATAAATTACATAGCCAAATGCCAGGCCTAAATATGATAGGCTCATTAACTTTATAATAAAGTGTACTCGATAATATTTGTAAATTAGTGTAACCTGGGATGCATAGATCTAAACTTAGACGGATAGTGGTATATAAATAGGGTTATATGGATGAGGTAGATGGGCGTATTTGTCAAAGGAACGTTATAATATACCTGATTTTCGGTACGCAATCCGAAAATCAGGTAAATTGTTTATTTCCTGTCTCGCAACATGTTTCTTTTGAACGTTATAATAGTTGATTTTTTTAAATTTTATTTTATCAATGTGTATAAGACGATGAGGTGTCGATAAAGAGAGCTACTTGTGTGTTGTTTTATTGTTCTTGCTGCGTAACTATTCGCGTAACTAATAAACAAGCTCTAATGATGAGCGCGGGAAAGAACCGTCGAAATTTTAGAACACCGCAAAGAAGCTAAGAGAATATTTGAAATTAAATCTAACATCCAAAAGAATTATGCTGTCGAAAGATGCTTTGCCATTTAAAGAAAAAAATAAAAATAATATATTATGGAATACTGAAAAGTAATTTAAATCTAGGAAACACACGTGATCACCAAACATATGCACTCCCGAATAAGCGAAGGTTGGACTGGCTCAACAAGCACGGACCCACGAGTTAAAACTATGCTCATTTGCACGTTTACTTAAACCAAAAATAAATAGAATCATACGTATTATACTGTAGCTTTTCCTTGGTTATATATCAACGATTCGGCTTCTCAAGGAATTAACTGGCAAATCATAATAAAATTTCCATGATCGCAGGATTAAATGAAAATCTAGTTTGTTCATCTTCCTGCGACAATATGCTAGCTCCGTTATATCCTTCGTAGCTCATCGAGATTTTCAACACAGGTTATTTATTCTTGGATTAACTTAGTTTATATTCATATTCTTCATGGATTTAAACAATCTTATTAGCTACAGACAGGTTCCAATACCGAGGAAAAAGAAACCTAGAGCGCTGCTAATATAAACACGCACATTCAATAAAGACAAAAAGTGTGAAGTAAGACCTTGCAATATTCACGCCGAATAAATTTTTTTCTTAATTGAATACTTAATATGCTATCAGAGGCATTCTGGAGAAAAATATTATCGCGATCAACAGTATTTAACATAAAAATTTACTTTCCTGTTCAAACGATGTATTGCCTCAAAAATTCCATTGAGTAAATCAGTTTTGCTTGCGAAAGAGGGACAGTCTAACTTATAAGTGCAAGAACAAACAAACACACATTCACTATTATAATCGTCATTACGGACATCGCCAATTAAAGTCCAGAGCCCAAGATTGCGTTCAACTGTCACTAATTACCGTATCAACATAGACTCTCTGCTTAAATATGCGTATGAAGCTCTACTGGAATTTTTAGATATGAGCCTTGCCAAAGCTTCTTTTTGAAAGAATGATAACTAATTTGTAATCTCATCTATTTCTATAAGCGTAAGGCTTATTATCTTCGAAACTTGTATACTGTTGGTACTTCACTACACTACCAGGAGAGATGACTAATTAGAGCTGCTACAGCCTGGATAAGATTGTAAGGAATTCACTCGATTTGGTTTAGGGCACTGTTAGCTTAGCGCCAGTAGACATTAATCGAGAGAAATATTTTGCAAGACGAACAGTTGTATCCGGTCAAATTTAAACGTGCAAAGGAGTGAGAAAATGTTCCAGACAAATCATTCTAGCATGTAAACATCGGTTAAGCTAGTTTAGCGTGATTTTCATGTTAATCACTAAATCTTACAAGTATAACAGTAGTCACAACTTTCGATGCAGAACAGAGAAGACTTTTTTGTGTATGGATATTTAAACGTCATGCTCCTACGCGCTTCAAATCGCGTTAGTCCAAACTTAAATCGTACGAATAAAGGCCGTCGATTCTAGTGTCTTTATGGTTCCCCAAAATTCTTTGACAATTTATCGAAAGGAGCTCCCATATTGATTTGATTGTAAAATCAAACGGATACAAAATCTAAAACCGCACTGTTTTGGATGTCGGCTTGGGCAACGCTTGTATATATTACAGACTGAAACATACATTTGCATGAAGGAGAACAAAGAAAACGCTTTAAAAATATGTTAGCCGGCTCGACAGACAACTTACAAAAATATGAAGATTACCTAAGACAAAAATTAACTGGCTATAACATGTTTGAAAAGATGAAAATTACACGAACCCCATCGCATTCATAACTAATTGCTACATGATACAAATACAAAATAAGAACTTGGTGCCACTGCCATACATAGTTCACATGCGTGGTGCTGGAATCATTGACAAACAACAAGGCCAGTTACAATATTCAACAAAATCGCTATATCCAGTTAAGGAACACAGTTGCGGTTCCTTGAACATCGTTCAAGGTCGTGTACACCTCATGAACTGCAACGTACTCTTACTAAACAGGATAAATTTGGATTTTTTAAAATCTGTGCCAGACAGGCTCCATTGAAGAGGCTAAGTTAGCACTGCCCTATCGGCACATGTCCATATAGAACCCACCGTACGAGAGTAGTTCTCCTTTAAAGGATTTATGTATGTGCCACAATTACCCATCTTCATGAAAAATGTTTACACGGAGATGGCTTAATCAATCTGAACAATTAATACATGGATTCCATAGAAGCTACACAATTTTAAAACCAGCTCTTGACATGGTCAAAACGAATCTCCACTATATATCGTACATTTTAACGTATGAATCTGTTAGTACAATTATATAGTACAACTGAAATTATGCAATGAAGGAATTCTTATAAAATGGTTATAATTTACATGGCCTTATTTAAATTTACTTACATCTACCTTAAATCGAATTTCTTAGCTCAATAATATGTCTTCTACGTTTTAATTTAAGCTTTATCTGCACTTTAAAAAGATATTTCCATGCATATATTCACAGACAATTTAAGATAATAGTTGATATAATTTAATACTGCTGCTTTATACAAATATTATTGCTTAGAATCTTGGAATTTCATCAGTATGGAATAGGCAAAGGCGAGACTTCAAAACAATTAATTTTGGACAAAATTCCATGTATAATCATTTATCGAAAAATAATTTATAAAGTAATTAAATAACTTTAACACTTCTAATCGAAAACCATTGTTTGCATATTTAATAAACGTCTGTCATGTATCGTTCAGGTATTATTACTTGTTAAACCTCGAATATTTACTTAGAATTTTAGCCATACGATACTTTAAAACTTGCTAATAGCATCACTACATAAAAATTGTAAACCAAGTTAGTTTTATTACTACACGTGTTAAACTATATATTGTGTTTATACACATCTGTATATAAAACCGACTAAAGGGTTATTTGCAATTTACTTTGATAAAATCACACTTCTTTGTCTAAATTAATCGTTTTTGAACAAACGTGTCGGTTTCGCATTTAATAAATGAACGTGAAATTATATTAAGTCGAATATTTTATCGTGAATTTTTCGATACTGTATAAAATTTGTGAGAATAAAACAAATGGTAATGTTTACCATCATTGTAACAAATCATTGCTAATAAGATAAGTTCAGATTTGGAAATATAAAATGATACGGATATTAATGTGCAAAATGGTTCACAGAAAAACAATAGATGTACGTCGACAGATTTTACACGTCATGTACGTTTGTTGACAGCAATACATATATATAACCCTTACGCGGTTTAGCATGCGTGAGGTAATTTTTGGCCTGCTCAAAAAATAACTAAGAGCAAATGAATGTGCACATTGCACTATCTGGCACAAAATAATTTTTAATGTGCTAAGCTCCAATAGAATAGTATCATTTCCTATTACGAGATAAAGACAGATTTTTTAAACTTATATATAAGTATATATGCTTTATAAGCTGCCACCGATGGGTTTGATAATGAATCATGCCTAAAGCCAAATTTCGAGCGCCAATATGAGATAAAATGGTAGATATCAAGAAAACATACATTCAAAAACAGTATTATAATAATAATACATTTATTTGGCATCAAAGACCAACAGGTCCGACTATTGAAATACCAAATCGAAGGTGGGATATGTGGAGGTGAATGAATTTGTGACTAGCAAAGTATTTAATAGCAGGGGGAGGTGTTGAGGAAGAGAAACGGTATCATCAACTTCATGATAGTTAAATCTGGTGAAAAATAAAAACTAAATTCTATTAGAGTAAACCAGATCAATTGGAGTTTAGTCCATGAAGTGTCCGAGCATCAATGCGGAGTAGGCTGGGCCCGGACAGATGAGATTGAGTGTGAGTATAATAAGGCGAAAAGGTTAAATTAATGATTGTTGATTCTGTAAGTTTTAAAGTTAAAATGCAGAATCAGTACGAAATTTTTTGAAACGATTATTCAACAATTAGAATTGATACATCGAGAAACAGCTAATACGGTAATAACGAGTATCCACTAAGACGAACAGTAGCTTACACATAGAGGACTCAAACATTGATATATTTCTAGAAAGCGTTTGATGCAAATAGCGTCATCAATACCTACTCAGTTTAACATATGCTTCATTAGAAATTAAGTAAAGGAATGTCAGTTCGGCTTCCATTAGTAAAAAAAAGTTAAACCAAAGACGACATTTGAAAAGAATAAATTTAGAAAAAAATATAAATTTTCAATTAAATTAGGCAATAATAATAGACCCAAACCTGCAATCCAAAGGGATAAATCAAGACAATCATATCAGAGACATAGGAAACGCCTTCGAAGTAACAATAAATATACAAAGGTTATGATAAATATCAATTAAACCTATACATTTAAATTAAAGTCAAACAAAAGAGGAAATATACAAAAACACTGGGACATATACCTCGTCAAGCAAATTATTTGTAATTTAAAATGATCCAGAATAGTCCAATGAAATTATGTTATATTATAATAAGATGCTACAATTACAAGAAAGAAAATTAAAATTACCGCTGAACATTTCCTTACAAATTAAAATGAGATGGAAAATTGTATTCGTCAGGGGAAAGCTTAAAATGTCGAATTTGGATTGACTGAATCCATTTAACAGAAAATGATATAAAAATAAAGAGGTACCGAAAAGGACTGCTGGTTGATAATTAAAGTTTGGAGTGGAGGAAGATAAATCCTCCGCCAAATGTAAAATAAAATTAACTGATAAATTTAAACCACCATGACTGATTGTAACGAATTTTATTTAAAAAGAATTTTTTCTTTTTATTTTCCAGAAATACTTGACTTTGAATTGTGCGCCATTTTTCAGTTTCTCGAGTGTCTCGCAACTCGACTGGTTATATCATCTTTTGGTCCGCTGCAATTTTAACATTGTTTCTCTAGTAACACGAATACATATTAAGAATATATTTTTGCTATAATTGTCTTTTATTCTGTTATTGAAGCACACATAGAAGGGACGTTACGGAACAGCACAAATAGAAGGGGCGTTCTGGAACAGGTAATTTGATTATTCTGTTGTTCACGTATATCTCCTTCCAGATTATTTGTTCGGAAATTTGAGCGAGACAACTTTCGCATTCCGATTGCCTAACATTAAGTGTCGATTTAATTATTAAACTAACCAGACATGGAGGCTGATATTAAATTTGAGGACAGAAGTAGGTTAGTACAGGATATTGCGGATTTGAATTTAGCAGATGCGAATGTAATTATAAGCATATCAGACTCTACTGTAAATTTTAGGACTTCAAGCGATCTGGCATCTATGGGGCTCTCAGACACGAATAGGTTAGGAGCCTCTACATTTGTGGAGGTTAATAATTTTGTTGGACATAAATTATCTCCTCATATAAAAATAAATCAAATTTTATTTATGGACATTTTGTGTTATCGTTGGTTTCATAAACCAATATTGCGTTTATTTAAAAAAATTTTGTAATTTTTTTGAGATTTCCTTTGTATATATTGTCGGAGATTTTGAAATAACACTGGTATGCTACCTTTGGTTTATCCTTCTGGTTACAACTGAACTAATTTATTACTAGGTTCGCAAAACCTAATACATACTTACACTGGTATTAATTTTTAAATAGAGCCTGGTTAAGATTTAGAGTTGCGTGGTACCTTTTGCTATGTGGTCCTGGCTTGAGACATTTTATTAATAAATTATTGAAATTGTTGACCATTTATTATTCTTAATTCACGTTTTGGGAAGGATTTCAAATTTGCTTCAGGTAATTGAGGCGGATATTTTTTGTTCAAAGTCTCCACAATTTTGTTCTACGATCTAGGTTATTCAACGTTTCCGTGAGATTGCTCATTGTTTTAATATGTTGAGGCCCCTAATCTATTCGTGTCTGTAAGCCCCATAGATGCCAGATCGCTGGAAGTCCTAAAATTCACAGTAGAGTCTGATATGCTTATATTATTGCTTGCGTCATTTAAGTTCAAGTCCGCTATGTCCTGCACTAACCTACTTGTGTCCTCGAATTTAATATCGGTATCCATGATCAAATGGTATAACAATTAAATCGACACTTACGTATGGCAATCGGAAGGTGAAAGTTGGAAAGCTTTTCCTTTCAGCAATAATCTGTTTTGGTTTGTACGTGACCCCCCAATAAAAACAAATATACCTGTTCCAAGGCTCCTCCTCAGTGTTATTTTATATCAGAACACAAGGCAAGTGATGGAATAATATATTGGATAATGATGTAATCGTTTATTATGGAAAAAAATGTTAAAATGCAGCAGATCAAAATTACAATACCAGACAGGGAGCGAGATACTCAAAAACTGAAAATAGCGCACAATTTTAAAATCAAGTATTTAAACAAAGAATGTTCTGGAAAAGAAAAATAAAAAATTCTTTTTAAATAAAGTTCGTTACAATCAGCTATGGTGGTTTAAATATATCAGTCAAGGTCATTTTACAAAAGGCGGAGGATTTTACATCATCTACATACACCACCTTCTCAAAAAGAGGAACGACTAATAATAGACGTAATCATAGTTCTTCGGCTGACGATGTATTCTTCCAGAACGAGTTGTGCGTATTGGCGCCCCTGACGTCGTTATTTCGCCCGGTACAACATTCACTCGTTCTTCAAAATCATCTGGTATCGACAAATAGTTTTCATGCTGTGATTCAATAGAATAAGATGTTGTTATGTTAGACAACGGTTCTTCAGAGTACTGCATTTAATTATATGCCTGCATGATGGGATTGCACACATCAGATTCGCCCATGGAATGGTCATTCGACGCATCTGTTAATTCAGTCACACCGTCAATCCAGATAAACTGGGGAATACATCGATCCAACGTAACACAATCCTCAATGACATTTATTTCTATGATGACATTCTTGTCAGTCATCCTCTTGACCTTGTATGGTTCTTTGTAAAATGGTGTTAGGCAGTTCTTCTTATTTTCATTAGTTATATATACATGCGAAGCCGATTTTAAATCGGAGGACACATAGCATTTAGTTTTAGGTTTACATCTTACGAAAAGCTCTGACATAAATTGACTACCGCGATCACTAGTGACCTTTTCCGGAACACCATAACGCGATATCCAATTATGTAGAAACGCAAACAAGACTTCTTGCGCTGTCATGTCTTTTAAAATTGCCACTCCAAATTGACGACTAAATCTATCTACCATAGTCAGCAAGTATTTATTTCCGTTTACTTCAGGCATCTCAACAATGTCTATGTGTACGTGTCTGAACCGTCCATTTGGTATTCCAATGTTCTTTATCTCGGTTCTGGTATGTCTCCACACCTTACACGTTTGACACTTGGCACAGGCTCTTACCCATACCCGTATGTCTTTAGACATGTGCGGCCATACGTATCTGTCGTTGATCAATCGAATGGTGGCTTTAATGGATGGATGACCCATGTCATGTAACACTTGGATAATCTTGGCCCGTAACTCCAATGGCACATATGGTCGTGGTTGACTTCTAGATGTTTCGCATAACAACCACTTGCCACTTATGAGCTTACGAACATATCCTGGTCTTTTGGATAATACTAATGTAAAAGGATCCGATCCTTGCGCTTCCTCGATTTGACTAACGAAATCGTTCATTGATTCATCTAAATTTTTCAATGGACCTTGAAATATTAGCTCAACATCAGCTTCATTCGGTCGGCTAAGTGCATCGGCCACCACATTCTCCTTACCAGCAATATGAGACACAGTGAAATCGAACTCGGCTAACCGTGTTATTTGGGAATTTACTCTACGAGAGTAATTAAGCCTAGCTGTTTTACCAAGTATGCTGATCAATGGCTTATGATCGGTCAATAACTTAAACTTGTGACCATCTAAGTAATGCTCGAAGTGTGTCACTGCGTCATACACTGCTAGAAGCTCTTTGCCAAACGTATCGTAACGTTTTTCTCGATCATTAAGCTTACGGCTATAAAACCCAATCGGTCTTACTATGTCCTGATCTCTTTGCTGTAGCGCTGCCCCTAATGCAACATCTGAGGCATCTGTGATTAGCTCGAAAGGTTTTTCCCAATCTACAGGTGCTAATGTGGTTACGTCACTTAACATGTCCTTGGCCGTTTAGAATTTTTCTCGGTCTTCCGGACTCAAGTTTATAGGCCAAGACTTCTTGATCGTGCTCTTTTCACGAGTGAGATGGCTTGTTAACGATCCAAGAATTCCGGCTAGACCTGGAATGAATCGACGATAATAGCTGATCATACCCAAGAACCTTCGCAACTGGCGTACGGTTCGGGGTTCCGTTACGTCCTTAATAGCTTGGACCTTATCTTCCAAAGGTTTAATTCCGTCTTTGGAAATTATATGACCAAGGTATTTAACTGAAGAGCAACCTATATTACTCTTATTAGGTTTGACCACTAATCCATATTGTTCCAACCTGGTCAAAACCGTTTCCAAATGCGTACGATGTTCATTTCATGAGCGATTGAAAACAATTATGTCGTCTAAATATACTCTCGCAAATGGACAATTCTGAAGGATTTCTTCAGCCAAACACTGGAATGTCTGACTGGCATTTTTCAAACCAAAAGGCATTCGAAGAAATTCATGCGATCCCCCTCCTAGAAATCTGACTGCGGTGAGTGGTATCGAACTTCTTTCCATTGGTACCTGATAGTACGCTTTCTGGAGATCTAACGTTGAATAAACCTCATATCCCATTATATCTCGGAGCAAAGTACTCTGGTTAGGGAGAGAATAAGAATCACCCTTCGTCACTGAGTTTAATAGACGATAATTCCCACAAACCCTCTATTGACCCGGTTCAGGTTTGGGAACTACCACTATTGGGGAAGCAAAATTGGAATTTGACCTTCTACAAATCCCATCTTCGCGCAATTGGTGAAATTCTGACACAGCTACTTGTTGCTTGTGTTGTGCCAATGGTTGAGCCTTTGGTTAACAAGGCAACAGAGCCACCAATTCTATTTGGTGTTCTACTCTTGTCTTCAAACATATCCTTTTGGCACTGAAAGGTTGAAACACTGCTAGGTGCTTCTCGATTATATCGGCAAAGTCATGTACGACTGTTGTTCGAGGTAAGAGGACTGTTCTAACTGCCGACGTGTTAGACTCAGTAGGTGTTGCTATCTCTACGCCTTCTGCGATAGTCCTAGCCTTGGGGTCTAATGTCAGCTTGAAATGTGTCAAGAAATCCATGCCAATGTTATGGTCCTTGACATCGGCTAATAGAAAATTCCATCGGAAGGAAGATTTCTGGACTAATGTTACCGACATTTCTTTCATCCCTTTTACTCCAATCGGACTACCGTTAGCGGCCCATAGTTGATAATCAAATGTGGGGCAATCTGCTTCCACCACGTCTGACCTAACTATGCTTGCATCAGCACCCGTATCAATGAGAAATTGAAATCCAGATAATTCATCCTTAATAATGAACTTGTTGCTGGACAATCCGGCAATGTTTTCCAGATCTCCGCTTAGTGAGAATCAGACTCTCTTGCCTTCTATCTCGGTGCTATTTGTTCTAGTCGCATATTTAGCTTTGAGTATGCCTTTTAAAGGCATATCTGGGAGCCTTTGCAATGGAACCCCCTACGGCTCCTACTAGCGGGGATTTTCCCTTTTCCCGGTGACAGATTTCTCTCAACCGGTTTTGTGCTTCCTTTCCATGTGGGTCCACCTAATCGCGGGTAAATACAATTCTCGCCTTGGCACTTCGCACTGCGTCCGTATTCGCAATGTGCCTTACACCATCCGCGTCGCCCTTCGAAGCGTTGACGCAAGTGACTCCCTCGACGTCTATTATACTTATCCTGACTCTGAAGTTGTGCAATATCACTACGCAAGCTAGCAACTTCTCTACATAAGAAACGCAAGGTTTCCTGTATAGTCAGGTGGTTTTCTGTATCTGCCCTGACTGGCTGCATCGTTACAGAATCTGCTATTACAGCATGTACTTGTGGTTCTTGCTGTTTATACACACCGTCTAACCCTCTGAGTTTTGTTGGCCAATCTATGTTCATTGTGTCAAATACTTCCATTGTTGTTCTGAGCCTAATTGGTAGCTCAGCTGTAAAAATGGAGTTGACTACATCTCTAGATATATTCAACCTGGAAGTTTTTGTGCAAAGGCGTTCATAAAATTCGGACGGTAGTTGACGCCCCATTTTTTCTGAGCGTAATAGTTCGCACATTTGCGCTGATCTTCCAGGCTGATATCTCTGATGATTTCAACCATTAATAACTCAAATGCATTGTACGGCTTTTCTTCTACAGTTCTGTCTCTGAAGTTTTCCAAAGCATTTCGGAAATTTTCAGGCAATGCCATCCATGCTGCAACAAATGTCTCCATAAGATTCACGATATTATAAGCACTGAATATCATTTGGGCATCTCCTACCCAACTTGAATGTTCTTCTGATTTATACCGTGGTAGACCTAATATTCTCGGACTGGCGCGGTCGCCAAATTTTGTTGAGGCCCCTAACCTATTCGTGTCTGTAAGCCCCATAGATGCCAGATCACTGGAAGTCCTAAAATTTACAGTAGGGTCTGATATGCTTATATTATTGCTTGTGTCATTTAAGTTCAAGTACGCTATGTCCTGCACTAACCTACTTGTGTCCTCGAATTTAATATCGGTATCCATGATCAAATGGTATAACAATTAAATCGACACTTACGTATGACAATCGGAAGGTGAAAGTTGGAAAGCTATTCCTTTCAGCAATAATCTGTTTTGGTATGTACGTGACTCCCCAATAAAAACAAATATACCTGTTCCAAGGCTCCTACTCAGTGCTATTTTATATCAGAAAACAAGGCAAGTGATGGAATAATTTATTGGATAATGATGTAATCGTTTATTATGGAAAAAATGTTAAAATGCAGCAGACCAAAATTACAATACCAGACAGGGAGCGAGATACTCAAAAACTAAAAATAAGCGCACAATTTTAAAATCAAGTATTTAAACAAAGAATGTTCTGGAAAATAAAAAGAAAAAATTCTTTTTAAATAAAGCTTGTTACAATCAGCTGTGGTGGTTTGAATTTATCAGTCAAGGTCATTTTACATAAGGCGGAGGATTTAACATCCTCTACAAATATATATATATATATATATATATATATATATATATATATATATAATATATAGCTCGAAATCAATATTTTTAATTCTGTGGCCAGTTTTGAAAATATTTAGGATACAGAGCAATTAGCAGATGGGCTTAAAAATGTACATTAAAAGATAGTTCTGAGGAATATAAGTTTTGCAAATTAGATGATCTTACCGCATATATGGATTATCGAAGCCTGCCATCTCCGAGGCTCTCTTATAGTAGTGAACAAAGGGCCTCTTCAAAAGATGGCGACCCCGGCAGAATACTCTTTGCGGAAAGATGTAATTTAGATCAGTGTTTGTGCCGCAATTAAATGGTAGCAATGCTAAGATAACCATGTAAAGACATGAGAACCATTCTGAATGGGTCGAAGATATAAAGTTTCATTTTAAACCAAGCAGAATGACCGACCCTACAGAAATGTTTGCCTTGGCCTCGTGGTGTTTACCTGCGTCTGTGAAATGAAATATATTTAGACTCAGAACAGTTGTAACGGAGAATGAACCTGTTAATGCATTTGAGCTTCTGGTGGAAGAGCTTCATGGACGATATCAACCCGAGAGGATAGAATGGATGACTGACTTATTACGTAAGGAAAAGATGGGAAATCAACTCCCATATGAATTTTATGACAAACTTGTTTTAAAATCCATCGGGCTTCTTCTTTCTGAAGAAGTTCTATACAGTATATTTGTAGTATAATTGCCTGCTGGGTTAAGAGCCTCCTTGGATATTTATGATACATTGGAACTAGAGTGGCTAAAGAAGCTCAAAGTGTTAGGCAATGTGTAACGCCAGAAAGAACATAAGGTGTATGCAGTAAAAGCAGATTCGCGCCTTGAGCAACAACTTAGACATCTCTCAGAGAGACGCTTAACCGTAAAAAATTAATTAAGTACCCTCCGACGGGATGTGGTTTGGATGAAACCCAAGATAGAAATTTTCAACAGAGGAAGGGTAAATTCTCTGGGTCAAAGTTCTATTTCCAAACATCGGGTAGCTGAATCGCGTGAAGATGTTCAAGGACCACGCGAGTGGAGCATTTCGCAAAGTAAATATGCCGAGCTTGCAAAGTGTCAGAGCGAAGGGTGAATGTTTCCATGGTTGGGTGTTCCCCGATGGAAAGGATGTATTCGTCCTGTGTCCCGGTGTAAAACGCCGGAAAACTAGTAGAACCACCACTAGTAGGAGCCGTACGATGGGTTGCGCATGTAAGGCTCCAAGGTGTGCATATTCGAGGCATCCTAAAATAATCCAAGTTGGGTTCGCAAGCTTCGATGGAAGAAACGTGCAGTAAGCAATCCGTAAATCTGTTAATCCTGAAGATGTTCCTGGCTATAAGAAAAATAGGGTTGTCATAGAGGATGAACTAAGTTGGTTAAAATTCTTAAAAGACACGGGTGCAGAGGTAAGCATATTTCGATCCGATATGTTTGAAATAGATAGCCCCACATTTTATTGTCAACTATGGGCTGCCAAAGGAAATCCAATTGAGGTTAAGGGAGTTTAAGAATTCAGTGAAATTGGAGCAGAAATTGTTATTTACGTGGAAATTTCTGATCGCTGATATGAAGGATAACATCATTGGGATGTATTTTTTATCTATTTTAGCCTCACTTTAGATCTCAAATATAGGACAATTGGATAAGTCACTGGGATAGTGACATATACTGAGACTGGGACCTCAGTAGTTACATCAATGAGACTACCCATATCCTCTATTACCGATGACTTGGTGGATGGCATCGAAAAATACCTGGCCATATTTCTACAATTCACTGCTAAGCGGAAGGGTTTGAAGACAAGCCTAGAACATCAAATCGAGTTGGTGGAACCACTAACCTGTTCACCGTGGGCTCAACTGTTAGTACAACATGAGCAACTGGTTGCAATTGAAGAATTTAAGTGGTTAGGATAGGACAAAATATGTAGGCGTTCAATTCCAACTTTGCATCTCCAATAGTGGTAGTAACCAAACCTGAACCAGATCAATGGAGGGTTTGATGGAATTATCGTCTGTTGAACTCGGTAATGAAAGATGATTCGTATCCTCTACCGAACCGGAGTATTTTTCTCAGGGAAACAATGGAGTATGAGTTTTGTACTTCGTTAGATCAGCGGAAAGCGTATTATCAAGTACATTAGGAGGCAGAATCTATACCGCTCACAGCAGTGCGATTTCCTGGAGGAGGATCTCATGAATTTTCATGCATGCCTTTTGGTATGAAGAATGAAAATCAGACATTCGAAAAATAGAATCAAACCATTGGAAGATAAGATCCAAGCAATCAAAAATGTGCCAGAACCCAAAAGTGTACGTCAAATACGTAGATTTTTTGGGATGATTAGCTATTATTGTCGTTTTATACCGGGTTTAGCTTGACATTTGGGGTCATTAATTCGTCACTTAGTTCGTGAACGGAGCACGACAAAGAAGTCCTGGCCTATTAATTTCAACCAAGACGACAAAGAGAAATTCCAGAGGGCCAAAATCTGTTAAGCAAAATTATCACATTAGCAACTGTGAATTGAACTAAGCCGTTTGAGCTGGTCACAGATGCTTCCGATTTAGCTATAAGTGCAGTGTTACATCAGAGGATAATGGTATAGTCAAGCCGATAGGATTCTATAGTCGGAAACTCCAAGATAATGAGAAGCGATATGAAACGCATAGGAAGGAGATACTAGCGGTTTATTCTGCAGTGCTACATTTTGAGCACTACTTAGATGGACATCATTTTACGATATTAAATAATCATAAACCGTTGATAAGTATCCTAAGGAAGACAAATAGGCTTAATTATTCTCGCAAAATTTGATTTTACCATTACTCATATCTCCGGAAAAGATAATTTGGTGTCACTCTTATGCTCCATTGCGTCTTCTAATGATTTTGTCTAGCTATTGATGGAAGCACAAGTTGTTGATCCTTTAGTAGCTGTGTTGGCAAAGAAGTCCGCGTATACACAAAGAAAGATTTTAGACAAGTGGTTACTAGGTGAAATTTCCAGGAGCTAACCAAGACCCAATGTACTGTTAGAATTAAGGTATAAGGTAGTTCAACAGCGGCATAAATTTTGTCATCCTTCCATTAAGGAAACTATCAGGATGATTACTGGTAGATACGTATGGCCTAAGATGTCGAAAGGCATAAGTGCTTGGATAAGGGCATGAGCCCGGTGTCAATCTTGTAAAGTTTGACGTCATACCAAAACCGAAGTTAAAACGATTGGAATATCAGCGGGTCGCTTCATGCATTTACATATTGATATAGTGGAAATGCTAAAAATTTCTGGCCAGAGATATTTACTTACGACGGTTGATCTTATCAATCGTCAGTTTGAGGTCGCAACCCTGGAGGACATGAAAGCTCAAAAAGTGTTAATTATGTTCTTGCATAATTGGTTGTCGCGATATGGTGTACCGGTAAGGGTAACTACTGATCGTGGTAGTCCGCTTATGTCTGCACCATTTATCAGATCATTGAATACTATTGGGATAGAAGTAAGACACACATGTGCATATAATCTCAGAGCTAATGGTATGGTTGAGAGACTGCACATGGAGCTGAAGGCTGCATTACACTGCACTGGAAGATCTAGTTGGATACATGATTTGCCCATAATTTTACTGGCTCAGTTAGGAACATCCATAGCAGAACTTGTTTATGGAGATCCATTAAGATTATCTGCAGATCTTCTAATATAAGCTCCAAGTTGCCTCAATTGGGGATCTAGTTCATTAGATTGGTGTGTTGGATCATTGTGAGATAAAATGAGTTGTTTAGTTATAACCAAATCTAAAAGTCCAAAATCTAAATGCTATGTATCTTTAGATTTAAACCTATCATCTCATGTATACATAACTAACAAGAACAAACAAAATTTTCGGACTCTGTTCTATATGGGGTCATTCAAAGCCAATCGTATGACAGATAAAGATGCATTTATATAAGTAAATGGTACAGTTGAATGTGTTCCACTGGATCGCTGCATTCCACAGTTTACCTGGAGGAAGGAGGAGACTGAGGAACCATATCCATCGAAGTATCAAGAAGCTGAGGAGATATATGACTCAAAAATATGTGAGAAAAAAGAAGAGCCAGATAAATTTGAAAACGAAGTAAAGATTAAAACCGAAACGAAATATGAAAGTGAAACCTAGCAAAATACCAGCACTACATGAGGGTGTGTGTGGAGGTTAATTAATTTGTTGGACTTCAATTAACTCCTCATATAAAAATAAATAAAATTTTATTTTTGGACATTTGGTGTTATCGCAGGTTTCATAAAACAATATTGTGTTTTTTTAAAAAAATATTGTAACATTTTTTGGAAATTTCCTTTGTACATATTGTCGAAGATATTGACATGTCTCTGGTACTAATTATTATATAGAGTCTGGTTGAGATTTTATGTTGCATGGTACGCTTTGTTTTGTGGTCCTGGCTTGAGACATTTTATTAATAAAGTATTGAAATTATAACCATCTAATATTCTTAATTCACGTTTTGGGAAGAATCTCGAATTTGCTTCAAATAATTGCCCTGAATATTTGTTTTCAAGGTTTCCAACATTTCGTTCTACTATCTGCGTTATTCAACGTTTCGGTGAGCCCACTCATTGTTATAACATATTTCTAGAAATCAATACTTTAATATTATGGCCAGTTTTAAAAATATTGAGGATACAGTGCAATTGGCAGGTTGGATTAAGAAATGTAGTCTAAATGATAGTTCTGAGAAATTTAAGTGTTCCAAATTAGATGATCATACCGCATATATAAATTATCGAAGCCTGGCATCTCAGAAGCTCTCTTATAGTAGTGACCAAAGGGCCTTTACAGTATTAGAATAAATTGAAATTTTATTATTCACCTTCAAATTTACACGGGATCTGTATACAGATATTTTATAGAGAAAATTAATTTAAAAATCCAAAATTAATTTATGCAACATAAACTAAAATATATATACAAGTATTTAAATTGGTCGTTCATGTTCTTCTGTATCCTTAAATTCGGTATGGATTACAAATGATGATTTTGAGATTAAACGAACATTGGTTGCGCGGGCGCTGATAACAATTATTATAATCAAGGTTGCGATCTTGATATAAGCATCTGGCCCATTAATTACTTACATATGTCAATATAAACTAAGAATTGTGTTGTGTAGAAAAAGCAATTCAGCCACTAGACTAGTTTCGTCCTTATTAGGAACTCATCACGTTCTGGATAGAATTTGCCGCAGACAGGACTCGAACTTGGGCACGTCTGTTTAGGAATCTGGTGCTCTAACTACTGAGTCACCCTGCCGCACACTGCACTTCACACAATTTTCAGATATATATTAACTAATGAATCCTGGTTAGTCTATTTTTCCTATAGGTGGAGCCCATATGACATCCATTAGACCCAAAATTCCAACTAAACATCCCCAATCTGTCATTACTGAATAGACACCACACCTAAGTAGACGTGTCCAGGTTTGTGCACTGTATGCTGCAAATTCTGGTTAGTATGTGATGAGTTCCAAATAAGGACAAACTGGTCTACTTGATTAATTTCCTCCTCTACACTATACAATTCTTAGTTTATATTGAAAATTAAGGTAATTAATGGATCAGATGCTTATATCATGATCGCAATCTTGATTATAATAATTCCTATTACCGCCCGCGCAACCAGTGTTCGTTTAATTATATAAATGCTCATTTCAATACCAGTTTTTCATGTAGTGTGCTGCCTGTACATTAATGACTGATTGGGGATAGTTAGTTGGAACTTTGTGTCTAAATGGATACCATATGAGCTCCACCTTTAGGCAAAATAGACTAACCAGGATACATTAGTTAGTATATACCTGAAAATTGTGTGTAGTGCAGTGTGCGGCAGGGTGACTCAGTAGTTAGAGCACCAGATTCCGAAGCAGACGTGCCCAAGTTCGAGTCCTGTCTGCGGCAAATTCTATCCAGATCGTGATGAGTTCCTAATAAGGATGAAACTAGTCTAGCGGCTGAATTGCTTTTTCTACACAACACAATTCTTAGTTTATATTGACATATGTAAGTAATTAATGAGCCAGGTGCTTATATTCAGATCACATCCTTGATTATAATAATAGTTGATTTTGAGAGCTAGATTAGCTCTCTGCTGGGCACGGATATGACCATTTGGTTGTCAAATATGGTGGAAATATATGGCTTCACATTAGTTTATCAAATATGGCACGTATATGATAGTCTAATACGAGTCAACGGGATGAAACATTCGTTGGGGACATTAAAGCAGAAAATATTCCAATAGAATTTTTCGGCCGTTATTGTGAATTATACCACCAATGGATTTTCAAACTAAAATTATAGGCATATTTGCGTGATTGGAAATCAAGGTGGAACTGGCCCAATGTTATTGAGTTTAGTTTAATATTTTATATACATGCTGTGATAATTACCTAGCAGGCGAAGTTGCGAAACTTCACAATTTATTTCTCAATATGCGGGGCAAAAGGACAGCACCATAAGCAAGTTAATGTTCATTAATTCGGGTGACTGAATGGAGTGAAGTATGTAATTAGATATAGTAATGGAATAATTCGAGCGCACAATCTCCCTATAGTATTAGTAGAAATGTTCAAAGGGTCGGAAACACAGTTAGGATGGATTTGTGTTCTTAGTGATGAAATACCGTCTCTCTTCAACTAAGACCAGAAGTGGTAGTATTATGTTCTATTGGTCTTCCGATTTGTGACAGGCATTGCGTGTCTAAAAGAAGGCGAGGATGTTTTAAATAACTTCAATTGTCAAAGGAATGACAAAGGAAGTAGTCATTAAAATAGCTGGCAATGAGAACAGGTACTTCTTAATCGTTGCATTCGAAAATTTACCAAAGTGGGATTGGATACTGAGAAGTTGAACCACTGAATACCCGCATTTCCGATGTATTACCAAACTCGCATGTTTATACATTGAGAATGATAGGAATCCATATAATCAACACGCACTGGGAAACGCTTTGGTGCAGTCTAAGCTATATGAGCAATATGAATGATTCATAATATTTCTGAAAACGTTCACGAATATACAAAGTCGCCTTCTAAAATGGAAAGACGTGTATGTTGAGATCGATAACACTTTTTTTTAAATAGCAATTAATTTTTCCACTTAAATTCTCCGTTGATTTTTTATATAAATAATATATGGTACAATTCTTTTAAAATTATTCTAATAACTTCTTGAAAATTTCTAGTTCCAATGTTTTAGAGTATTTATTTTGTTCTTTCGTGCTGGCTTTTGGTCTTCAAATACTTTGTCTGAACCGCAGTTTTTATCTGACAGAGCGAGGTCAACTCTCGGCTCCTTGTTTCTGTCATGTCTAAATTATAATATAATTGCAAGTGTTCTATCAAGAATTATGTATTTTCATTCATAGCGGAAATAGGGAAGCCAAGGAAGATAGGAATTTCAGTTTTTTGTAGTTGTGCAGGTATGTAATAACATTCTAGACCTATAGCGGGTCTGCGTCCGATTACGGCGCATATTCATTCCGATTTGCCACTTGTATTGACATGGTTGACTATCTCAAATAGGACGAGACAAGTGCAGTGAATATGTTTAGCTAATCATTCTGGTATTTCATTAGCAATGGACTGCTACCAGTACAATAAACCTAAACAGTGTTTCTTGCAATAAAACAAGTACGGATTTGATGCCCATTAGGTACATGAGAGTGTACATAGGACGCGAGCTACAACACAGAAAATTATTTTTAGAAATTTAGAAATCTAAAGATAAAATAATAATAAATAATAGTAATATTATTAGAAATATTCAAGAAATTATTAGAGTTATTTTAAAAGAATTTTATCTATATAACCAATGCAGAATTCAAGTGGAAAATTAATGGCAATTTAAAAAAAATATGAGTTATCGATCTCCACATATAGGCCCTCCCGTTCTAGAAGGCGACTATGTATATTCGTGAACGTTTTTGTGGGGTAGTGGTATATTTACTGATGCTATGATATTCCCACATAAGCCTGGTAGCTGACGTCGAAAGAAATTGGGTTCGTGTGTCGTGTTAATAATCAGTCTCATTTTGTAGCTGGCGTCAGAACCATTTTCCAGTGTCTTGATGTGAGAAAGCAAATTCGAAGTATCATACGTGTATTATAAACAAAGTTACAAAGTAAATTATAATTCAATATTAGTCACAATTGACCATGCTCTAGATGGCAACAGAATAAAATATTGCTAACAAAAAGTTAATATCCCTACAAAAAAACAGAAAGTCATAAATCACGATAAATAAATCCACAGTGCCTTAGCAGTATAGTTTAGAGTCACTGATAATTGATGAAGAGTACATAAAATATAAATCCTGGTTTTGACAGCTAAAACACAGTAATCCACTGCATGATACCGGCATGTTACGTGCGGGTGTGTGGTGTTTTTAACCAAAACACTGTTATTTACAAATAAAATTTTAGCTTCAGAAATCTCAACTAAAACTGCTTGAAATTTACAGAGATTGTTTCTAAAATCATAGTTAGGAGAAGGATTTCTAAAACCAGAATTAATATATGAGACCCTGAGGTAAACCAAATCTGATGAAATTGAGACTCGTTGGGTTGTAACGCGGAGCCGCGCGTTACATCACAATATCTATACAAGCATTATTTATTGAATTTTTTCAATTAATGATATTTTATATACTACTGTTTAATATTTATTGCACATTATTATAAATAGTAATATCTTGTAACGACACAAATCAATGGCCGACATATTGCGTAAATTAAATTCAATTTTATTTACGTTGCACCAATGAGAAAAAAGCAAAACTTGCCGTTTAACCAATAGTGTGCAAGTAGACATATATTACTATGGCATGCTATTTAAGCACGGCAATTTACCATGCAAGTTAGTTGTCGCATTTGCATTCTGCTTTGCGTTACGCGTGTCCGTTCTGTCGGCTGTCAATACCTACGCTGGTGATTTGATAGTTTCACCAACAATTGGCTACATCCGTGACTCATCTTGTTGCGGTACAACCAGCGAGACGAGCCAATTAATTGCAGAACCTGAATGACGTTATCCACATCGTGATTATAACTCGACAACGGGAGCAACAACAACCAGAGTCCACCCAAGGCTCTAGGACATCTTCACACTCTGAATAATTTAGGAGAACGCACGACCAGGCCCTCTTAAGGGCCCACTATCAGTAACAAATCTCTATTCAGAGCACCTTAACCGAGTTTGTAACGTCGTACGGCATTTACTCGAAGCCGGGGCGTTTACAAAATTGGCGACCGCGCCAGGATATTGATTATTGTTCTGATTTTTTTGGTATAAATAAAATTGACTTCCTTTTTCATTTATTTGGGATAAAAATAGATTAACATTTGCGTTTTCTTTACCCTAATCGTGGTCTTCTGGGAATTTTGTTGGGTATATATTCGTGAATTTGTGTTGAATTTTTTTGGGATATAATAATAATACATTGACATCAAAGGCCAACCGGGCCTCTGTTCAACTTTTCTACGTACAAAACGGTACCGTACTTACTCGACAGGCTCAATTGCGGATATTTTCAATTTTTGGAAGCAGTTACTGTGACGTGCTTTTGTTCTGCGCTCCTTCACCTGTGGAAGCTTTTTGTGGGTAAGCGTTTCGTTAAAGTATATTTATATATTTTCATATTGCTTATAAATTTATGCTTTTACGATCTCGTAAGATTGTTAAAATGTCAGGTCCAATTTTAGATATTGATGTTCCTGTTTGGGATGGAGATAGTGAACTATTCTTTATGCGCGTAGACTCCGCTTTCTCCCCGTTTCCTGATTATGACAGTCATCAAAAACTGTCGAAGGTTTTGCTAAACTACCTTATGAATTGCAGTGACGGATTTATCCTAAGCTTGAGGCCATTAGGAAGCTACCTAATCCCATTTTGGGTCTACAAACGAAGTAGAATCCTTGCTTGGGCCCACAGAGACTGAGCAGATAATAAACAAATATGCTCAGTTAGACTTGCCAAACCTTGGCCCCATCGAAATACTGAGGGAATTACGGAAACGTTGGTATAAAACCAACTTTTCTGACCATGAGGCTAAGGTTGTTTTTATCAACAATCTTCCACAAACACTAAAACTCTTTGCCAGACAGCTTCCCAACACTCTCTCTATAGATGATTTATCTGAGAGATGTGAGTTAGAATATTGGGTTTTGGAACCCAAAGTGAATCCATCATCCTTTTCTTCAACCCCACAAGATGATAGACTCTCCTCTTTAGAGAGGACAGTGGCGAACATGGCTAAAGTTCTAGAAGGATTGGCCATTACCAAATCCGAGCTAAATCAAGTGAATGCTCGACCAAAATTCGTTTCCAAGTCAAATTATAACGGTAGGCGGCGATCGAGATCTCCGCAATCCTTTAATAAATATGCCCCAAAGAACTGGTGTTATAACCACCAGAAGTTTTTTTATTCATGCCAAGTCTGTCTTTGTTGTTCCGAAGAATTTCCGAATGAGTGTCAATTTCCACAGCTGACGGAAAGGACAACAGACCGCAGGCACAAGGGTGCATCAGTATCGGGAAACGTCTGGCGCAGGAAGTAGAAGACCGTACTTTCTGCACATCAACGGCATCAACGGCGCCACAGGGAAGAAGCCAACTACAATCCGACATCCCCGTCGACTCTTTTCGTCCACGACGAATTTTCCACTTAGAGAACCAAACGGACAACGCCGGTCGCAATCACCAGCCTACTTGTTTGCATGACCCAGCCAAACAGCCCAACGAGCTTCTGCACCTTCTTGATTTCAAAACTGGCGAAGAGTTCATCGTAGACACAGGTGCGGCAGTCTCAATTCTCAAAGGTGATTCAATGGCCGAGATGTCGCTAGGCGTTCTTCTCGCAACAGCTGCAGGCGAGCCCCAAACCAACTTTTGGCTGCCGGTACCGCACACTCAACATAGGTCTACGACGTGAATTTTCCCACAACTTCATCATTGCCAAGGTCTCACATAATATAATATGCATTGATTTCCTTCTAAAATTTCGGCTCATTGTTGATCTTGCCAATCAAAAGATCATCGACCCCTCCACTGGACTTGAGCAAAGTTTTGGACACTTGCCTCCGAGCGTTTGGAGTTACAGGTCATTCAGCCAACCCCAGTGCATCATTCATCAGAGATATCAGCAGCTCTTCGAAAATACAAATCGCTTTCGATCTTAACAAGTCAGAGCTACGAGTCTCCAACACGATGCATCATATCGTCACAGAAGGACAACCTATTGCACTCAAGAAGCGACCACTGGCTCCTACTAAGCTTAAAGCTGCCCAAGAAGAATTCTCAAGGCTTTTGGAAGAGGGAATCATCAGACCATCGAAAAGTTCATGGGCGTCACCACTGCACTTAGTCTCTAAATCAAACGGATCGTACAGAGCCTGTGGAGACTACCGTAAGCTAAATTCAGTGACAAAATCTGATGCATATCCTATTCCAAATATTAACACTTTACTTTAAAAACTCAACGGCAGCAATTTCTTCTCAGTGATTGACCTCAGACAAGCGTACCATCACATCCCGGTAGCACCAGAAGATATCGAGAAAACTGCAGTCATCACTCCATTTGGCCTTTTCGAATATCTTTACATACCTTTTGGACTTGTGTGCTACTCAGACATTTCAAAGATTCATGGACAACATACTTTGCGACGACTCTGCTTATTGTATGTCATATCTCGATGACATTATGGTATTCTGTCCAGATCTAGAATCTCATGCGAAGCATCTACGAAATGTCCTCTCACGCTTATCCAACCACGGACTCTAGATCAACTGTGACAAGACGCAGATTGCAACTACATCCGTGGACTTCTTAGGGCATCGTATCACGGCCCATGGTATTCAACCGTTGCCGTCAAAGACGAACTCAATCAATAATATCAAGTCACCAAGGACTGTTAGCTAGTTGCAGAAAATCCTGGGAGTACTAAACTATTATCGCAAGTTCCTTCCGGGCCTATCAAAACAACTTTATCTTTTGTGCAGGCACCTGCGGAACCAAAAAGGACTTAGCAAGAATTCCATCATTGCTTGGTCATCCAAAGACGTGGAATTACTTCGACTTGCCATCAACTCGTTAGCAAATGCCACAATGCTAACGCATCCGGATTTTGAAAAGCCATTTCTACTCACGACAGATGCTTCTGAATTCGCTAATGGAGCCACGTTGGAACAAGAGATCGGCGGAGTTCGGAAGCCTATCAGTTTCTACTCGCGTACTCTCCAACCAGTAGAAACGACGTACAACACTTTCGGCCGAGAACTTCTCGCCATCCACGACACAGTGCGCCATTTAATCAGCATCATTGGCAGTAGCAGATTTGTTGTTTTCACAGATCATGCACCACTAGTTAGCGCACTTCCAAACGCAACTTCATCTATCGCCAAGTACCCTGCCAGAGTGGAAAGACAGCTTTCTCGTCTAAACGAATGGCAATTTGACGTCTTTCACGTCAAGGGCAAACAGAACTTCATTGCAGATGCCCTGTCCAGGCCAGACGTCTCTCTACAACCACCTTCGCCGTCACCATTCACTGTCAACTCCGTGGCACTCAGTGAACCTGCGCTAACGCCAACTCTCCTGCGAACTGAACAACGCGGTGACATTCACATTCAAAGATCAATAGCCCGTCACCCAACCAAGTTGATATGCCGTCTGTGGGAAGGCTTTCCAATTGTTTACTTCACGGGTACGCAGCCCAACAGGCCAGTTCTACCGACCAGCCTTCAGAGAAAGTTTTCGATTCAATTCACTCAATTTCTCACCCAGGAAGCCAAGCGACTGTCCGACTTCTTACAGATCGTTTCTGGGGTCACAGACTTAGGCAGAATGTTAAACTTTGGGTCTCCGAGTGTGCTATTTGTCAGAAAAATAAAATCACAACACACACTCGTTCTAAGTTGCCACAATTTCGAACTACTTCTCGCCTAGCTATCGTCCACATCGACATAGTTCATCTGACAATGGTTCAAGGTTTCAGCTACCTTCTAACTATGATCGATAGATTTACACGGTGGCCTGCGGCATTACCTCTTGGCACCATTTCTGCAGACGAAGTAACTAACGGTTTTATATCTGCATGGATATCCAATTACGGTGTTCCCAATGAGGTCATCACGGACAGAGGCACTTGCTTCTCATCTGATCGTTTCAAAACCACCTTGCGGTACATGGGATGCATCTTACGCCAAACGACTGCCTACCATCCCCAAGCTAATGGCATGGTAGAGAGAATGCATAGGGAACTCAAAGCTGTTTTAGCATCCTCGTCCTTTAATGGCAACTGAGTCGATGCACTACCTTTAGTTCTGCTTGCCATGCGTTCCCGTACTCGTGAATCCATTAAAACATCTGCGTCACAACTATTGTATGGCATGGATTTACGCCTGCCTAGTCAGCTCCCACGTCTACTACCGGCACAAGATGACCCACAAGACAAAGCTACCCGCCTTCGAGTTCATTTTGGTAACATGACTGAACAGCAGCCGAGACATACGCCTCGTCCAGTCTTCGTTCACCCACAGCTCCACAGCTGTAAGAGAGTACTCGTTCGCAACGACAATGCTGTTGCACCACTACAACCAAAGTATCGCGGTCCTTACCCGATTTTGCTCAGAAAACCAAAATACTTCATTATTATGCAAGGCGCTACACCGACATCAGTAAGCATAGACAGGTTGAAACCGTTTATCGAACCGCCTGATCCTGAGAGTGTTCAACCTTCTACACATGTCTCAGGCTCCGTCTGCCCACAATCTCAATAACCTGCTTTGTATAACGCGTTATTAATTTTTTTAAAACATTAACATTAACTATCAAAATTTTTTTAACCTTACGTTATTTTTCGTATTTGTCTCACGTGGCATAACCAGCTGTTCTTAGCTAACAATTGTATAGCATTTTTGAACAATTCTTTGATATTATACCATCTCTAAGGCAATGTTCGTGTACATATTTTTATGCAGTTACCTTTGATTTTAATGTATATATTTTTACATTATAATGTATTTCTCACACATGACATCACACTGCCTATTTTGGTATTACCAGCTACTTAGAGCTAACGCTTTCGTGTAGCAACACTAAGTAGTGATCAGCTTCATATCATGGTACAGGCCAATTTCAATGTATATCTCAACTTCATCAATTGCATATAGACCACTTTACAAATGCCATGACCACAACGTCGAGCACTCTAGCTCCTTTGTTCGTATACAAACACATTGACGACGATCCAACCTGCTTAGGTTTTAACTTAAACCTGGCAAATTCAGAGGCGATTTACCTCGAAATCTTCACGATGCGGCTCCCAAATCTTACACTGCTCTATTTTGCCTCACGTGGTATGACCGACCACTAGAGCTAACAATTTGTGTAACAACTCCTAGTGGTTACCTGACATCATATCATTGTTGAAGCAACCAACAAGCATATTTAAGCCCAGCATTTATGGTTCATCATATTGTGCTTAATTTTTTTTCGAACTCTGTCATACATTTCTTATCTAGCCTCGCAGAGAGGAATTCTTTTTCTTTTTTAGAGAGGAAAGTGTTGTCACGGCACAAATTAATGGTCGACATATTGCGTAAATTAAATTCAATTTTATTTACGTTGCACTAATGAGAAAAAAGCGAAACTTGCCGTTTAACCAATAGTGTGCAAGTAGACATATATTACTATGGCATGCTATTTAAGCAAGGCAATTTACCATGCAAGTCAGTTGTCGCATTTGCATTCTGCTTTGCGTTACGCGTGTGCGTTCTGTCGGCTGTCAATACCTACGCTGGTGATTTGATAGTTTCACCAACAATTGGCTACATCCGTGACTCAACTTGTTGCGGTATAACCAGAGAGACGAGCCAATTAATTGCAGAACCTGAACGACGTTATCCACATCGTGATTACAGCTCAACCACGGGAGTGACAACTCAACCAGAGTCCACCCAAGGCTCTAGAACATCTTCACACTCTGAACAATTCAGGAGAACGCATTACCAGGCCCTCTTAAGGGCCCCTCTATCAGTAACAAATCTCTATTCAGAGCACCTTAACCGAGTTTGTAACGTCGTACGGCATTTACTTGAAGCCGGGGCGATTGATTTGTGTCGTTACAGGCATTTACTTGAAGCCGGGGCGTGTAACGACACAAATCAATCGCCGACATATTGCGTAAATTAAATTCAAATTTATTTACGTTGCACCAATGAGAAAAAAGCAAATTGCCGTTTAACCACGTCTAACCACGTTTAACCAATAGTATGCAAGTACATATATTGCATGCTATTTAAGCATGGTAATTTACCATGCAAGTCAGTTGTGGCATTTGCCTTCTACCTGCTTCACGCGTGTGCGTTCTGTCGGTTGTCAATACGTGTGCGCTCTGTCGGCTTTCAATACCTACTCATCCTGTTGCGGGATACCGGAGAGACGAGCCAATTGAGTGCAGGACCTGCAGGACACCATCTACAACGCGATCACAGCTCGACCACGGGAGCAACAAATCAACCAGAGTCCACCCAAGGCTCTAGGACATCTTCAACGTTGAAGACTTCAAAAGAACGCATTACCCGGCCCTCTTAAGGGCCCCAATATCAGTAACTAATCTCTATTCAGAGCACCTTAACCGAGTTTGTAACGTCGTACGGCATTTACTTGAAGCCGGGGCGTTTACAAAATTGGCGACCGCGCCAGGATATTGATTATTTATCTGATTTTTTTTGGGTATAAATAAATTGACTTTCTTCTTCATTTGTTTGGGATAAATCGACTAACATTTGCGTTTTCTTTACCCTGATCCTGGTTTTTCTGGGAATTTTGTTGGGCATATATTCGTGAATTTGTGGTGTGAGCATAATAATAATTCATTGGCACTAAAGGCCAACGGGGCCTCTGTTCGTCTTCCCTAAAGGAAAATTTCAAATTTTGGAAGCAGTGTGTTATTCTTGCTGTTGAATATAATAATTCATTGGCACTAAAGGCCAACGGGGCCTCTGTTCGTCTTCCCTAAAGGAAAATTTCAAATTTTGGAAGCAGTGTGTTATTCTTGCTGTTGAAAATAATAATTCATTGGCACTAAAGGCCAACGGGGCCTCTGTTCGTCTTCCCTACAGGACAATTTCAATTTTTGGAAGGAGTGACGCTGTTCTGTGTTGAAATAATAATACATTGTCATCAAAGGCCATCGGGGCCTCTGTTCGTTTTTTCCTTTTGTACTGGACAATATCAAGCAACAGTGGAAGCTGTTTGTGGGTAAGCGTTTCGTTATATATTTATACATTTATATATACATTTTCATATTGCTTTTAATTTATGCTTTTAAGATCCCGTAAGATTGTTAAAATGTCAGGTCCAATTTTAGATATTGATGTTCCTGTTTGGGATGGAGATAGTGAGTTATTTTTTATGTGCGTAGACTCCGCTTTCTCCCCGTTTCCTGATTATGACAGTCATCAAAAACTGTCAAAGGTTTTTGCTAAACTACCTTCTGAATTGCAGCGACGGGTTTATCCTAAGCTTGAGGCCATTAGGAAGCTACCTAATCCCATTTTTGGCCTACAAAACGAGGTAGAATCCTTGCTTGGACCCACTGAAACTGAGCAGATAATAAACAAATATGCGCAGTTAGATATGCCAAATCTTGGCCCCATAGAAATACTGAGGGAATTACGGAAACGTTGGTATAAAACCAACATTTCTGACCATGAGGCTAAGGTTGTTTTTATTAACAATCTTCCCCAAACATTAAAACTCTTTGCCAGACAGCTCCCCAACACTCTCTCTATAGATGACTTATCTGAGAGATGTGAGTTAGAATATAGGGTTTTGGAACCCAAAGTGAATCCATCATCCTTTTCTTCACCCCCGCAAGATGATAGAATCTCCTCTTTAGAGAGAACAGTGGCGAACATGACCAAAGTTCTAGAAGGATTGGCTATTACCAAATCTGAGATAAATCAAGTGAATTCTCGACCAAAATTCGTTTCCAAGTCAAATTATAATGGTAGGCGGCGATCGAGATCTCCGCAATCCTTTAATAAATATGCTCCAAAGAACTGGTGTTATAACCACCAGAAGTTTTTTATGCTTGCCAAGTTTGTCTTTGTCGTTCCGAAGAATTTCCGAATGAGTGTCAATTTCCACAGCTGACGGAGAGGACAACAGACCGCAGGCACAAGGGTGCATCAGTATCGGGGAACGTCTGGCGCAGGAAGTAGAAGACCGTACTTTCTGCACATCAACGGCATCAACGGCGCTACAGGGAAGAAGTCAACTACAATCCGACATCCCTGTCGACTCTTTTCGTCCACGCCGAATTTTTCACATAGAGAACCAAACAGACAATGCCGGTCAAAATCACCAGCCTACTTGTTTGCATGACCCGGCCAAACAGCCAAACGAACTTCTGCACCTTCTTGAATTCAAAACTGGCGAAGAGTACATCGTAGACACAGGTGCGGCAGTCTCAGTTCTCAAAGGTGATTGAATGGCCGAGATGTCGCTAGGCGTTCTTCTCGCAACAGCTACAGGCGAGCTCATACCAACTTATGGCTGCCAATACTGCACACTCAACATAGGTCTACGACGTGAATTTTCCCACAACTTCATCATTGCCAAGGTCTCACATAATATAATAGGCCTTGATTTCCTTCTAAAATTTCGGCTCATTGTTGATCTTGCCAATCAAAAGATCATCGACCCCTCCACCGGACTTGAACAAAGCTTTTGGACACTTGCCTCCGAGCGTTTGGAGTTACAGGTCATTCAGCCAACCCCAGTGCATCATTCAGCAGAGATATCAGCAGCTCTTCGAAAATACAAATCGCTTTTTGATCTTAACAAATCCGATCTGCGAGTCTCCAACACGATGCATCATATCGTCACAGAAGGACAACCTATTGCACTAAAGAAGCGACCACTGGCTCCTGCTAAGCTGAAAGCTGCCCAAGAAGAATTCTCAAGGCTTTTGGAAGAGGGAATCATCAGACCATCGAAAAGTTCATGGGCGTCACCACTGCACTTAGTCTCTAAATCAAACGGATCGTACAGAGCCTGTGGAGACTACCGTAAGCTAAATTCAGTGATAAAATCTGATGCATATCCTATTCCAAATATCAACACTTTACTTGAAAAACTCAACGGCAGCAATTTCTTCTCAGTAATTGACCTCAGACAAGCCTACCATCACATCCCGGTAGCACCAGAGGATATCGAGAAAACTGCTGTCATCACTCCATTTGGCCTTTTCGAATACCTTTACATGCCTTTTGGACTTAAGTGTGCTACACAGACATTTCAAAGATTCATGGACAACATACTTCGCGACGACTCTGCTTATTGTATGTCATATCTCGAGGACATTATCGTATTCAGTCCAGATCTAGAATCTCATGCGAAACATCTACGAAATGTCCTCTCACGCTTATCCAACCACGGACTCAAGATCAACTGTGACAAGACGCAGATTGTAACTTCATCCGTCGACTTCTTAGGGCATCGTATCACGGCCCAAGGTATTCAACCGTTGCCGTCAAAGACGAATTCAATCAAGAATATCAAGTCACCAAGGACTTTGAGCGATTTGCAGAAAATCCTGGGAGTACTAAACTATTATCGCAAGTTCCTTCCAGGCCTTTCAAAACAACTTTATCCTTTGTGCAGGCACCTGCGGGACCGAAAAGGACTTAGCAAGAATTCCATCATTGCTTGGTCATCCGAAGACGAGGAATTACTTCGAATTGCCATCAACTAGTTGGCAAATGCCACAATGCTAACGCATCCAGATTTTGAAAAGCCATTTCTACTCACGACAGATGCTTCTGAATTCGCTATTGGAGCCACTTTGAAACAAGAGATCGACGGAGTTCGGAAGCCTATCAGTTTCTACTCGCGTACTCTCCAACCAGTAGAAACGAGATACGACACTTTCGGCCGAGAACTTCTCGCCATCCACGACGCAGTGTGCCATTTTATCAGCATTATTAGCAGTAGCAGATTTGTTGTTTTCACAGATGATGCACCACTAGTTAGCGCACTTCAAAACGCAACTTCATCTATCGCCAAGTACCCTGCCAGAGTGGAAAGACAGCTTTCACGTCTAAGCGAATGGCAATTTGACGTCTTTCACGTGAAGGGCAAACAGAACTTCATTGCAGATGCCCTGTCTAGGCTAGACGTCTCTCTACAACCACCTTCGCCGTCACCATTCACTGTCAACTCCGTGGCACTCAGTGAACCTGCACTAACGCCAAATCTCCTGCGAACTGAACAACGCGGTGACATTCACATTCAAAGATCAATAGCCCGTCACCTAACCAAGTTCATATGCCGTCTGTGGGAAGGCTTACCAATTGTTTACTTCACGGGTACGCAGCCCAACAAGCCATTTCTGCCGACCAGCCTTCAGAGGAAGGTTTTCGATTCAATTCACTCAATTTCTCACCCAGGAAGCCAAGCGACTGTCCGACTTCTTACAGATCGTTTCTGGGGTCATAGACTTAGGCAGAATGTTAAACGATGGGTCTCAGAGTGTGCAATTTGTCAAAAAAACAAGATCACACGACACACTCGTTCTAGGTTGCAACATTTTCGGTCTACTTCTCGCCTAGCCATCGTCCACATCGACATAGTTCATCTGACAAAGGTTCAAGGTTTCAGCTACCTTCTAACTATGATCGATAGATTTACACGGTGGCCTGCGGTATTACCTCTTGGCACCATTTCTGCAGACGAAGTAACTAACGGTTTTATATCTGCATGGATATCCAATTACGGTGTTCCCAATGAGGTCATCACGGACAGAGGCACTTGCTTCTCACCTAATCGTTTCAAAACCACCTTGCAGTACATGGGATGCATCTTACGCCAGACGACTGCCTACCATCCCCAAGCTAATGGTATGGTAGAGAGAATGCATAGGGAACTCAAAGCAGCTTTAGCATCCTTGTCCATTAATGGCAACTGGGTCGATGCACTACCTTTAGTTCTGCTTGCCATGCGTTCCCGTACTCCTGAATCCATTAAAACGTCTGTGTCACAACTCTTGTATGGCATGGATCTACGCCTGCCTAGTCAGCTCCCACGTCTACTACCGGCACAAGATGACCCACAAAACGAAGCTACCCGCCTTCGACTTCATTTCGGTAACATGTCCGAACAGCAGCCAAGACACACGCCTCGTCCAGTCTTCGTTCACCCACAGCTCCACAGCTGCAAGAGAGTACTCGTTCGCAACAATACTGTTGTTGCACCACTACAACCCAAGTATCGCGGTCCTTACCCGATTTTACTAAAACAGCCAAAATACTTCATCATTATGCAAGGTGCTAGACCGACATCAGTAAGCATAGACAGGTTAAAACTGTTTATCGAACCACCTGATCCTGAGAGCGTTCAACCTTCTACACACGTCTCAGGCTCCGTCTGCCCACAATCTCAACCTGCCTTGTATAACGCGTAATTAATTTTTTTAAACATTAACATTTAACTATAAAATTTTTTTTTTAACTTTACGTTAATTTTTAGTATTTGTCTCACGTGGCATAACCACCTGTTCTTAGCTAACAATTGTGTAGCATTTTGAACAGTTCTTTGGTATTATGCCACCTCTGAGGCAATGTTCGTATACATTTTTTATGCAATTACCTTTGATTTTAATGTATATATATTTCACATTATAATGTACTTCTCACACATGACATTACACTGCCCATTTTGGTATGACCAGCTACTTAGTTGCTAACGTTTTCGTGTAGCAACACTAAGTAGTGATCAGCTTCATATCATGGTACAGGCCACTTTCAATGCATATCTCAACTTTATCTTTTTCACAATGACCACTCTACAAATGCCATGACCACAACGTCGAGCACTTTAGCTCCTTTGGTCGTATACAAACACTGACAACGATCCAACCTGCTTAGGTTTTTATCTTAAACCTGGCAAATTCAGAGGCGATTTACCTCGAAATCTTCACGCTGCGGCTCCAAAAACTTACACTGCTCTATTTTGCCTCACGTGCTATGACCGTCCACTAGAGCTAACAATTTGTGTAGCAATTCCTAGTGGTTACCTGGCATCATATCATTGTTGAAGCAACCAACAAGCATATTTAAGCCCAGCACTTATGGTTCATCATATTTTTCCTTAACTTGGTTCGAACTCTGTCATGCATTTCTTATCTAGCCTCGCAGAGAGGAATATTTTTTTTTCTTTTTTTCAGAGAGGAAAGTGTTGTAACGACACAAATCAATCGGTGACATATTGCGTAAATAAAATTCAAATCTATTTACGTTGCACCAATGAGAAAAAAGCAAATTGCCGTTTAACCACGTTAAACTACGTTTAACCAATAGTATGCAAGCACACATTGCATGCTATTTAAGCACGGTAATTTACCATGCAAGTCAGTTGTGGCATTTGCATTCTACCTGCTTCGCGTATTTGCTCGATCGGCTGTCAGCGCATATTGCACTTTACCGGTTGTCAATCCCTACTCGTCTTGATGCGAGATACCAGAGAGACGAGCCAATTGAGTGCAGACCTGCATGACACCATACACAACGCGATCACAGCTCAACCACGGGAGCCAAAACTCAACCAGAGTCCACCCAAGGCTCTAGGACATCTTCACTTCGGAAGACTTCAAGCGAACGTATTACCTGGCCCTCTTAAGGGCCCCCACATCAGCAACTAATCTCTATTCAGAGCACCTTAACCGAGTTTGTAACGTCGTACGGCATTTACTTGAAGCCGGGGCGTTTACATCTATGAATGTTTTCTTTAATTATTATTCATTTTCTACGTTATTCACAGCTAAAATAAATATGTAAAATACATATAAATATGTAAAAAAAATTTATATAGACATAAGCAAGAATGTGAGTTAAATATCTCAGATCCTAAATATATATAAATTTATAATAAATTATTACTATTTTTTCTTTATGTTTATTTGAAAATTTAATTAAATAATTTATTAATTTATTTATTCATACCTTATATAAATATATAAAATACATAAATATGTATAAAAACATATATATATAAATATAAGCAACAGTGTGAGTCAAATGTCAAAATTGAACTTCGTAGGGTTGTAACGTGGAGCCGCGTGTTACATATTATATATATATATATATATATATATATATATATATATATATATATATATATATATATATATATATTGTAACACGTGCTCCACTGTTACAACACTACGAAGTTCAATTGTGACAAATATAGTTCTCTTTAAGGTCAAATAGTCTAATTATGGTTTTACACAATATTTTTACTGTGATTTTAGCAACAATCTTCGTTAGTTTCAAGCAGTTTTAATTGAGATTTCGTGAACTGAAAATTTAATTGAAATTAATAGGGTTTTGTTTAATAATAGTAGGCACCCGCGCGGAATACACAGGTAAAATGCAGTGGATTTATGTGACATGACGATCAAAGTTCGGATTTACTTTTGTGGTTCTTTTCATCAATTATCAGTGACTTTACACTAAACTGCTAATCATAATGAATTTATAATTTGTGTATTTCCCAATCATTTATCCGAAACTCAATGGATTTATGTGATGTAACACTGAAAACCTAGCAAAAAGTGGACTAAATATTTGTGGTGCTTATTATGACTACCTTTACACGATTTTTTTCGTTGCATAATAACAATTTGAATAAAACAATGATGCTGTGCTGTGTCCTTCTCTTTCACCCTTCGGAAAAAGGCCAGGGACTAATCATGAGTACCGATAGTAACAATAGCCACCAGGGACATGTAGGAATGGGGTAATATTACTAAATAGAAAGCTGCCCCGCAAAACCTATTAAAATAACAAAAAACCTCCTACATTATATCATTAATTGTTATTTTTTTCTCCTATTTAATTATTTAATCTAATTATTTATTCATTATTCCAATATTTATACCATCTTAAACACAAAGCTTATCAGTTTGCGTTGCTACGGACCCCGTACCTCTCAATAATTATGACACACGTGGGGCTCAACTAATGTCCAATTTCTTCTCCCAGCGCTCCGACCATTGCATCGTTGTGGGTGATCTTAACCTTCCTCTGGCCAACTGGCATAACATAACTTCGGAAACTCACCTGTTGATTCGGCTCATTGCGGACAACCTCCTAAGTCAATTTGTGCACTTCCTTACACGAAGTAATAACTAGTTTGATTGTGTTCTCTCCAACAAAGAAGTGACCAATGTTCAGTCTCGGGAGATCTTCCCTAATCTCGACCACTGTCAGGTATCCTTTATCATTCTTGTTTTATCCTCTATACCTAAAGAGAGCATTCAGACTTTCAGACGATTCACCAATTGGGAAGAATTTAGTCGACTCTGTGACGCAGTAAATTGGAGAGATCTTATTCTCCCAGACAACCTCTCCTCGTGTTTTTCCTGTGTCCAAAACATCTTATCATCCCACTTTACTTCTGCCAACTCTATTCAACACATTTACACGATGAACCAGTTGAACGCCTTGTTTAATGTACGGGACAACCTTGCACGCAATTCTAGATTACGCAAAACATCACTTGCTCGCACTCTCGCTATCCGAAGTATCGATGAGCACATTAAACAGGTAATCAAAGGTAATCACAGCGCCCAACTCTCGGAAAAAGTTCGCAGTCATCAAACACCAATTACTTCAAAAGTCCAATACTTCATACATAAACTTCTTTCGGTCGGATGACTCCAGCTTTTCCGACGATTATCAAAGCTATCTTCTAGACTCCTCCATTCTCACTCCGCCTGCGAGAGGCTTGACAACGGAGACGTCGAGAACTTACGTTACTTCATTATTTCGCCAGCTACCGTCTTTCAAGCAATCAAAAACATAAAATCTAAACATCAATATGATCAGTACGGTGTCTCTGTTAGGATGATTGCACTTCTTGGCTGGAATCTCTTCTTTCTGCTCACCGATGTTATGAACCGACGCCTTGAAACTACCTATCTTACCCAGAAATGGTTTATTTCGTCGATCTACCCTATCTTGTATAACTTAAACTACCCTTTGATCAAGTCACGAGATAACTTTTGCTTCCTCGATAATCAACATGGCTTCCTGAACGGCCGCTCCTTTTTTACAAACTTAGTCAGTGTCTTTGATCACTGTTACTCCTCTATCTCTAAAGGTCATGAATGCACTTTCCTCTTCCTAGATATCTCCAAAGCCATTGATTCACTGTCGTTCTCGGCAATTGAATCCGCTTTGTTAAGCAGTGGTATTAGCGGCAAAGTTCTCAATGTTTTCAGTTATTATCTTCGACACCGTTACACAAATGTAAAAGTCGGAAAAAGTCGCTCGAGGTCAGCCCTTACCGATCTGGAGTTCCCCATGCCTCCGTAATTGGTCCTTTATAATTCAATCTAAGACTCGCTCAAGTACAGATTGAGGATAGCTTATTCAAGCTGTTCAAATATGTAGATGATATGGTAGTTTTTTTCTGCATCCCCGCAGTATCCAACTCCTCCCTACCTCTTATCACTCAGCTGTTATCTTCGTTAAACTCACAGCTTAGCATAATCGGTCTTAAATTGAACCCCGATAGGACTCTTTTGATGAAACTTTCGTCTGACCCATTCTGTTCTCTCCCAGATACAATTTGTCCCCTTGATATTGAAATAATTGACTCCGCCAATCACCTTGGTATCTCTTTTTCTAAATCGCTAGACTTCTCCCATATCTTCAACATACTAACTCCTAACTCTCCAAGTGGTCCCGTTTAAACTGCTTCAAGTCTAAAAATCCTACTCTCCAACTCACATTATTTAAGGTCTATGTCCTACCCCTCATATCATACGCTAGCGAAATTTATTGCCCTTTCACTCTAGCCTCATCTAACGCTATCGAATAAATTTCATCCAGACTTTTATAGCGAGTCTTCCGTCACAGCCAGAATTATGGGGAACGCCTACTCCTGGCTAACCTTCTTCCGTTATGGTTCAACCGCCACTTGCGAGTCATTTATTTCGTTCATAAGATCACAGCTAGCCTATCACTATCAAATTTTGATGACCCAAGAAACCACTATGCTACACGCCATAGTAAATCTTCAATCCAATCTAACCATACTACCATTATATTTAATAAAATCTATCACATTTCCAAAGCCACAAGTGTCTTCAACGCTCTTCCCAAGGAAATAAAGCTCCAATCCCATCACAACTTTAGAAAGGCGGCTCACAATAACTCCTTCAACAAATCCCCAAGCGCAACATCTAATTAGAAGGGAAGCTGGTTCCTTCTTACCCCATAAAACTTCTTTCTATCCCTAGGCTATTATCCAGTATCGGAGCGTGAAATATCTTCTGGCTAGCGTCCCCTTTCATCTTTTCACTTCTGATTCTCAAACTCAAATAAGGATTCACCGATACCATTTCTATTCTCGTTTTTATTTTATCGCATTCAAATATTGATTGCTATGCCACAATCTGCTCTGTTAAATCTATTCTTTTTGTTTTAGCAAACAATTGAAAACGCAAAATGCCTACTGGACCATCAAGCATTCATCAGACGCTGGTTCCTCCACGCTTTCCATCAGCCGCAACCTCGCTCAACTGAAGTCAATGATCCCTGCACGCGACACTAGCGTGCAGACTCTATTATACAGTCGATCCTTCCTAGTCCAATGGAATCTACATTCAATCAGAACGATCTATTATGAAGTTTATGAAAGGATATCTCTTTCTCAACTCCTCTCCCCCTATGGTTATATATTATGCTAGTCACAATTACATTCAACTTTACATATCCTACATTTAATTTGTACCTCATCATTTCAATTGTTGAGTCTGTTGGCATTTAAATGCTGTTTGTTGCGGAAAACTAATATATATGCAAGTATGTATTAGGTGTTGCGAGCCTAGTAACAAATTAGTTCAGTTGTGACCAAAAGGATAAACCAAAGATAGCATGAACGGAAAGTATAATCTCATGCACATTCGTTTCATGCTTAGTGACGACTCATCAGTAGGAGCCGGTACTACGCCCTTTAACCACTATATATTTGGGTGAGGAATGTGAGATAATAGGACGATACAATCTCCTAGACGAATGTGTAAACCTGCAGTAGAGTAGCTAACATCGTATAGTCTCGACAATGCGACTTCAACGGTAACTCACTTTATATAATATACATACCCAGTCTGTAAATGATACAAACACTATGGTTATTGTGTCTTTAGCCGATACCAACATCATAGTACCGAAAAGATTAATGGTACTAACACTATGATTTCCGAGTCGTTACGTTGTATCCACATGATGGGTATCAATTTATGCTATAGTTCACCGAAATTGAGAATTACAACTATTTCTGAACACCTGTTACTCCAGTAAATCCATATACTCTGGCCTTGATCGGTATCAGTTATCACATTTCAGGGTAAGCATGACATTTTAAAGTTCAATATATAACAGTTAAATACTGTTTGTTGAGGAGTTTTAGTTTCATATACTTATAATTTTGGTCAAGGTTACTAACACAATACAATTTAACAATAATTGATTGCGCGGGTGGTGGTAACAATTATTTAAATCAAGTTTTCGAGTTTGAAATAAACACCAATCCCATCGTATTTAACCAGTCGTCAAAGAACATAATAAAACTACCGCCAGCCGCAACGCACTGATGCGTTTTGACCTTCCATGGTCATCAACAGAGTACGACGGCAAACTGACTATCGACGATCAAACCGCATTGAATATATATGGAAATCACAGTTAGATATGCGGCTTTCACCTCTAGCAATCTCGCATACATTGAACTTGACTGGAACACAATAGCCATAGTTTTAGTATCCTTTACAGACTCGTTATATATATTATATAGTATGAGTTAGCGTTGAAGTCGCATTGTCGAGATTAGACGATTTTACACATTCGTCTCGGAGATTGTATCTTCCTATTATCCTACCCAAATATATACCGGTTAAGGGGCGTAATACCGGCTCCTACTGATGAGTCACCAGTAAGCACGAAACAAATGTGCATGAGATTATACTTTCAGATCATGCTGTCTTTGGTTTATACTTATGGTCACAACTGAACTAATTTGTTACTAGGTTCGCAATACCTAATACATACCTACTGGAATTTGTTGCCAAATAATTTTATTATTATCATTAAATAATTAAATAGTAGGAAAAAATACCTATTAAAGAACTATATATATATATATATATATATATATATATATATATATATATATATATATATATATATATATATATATATATATATATATGACAAATTACTCACGCTGTGTCTTATATTTTTATATGTTTTTATATAATTATATTTTTTAAATATATTTATATAAGGTGTGAATAACGTAGTAATTGAATAATAGTTATGGAAAACATTCATGGTTAATCAAGCTAGCAATTGTATTTATATAAATATATGTATATATAAATATATATATATATATATGTATATATAATTGTAGTTAATACTGAGGTTTACTTATATATGTATATAGGTTTATTGATTTAATTTAGTTTTATGAGCATATATTCTTATGCAAGTATTTCTAAGAGTTGCTTAAATTCGCTTACTATTAGTTTTGAAGTCCATTGGATTTTCAATACTATCACACCCTTCCTCTCTTTGATTTTGACCTAAGCGTCGCCCTGTCATTCACTCTCTTTCCATCCAGCTAACTTGCTGTGCCATACTTGTATTAATTTGTTACTAGGTGCGCAGTACCTCATACGCAATTGTATACATTGGAGTTCCTGTCTTAACTTAAAACTCATTATTTGACATTGAAATTTTTTTGTTTTATCAGTTTTGAATTTAACTTTGATTCCTGAGACAAAGTAACAGTACAGTTATAACAAAAATGTTCGATACTTTCTCTGTGCTCTGAATAATTCTGTACACGAGATGAGATTATGCATACCGGGAATTTGAGATAGCTGCAATTATACTGAGGTATGGTTTGGTCTGCTTATTGCAAGTAGATGTGGATATATATATATATATATATATTTTTAGTTGTTCAGAGAGGGCTTTTGTGTGAGCTAGATATATGCATATATTGAGTTTATTAACTGAGACAAATTCTGTGTTCGAAACCATTGCAGAGTCAATAAAATAAAATATAAATCGAACAGTTTCGGAACGAGGTTACCACATTTGCTTAAATCTGCTATTGTGAGTATTTGCTGTGTAAAGTGGCCTTTGGATGGTGCTGGAAAGTAGGCACCGAAACCTCGTCAGTAAACAAAGATGTGATAGAAACACATTTCTATTGGTTAGTATGAACGACGTTGAAGCCTTCGGAAGAAAGGGACGACTACAGACCCAGCCCGATCGAAGACAAGAAGGAAATGGAAATTGTGATCAATCGGATCTATGTGAAGCTGTTAATGCAAAGCTACAACCCATGTGCGCAAAACGCGGCATTAGAAAATATGAAGCTGGCACTCCGCAATCACAATTTAAAAATTATCAAAGCTTGTTTATCTAAAGTCAGTGAGGTTACCAATAGATCTTCTTATAGACGGTTTAAGTTGTTTCGATTGGGCATCTATTTCAGTAAATTGGATTGTAGAATATATAATGGGCAAAATCAGTCGTTTAGCTCCAACCTGGATTAGAAGTTCAAGGTCAAGAAGCCATGTTACTTCAAATTTAAAATTGGCGTGCATTGTATACATAAACAACAAGAACTGCCTGAGAAAAATGTATTCATCGTAGTAAATGGCACTGAAGTGTGTATTGCAATGCTGCGTTTAACAATTTACCTGGATGATGTAGGAGACCGAAGATAAACACACTTCACACTAACAGGAGTCTGAGGCGAGATATGACTTAAAGGTGTAAGAAACATCACAAGCATTTGAAAAACGTGAAAAATGAAATAAAGCCTAATTCTGAGAAAACGGACGAAAGAGACCGATACAATATGGAAATGAAACCTAGTGAACTACCTGCGCGACATGCCATGCACATTCTCTAAGTCTTCAAGAATCCGAAGAATTATGAACATGATTATGAATGAGCATACATCTTAAACATAAGTTTCGTTGTTGAGGTCAAGAACATGCCATATAAAAATTATCCAATTTATATGATTCGAAATTTGAAGTTATCCACGGTTTCATAATGAAAATTATGTTTATACAATTTTGAAATTCTTTTTTTGGGACATTCTTTGTTTGATTTACCGAAGTTTATGGTCTGTTTTAGTTGCTTATAATATTCACATCTTGAAAGGTTAGCAATTGATTTGTACGCTCTTACGTTGTTCTGGTACAGCCATATATGTTTTCTTTTACTTTGATTTTTGACTGAAAATATTTGATTATAAATTTATGAATTGCCAAAAATTATTATATCAATTTGTTACACTCGGAAGGAACTGAAATTCGCCACAGGTAAATTGATTGTGTTCTATGCTTTTTAGGTTTCCACTTTCGTAAAGGTATAGTACGGTAATCAGTGAGACATTGGGCATCCACACATTGTTTTAATAAATAGTTTGTAGTAAAATTTATTTTGATATGATATATTACAACATCAAGTGTGAAAATACAGAGAAATTAACCGACGGACTCAGGAAAGGTAGCTTTAGGGAAGATACTGAAAGGAATGAGGAATTTATTTGTATTTAATTTGGTGATCGTTCCTGTGATATTGCAAATTCGAGACTGGCATCACAGGGGTCACTTATGATAGTTACCAAAGACCTACTTCATTAAAATTATGAGTAGGAAAAGCTTAAATTGAGTGTAAATTTTTTCAAGTGAATAATTTTTAAATTAGAATCTGACTTGTTTTTATACGCATCAAAATTGGAGTTAGCTGAAAAACGTAATGATGACCTAAACGCAAAAACTGACGATTTGATAGCTGCACTAAATTCGAAAATAGATAAAATAAAAATAGATGTTCATCCATGGGTGGAGATGGGAGCCGTAATAACAAATGAAAATACGCCACCTAAAACTAATTAATCTGGAAATGAATAGTTCAATGTTCTATCAAATGAAGTTTTGGCAAGTAATGCCAAGCAAGACCTGTTTATATTATTTAATATTAAATGGAATGCAGATCCAGTGGTAGTGGGGAAAATGAATGATGTAATCAAAAATACATCTGAGGCAGATATCATAAAATGCTACCGGATAAGAAAAAGATCTGATCATCCGAGACCTGTCTTTATAAAACTATCCAAATGACTGGCAACCATACAGTTAGAAACAATTAACAAAAAAGCGAGACTACTCTAATTTCACAAGATAAACATAGGTAGAAACAAAACATTTCTAAAAAAGAATTTAGCAAAAGCAAGGATGTTACAAAATAATTCTGAACAAGAACTATGAAAATCAGGGTAAGTTAGCATAAGATGTCAGCTAATAGATACGAATATTACCAAAAACGGAGTATCTGTGAGTCCATCGATTTTGAAAATACTGGAAAGCGAAGAAAAGTGAAGTGTGGTTATGAAAACCAACAAAATAACTATAAAGAAATTGACAAAGCTAAATCATTAGATATTGCAAACAATATAACTAAAACAAATATTCCAAAAAAATTATTTTATGTGAAGGATAGAAGTGTAGGAGGTTTTTTAGTTATTGTAATAGGTTTTGCGGGGCAGTTGTCTATTTAGTAATATTACCCCATTTCTACATGTCCCTGGTAGCTATTGTTACTACCCGTACTCATCACTAGTCCCTGACCTTATTTCGAAGGGTGAAGTGAGAAGTTTAATCCGGGTCATCAGACGTTTATTGAATGTAATGTTGCAATGCATGAATCAATTCACTGTTAAACCAAATAGACCGTGATCTAGACGGCAACAAAATAATATATTGTCAACACAATTAAATGTCATATACAAAAGTAGTCACAATAAACATTATCGGCCGAATCGTGATGAATTTATGCAAATGGTTGAAAAAGTAAGAGGATATAAATCCAGACTGATTAGCAGTAGAGTTTAAAGTCACTGATAATTAGTGAAAAGAAACACCAAAGTAAATCCGACAAGTTTTGTGAGTATGGTTTATAGTCACTGATAATTGATGGAAAGAAACACAATAGTAAATCCGAGAAGTCTTGTGAGTATGGTTTATAGTCACAGATAATTGATGGAAAGAAACACAATAGTAAATTCGAAAAGTCTTTTAAGTATGGTTTATAGTCACTGATAATTGATGGAAAGAAACACAATAGTAAATCCAAAAAGTCTTGTGAGTATGGTTTATAGTCACTGATAATTGATGGAAAGAAACACAATAGTAAATCCGAAAAGTCTTGTGAGTATGGTTTATAATAACTGATAATTAAAGAATAGAATAGAATAGAATATCTTTATTTGGATTCAAACCACACATGTTCCATCAAATAATAAAATTAGAAAATGTACAATATAAAAAGATATCACATCACATATATATATGTGCAATTAGTTGTACTGTACAATTTATCAGCATCAGAAAGTTCAGCTGTAAAGAGTGATAGATTCTTCATCAAAATTAGAAAAATTTAAGGTATAATTCGAGTATAACAGTTTGTAAGAAAAAAGGTAACCATGACTAATAATTGATAGAAAGAAACACAATAGTAAATCCGAAAAGTCTTGTGCGTATGGTTTATAATCACTGATAATTTATGGCAAGAACCACAATAGTAAATCCGAGCTTGATCGTCATGTCACATAAATACACTACATGTTACCTGCGTATTGCGCGCGGGTGTCTAGTACTGTTAAACAATACCATATTAATTACAATTTGATTTGCAGTTCAATAAATCCTAATTGAAACTGCTTGAAGTTTAAAGAGATTGTTGCTAAAATAACAATTAGATTATTTGACCTTAAAGAGAACTATATTTGTCAAAATTGAACTTCGTTGGGTTGAAACGCGGAGCCGCATGTAACAGAAGTATTAATAAAGCTTTTTTGCTGTATAATTTCATAACAAGCTCCGATTTTGATTTTACAACATTAACTGAAAATTGGCTCAATAAGGACATTGAAAATTATGAATTTAAAATTCCTCGTTATTTTTTATTTAGAAAATACAGATTGTTTGATGATCGAGGTGGAGGAATCCTCATTAATAGCGAATTTCTGCTTGTTATGAAAATTTTTCATACTAGTAAAATATATGCTATCATAAATTTTATAACTATGCAACTTTATAATCTAATCTTAACGGCTTTCTACAGACATCCTTATGCCAGTTTAAATGATAATATTCTTTCTACCATTTATCTTCAATATATTTTGGACTTCCATTGTTATAATGTGGTCGTAAGCGATTTTAATTAAATGCATGACAGCGAAATACAAATCTATTCTCTAATAATGACCTAAAGCAGCTTATGAACGAGCCAAATTTAGGTTTGAAATGCTTAGATCACGCATATTTAGAAATGAATTCCGTTGTTAAAAACTTTAAAGAATAGGACAAAATTATTTGAAAATTGAACAATGCGAGCAGTAAAAGACAAACTTTCTTTTGAGAATGCACACTTGCAATGTTTCAGAATTAACAAGAAACCTTTTCGAGAATTATGTGTCATGTTTGAATATGGGTGTTTTTATTTTATCTGTTTCATTTGTTACAATGCTAATATGTAGGTTATTTTTTAAGTCTAATTTTACGGATACCAAAATGGATAGAAAATCTTGTAAATTAATAATTAAACTAGATAATGAAATGCAATTTAGTCTTATCAAACTATTTAAAAAATGAAGTTAGATTTGATTGATAATGAAATTAATTTATAACAACTGGCAATTCGAAAGAAACAAATTGGCTATAGAAAAAGAGCAATCCAAGACTAGGATTCAAAATTCTAAATGATTACCGTAAATATTAAGAGAAATTAAAGATCATATTACCGGTGGTAAAATTGTATGTGAATTTATCCATGAATTGGATGAATTATTTGGTAAATAAATTAGTTATCCTTAGAACGAAAGCCCTAATAGTGATCTCAGTGATCTTTCGGATAATCAGAAATCAAAACTCGCTATTGTTAGTGAGGCTTTAGTAAATGTAATTTTAAAAATAAAATAATAAAAAACAAAATGATCACCGTTGTGTACGCTCTGCGTCTTTACAAACAGAATTTTGAAGGATGCTAAAAGACCAGCAATCGTGGCTAAATCGCTGGCTAAAGTTAGTAAGCCAACGTCTACTATCGATTATAGAAACATTTCTATTATCCCTTCATTTTTTAAGATAATCGCACGATTAATACTAAATCATTTATAATCTATGCTGCCGGTTTACTTTGATTTAGGCCAACAATGCTTTACGAAATATCGTTCGACAGTTCCTATCTTTATTTCCATGTGGACGCATGCAATTACGCGTGATAGGCAAAATGGGGATGCATTATTGGTCTTTATTGATATCTCAAAATCATCGATTCTATATATTTTGATGTTATTATTAATGCGTAAATATAATTGAATATCGATTCAAATACCTTCAGATGACTTACGTATAATTTATAAAATAGAAAATTGAGTATTCATGTATATAATTTGAGATCACGATTACCAAAATTTACAAATAGCGTTACAAAAGGATCGAGCATGGAACGAATCTTATTTAAAATCATATTTGATTATTTGCAGACTAAGCTCTTTAGTAGGCGTGTTTGAAAATTTGATGATAATTTAAAAATCATCTTTTCAATAAATCCAGAAAGTAACACTAGATTGTATGAATTGAGTAGGTATTTACCAGCATTAGGATTGAGAATAGAGAGTAAAAAAATGAAAGCGTTAGTAATCGGTAATAAGACTGAATTTATTTATGCTCATTTTCATGATGCAGTTACTTATGATGTTTTTAAGTTATAAATTCAGCAAAAAATAAAGGATTTAGGCATAACTAATCAGTGTACAACTTATGCTGAGATACATATTTAAAGAATAGCTATCTGTACTAAGAATATATAGGCGTTAATAAAGAAAAACATCTTATGAAATGATGTACAATTACAAATGTGCACTATTTGAAGTAAGCCGATTCCGGAATATGCCGCCGCTGCTTAGAACCAAATGAAAACATTCTGTCAAATAAGGCAGAATCTGTACAAGGAAAAGATTTGAAACATATTAGCGCTGTATACTGCAACATATTTTCCCTCAGATTACACTTGGTATCACAGAAAACTTCATGGTTTCGGAGGCTGTGCTATTATAAAAAAGTATTCTACTTGAATCAGTGGACAGGAGCCTGTATTAATGAAATAAGAAGTAGGATCTGGACATTTTGCGATCTCTCCAACTTTGGTTTGAAATATTGCGGGAAAACATTTTCTATTTTTAAAATTTATAAAATTTATGATCAATTGCAAAACCAGCTTTGAGAAAAGCCTCCGTCTAAGATGTTTTTATATTTGTATTTACTGAACTGGGATAAGTATGCGAGTTTACTGATATTTTGAATTTTGATTATGACAATACTTTCTCTTGACTAAAAAACGGCCAGGATAAATGTGATCAGAAACATATCTTCTTGAATTTTTGTAATCTAGTATCTTTATTATTATATAGGAAAACTATGCATAATATCATTTTATTATCTATCGTTACGAATAAACAAATGTTAGACACGATTCCTACTTATGCATAATAGTACAATTACTTGTACCAATTATCGGGCCAGAAAGTCTCATTGACAAACTTATCATTAATCGTATCTTTAACTATTAAATAAAATCTATTCATTAAAATATTGTTTTTGTCTTTATTGTGATAATTATATCAAAATTTGACTTACCGTACGCAGTAATATTACTGCAGTATTTTCACGTGATTATAAAGCCCATAACAAAATTATCGTGTCTTATTTATTTATGTGTGACTTAATGTACATATTTATGTGATGTGATTTCTTTTTTCTTTTGGACATTTTCTGATATTGTGGGGTTCAAATCCGAATAAAGACACTTGATTCTATTATATTCAATTTTATATATAATTAATAGAATCAATACAATTGTATGCTCTTAAAATACAAATTATTTTTATAAATTCTCTGAAATCATAAAATATATTGTAACCATTTAAATAATACAAAACAAAAAAGAAAAGCGATAGTTAACATATTTCATTATTTTATACAGATTTTATCGTTAATCATAAAACTGGATTAAACTGTTGATTAAAGAAAAATATAACTCTTTGTCATACTCTAATTTAGAGTATTGCATAAGGGTTGGTGTTCACAATATTTGATAGAACATATGTGGTTCGAATTCAAATAAATATTTCTATTCTATATAGAATTCTCACTTTTATCAAATCACAGCTAATTCAGAATAATTTAAGTTTCGAATTCAAACAACAAGAGATTAGTATAATCACAGATTTTTCTATTTCGGTCCTCTATAATATTAATGAGATAATGTCCGAAGATATTTCTTATTTGGTAATTGTTCATATTTCTTGAAATCTTTAGAGGACAAAATTCGTTAACCTTCAAGCTTATCAACAATAAATGTATTAAATACAATTAATTCTGAACGAGTCCATTTGTCGTGACTTATTTTGAAAGGGACCTTATACGCGCTGGCCCACTGGTTCATGTGGAATGTTTTTATGCGACAAATCTTACTTCCGTTATGTATATTTACTTCACAATATTTTAAATGGCATATCTACGGTTTCATTGATTATGAACATTGAATGTTTAATATTAGAGCTTTAAGTGCCATTGGTAAATGTGATATCTTTGAATAAATTAATAACGAGAAATGTACAAAGCAAAATAATTTTTCTAAATTCTCAGACGAAAATAATGTACAAATATCAGCAATTGAAACTAAAGCTAAAAATTTAACAATTATCTACGCCTGTGGAGCAAAATGCAATGTTTCATCATGAAATGCAACAATCGAAATGATGATTCATATTCGGAGGAGATTTTAAATTAATGATTGTCAGCAATGCTACGGCTAAAATGAACAAAAAAATGAAATCATTTTGGTTAATATAACAGAAAATGAATTGACTCAAAGCATAGTGTCAACCAATGAAATTTTAAATGCCCACCATGACGCAGATGTCTAAATGTTTTAGGAATCGGAAAAGATTTGACTAGCCATGGACATTATTGCTAAATCATTCTAAAAAGGCTGTCAATAAATTTTTTTGGATAAGCTGAATGAAAAAATGACGTATAAAAATTTTAAACGGATTTTATTGATTTTAATAAGAAGTTTCTTTCGTTAAAATATGGCTTTTGATTATGATAAACATTGTAAACACTAATAGTAAATAATAAGAAGAGAAAATATAACTAGAAATAAGCCAATTTAAATAATAGATCTTAATGTTTGCAAAGGTGTTTCATCAAAATTCTTAAAAATGAAATCACAAAATGAGTGTAACTGCTTAATACAGTGGAAAAGCCGACGGAGAAAACAAACACAAAATTATAAAGGGTTATTATAAAAAATAAACAGATTGATAAAGTATGTAATTTGGATTCCGATTTTACTATGCTTTATGCAAATATTCGTTTATTTTCTGATTTTGTGACTAATAATAACTTTTAATATATTATTTTCGCCTATGCTTAGTTTGAATGTAAAACTTTTAAACGCAGGTATATCGATAAATGCATTAAAGAGTAAGTAGCTAATCATAGTCTGAATCTTCATTGGAAAGCTTACAGGTTAAATCTTTTTGTTCTATAAAATTTACAAATTTTATAATCAATTACTAAATATAATACCAAAAAATTTATGGATATGATCTCATTTAAATTATGTGTGACGAAATTATAAAAAAAGCTATGACTGAGCTTGACTTATTTACTTTTAATTTTACAATACATTTGCCTTGAATTGAATGATAGATAGATAACACAGGAATGAGCATGTTTTCCTGTGTGTCGTTATTTTAATTTTCTTTATATCTGATTATTTTTAGAGCTTATTTCACTTTTTTCGGATCAACCGTGTTGTTAGTAAATAATCTCAAAGTGTGCAAGTTAAATTCTTAACAATTTTATTGTATGTAATAATTATTTAAGTTATATATTTTTTGTTTTTTGGCTTATTTTCCATGAATTAAGTTTGGCTCTATTGGTATTAACTTCCATCTTATTTTGATTAACATAAAGGAGCTGGATGATCGAATTTTAATTTTATTTCTCTGTCTGGAATCATAATAGACAATAATATGTGCGTTGTGGTTTGAACTTCGCTAATCAGTGTGCCGTCGTACCCTGGTGATGATTGTGGAAGGTCGAAACGCGTCAGTACGTGTCGCTGACAGTATTTTTGCTGTTGTTCGACGAGTGGTGTAATACAAGCTCAAAAACTTGATTTTAATAATTTTTACCACCAATCGCGCAATAATTGTTTGTTAAATTGTATTACCTATACGTTTAGTTTCTTCGTGACTCAGGAGTATCATGCATTCCAGTTTCGTTGCAGATTAGCCTTCAGCACTAGAGCATGTTCATCTTTCTTGTAGAGCTTATAACCTCTTTATTGCGGTATTATACATGAAGTTACATATCAGATACAATTCCGGGGTTACAAGTTCAGATACCTATCTGACTACGTGACTGGTTAATTATTATCAGTAAAATTTCATCGGTCTTATTAAGAACACCCACGGTTTAATTATTTATCCTGTTTGATATATGAATACATGTATATAATTTGTCTATTCTGATTAGATCGCTTAGAAACTGGCTACAAGAATTTTATATGGTGTAGGTTTTCATATATTTTATGTGGTATTTTTATTTTTGTTTACGTGATTCATTAATTAATATTTTGACTCATAGATTTCCGTTTAGAGAAATCAAGCGCCATTAAAGACTATGTATTATGCTTCTATATGCAAACTGTAGGAGTAAATGCAAAACATATTTTTTGATTTGTATTTTTCACTCCAATTATTGAATTATTTTGTAAATAAATATACGATTCGGCTACAAAAGCCAAAATATTTTATATGTTGAGTCTATAAATCATAATTTTCAAACCGGTAGCGAGGTTATTCTACTTCACACGGACTGGGGTGAAGTTCTATCTGGATTTGGTAGACGGAAAATGACCTGCAGTTTAGAAGAAAGTCTATAAGTTGACCAAAATATATAGTGGTTAAAGGGCGTAATACCGGCTCCTACTGATGAGCTGCCAGTAAGCACGAAACGAATGTGCATGAGATTACACTTTCCGTTCATGCTGCCTTTGGTTTATCCTTCTGGTCACAACTGAACTAATTTGTTACTAGGTGCACAACACCTAATACATACTTGCATATATATTAGCTCTCAGCAACAAACAGTATTTAACTATAAGTTGATGTCGTATCAAGAATGATAGAACAACTTGTGGTGGTTCAATAGGCGTTCAGTGCTACACTAAGCATGGAAAGGAATTTTATAATTTTGACGTAAGTTGTTAAAAAATTTGCTACTTATGTAAGAAAAATGCTCTGTTATTGAAATAAATTAAACGTAGGTTTAAAAAATATCTGTTAACATGCATAAATGAATTATTTTAAATAAACTTTTTTTAAATTAAACGAACATTGGTTGCACGGACGATTACAACACTTCCTATAATCATGGTTGCGATCTTCATATAATCACCTGATCCATTAAGCACATACGTTTGTTAATATAAACTAAGAATTGAAAAGTATAGAAAAGGCAAGACTGGTTTCGTACAGGCCAGAATTTGCCTTGGATTCGACTGAAACCTGGGCTGTGTTGTGTGCCGCAGGGTGGCAGTTTATATATTTCTGTATACCTGTAAAAGGGGATGCTCCTTCTTAAATGTTGACTCGAAGAATTAAAAAGAGACAGTGACTTTTCGAATGTATAATACACTATTGGTATTTAACCGAACATTGATTGCGTGGGCGGTGATAATAATTACTATAATCAAGGTTGCGATCTTGATATAAATACCTGACTCATGAAGTACATATTTTTGTCAGTATTAACTAAGAATTGTGTAGTATAGAAAAATCAATTCATTCAGTAGACCGGTTTCGTCCTTATTTGGAACTCATCACCTATAGTTAATAACTGTAAATTGTATGTAGTGTGCGGCATGGTGGCTCAGTGGTTAGAGCACGATATTCCAAAGCAGACGTGCCCAGATTCGAGCCATGTCAGCAGCATATTCTGGCTAGTACATGATGAGTTTTCAAAAAGGACGAAATGGGTCTCCTTGATGAATTGCTTATTCTTCACAATACAATTCTTAGTTTATACTGACAAATATATTTATCAATATCACAACCTTGTTTATATTTAAGTTTATAAGTATAATTCAAAAATCTAATTCAGTAACACGTTATTGTGAAAAATTATTTTAACAAAACTAAAATACATCCAGAAATATTGAAACAGATATTTAAATGTTTATTGTATATTTGAAGCTATTAATTATCCAGTTAAACCAGTAGATTGCTTTGCTGAAATGTTTATTATAATTCTTGAAGGTGAGTTTATTGATATTTTATGTAAGAAGGATAGCAATACTGACAATAATTTAGCAATGATAACTACCAAGAAGTCAAGAATTATGATGTTTTTATTAATTACACGAATTAAATCTTATATAGAAAAAAGATTGTCTTATTTTAACGAGCAAAAATCTCTTAAATTTAGAAGAAATACATTTCATTACGGGGGAATTGAATATATCATTTTTATAAAGGCATGCTTGTAACTTTTATGTTTTCGTGACTAAATTTCTCTAGACTGCAAACAATAACAGAGAAATGATAACATTTCCGATATTATGAAATATTTGATAGACGACATTTTGCGGGCTTTTATAATGGTTTATACCAGTGTATCAATAACGAATTACAAAAATACAATCAAAAGGTGCCCAAATACTAAACCTGTGTGGTTTTATAATGGAAGTCGTTAAATATAATTTCAATAATTTTGTTTGGCTCTGTAATATTTGGGCTATTTCCTATATATAAATTTGTGTGAAAATGACATGCGTAAGAAAAGGAAATTAATCAGGATTGGGACTCTTATTATTGAATTTTATTATTATATAAATAAAAATTGTGCTTAGCGTGCGGAGAGTGTTTTACTGCTTAGAACAACAGACTGCGAATCTGACATGCCCAGGTTTGAGCCGTGCCCTTGGCAAATTCATAACTGTTCATAATATTTCCCCAATAAGGAAGAAAACGGTTTTCTGGGTAAACTGACTTTTCTATAATACACAATGCTTAATTTTTACTGAGAAATGTAGTTAGATAAAGAGATTTATTTTTATATCCAGACCAGACCTTTGATTTAACCATTGATATCACCGCCCGTGCAATAATTGTTTGTTTAGGGCAAAAAATTGGAAGTCGTATTTATATATATATATATATATATATATATATATATATATATATATATATATATATATATATATATATATATATCGTATGTTGCATCAAACACATTTCGATTTAAGTTATCGAACGATTTTTATTTAATTCTCCCGGTGAACAGAATCATTTAAAGAGTAATTTAACAAATAAATGTTATCTTGTGTGTAAAGACAAGATTAATTTTATTAAATACAAGAAACGATTATTTTAATTTTGCACATAAGTCATAGTTTAATTACTTGCCTTAATATGATATGCTATATATTTTGAAAGATTCTATGCCAAGTATTAATTGTCAGTACTCATTTTTACAATTTTTTGGGACAAGCAGCTCTATCTCATCAAATAAACCAGAAGACGGCACTCAAATTCTGCACGATTTCTTAGTATAAGATAGCAGACGCAGTTCATTAATTAGTCGGCTTTCGGCTTTAACTGGCACTAATTAAGTACTAACAAGAATTCCTACAGCCGGGGCCCGAACCAGAGAACATTTTGTTTGTTCTTGCAACTCATTCACTGCGTCATGCAAACAGAGTATTTCATGCATTTTTCAGTAATATTAAAGTTTATGTGTTTGGTCAGAAATTTTATAGTTGAAGCAGAAACGTCATTGATCTGTACCTATATTAACAAAAAGTAATAGTCCAATCTGACCATATGGAACGGTCAACATGCCACCATGGAGTGAAACATTTTGTTAGATTATAAACTATTAAATTTCATCTGATATATTGCAGTTTTTTGGTTTTGTACAGTTCCAAGAATAGTTGCTACTGGGGCTTGAAAAATAGAACATTTGCTCCATCTTAAAACGTTGTAGGATGTTTGGTAGTTATAGTAATAGGTTTTGCGGAGAGCTGTCTATTTAGTAATGATTTCCTACATTTTCATGATTTTCGTTATCCCCATCAGTTCCTTGATCAGTCCCTGACATTTTACGAAGGGTGAAGTAAGAAGACTCATCCATTTTTAGACGTTTATTGCAAGTGGTGTAGCTAAGCATGAGTCAATTCACAGTTAAACAAAACGGATCGTGGTCTAGACGCAAACAAAATGATATATTGTCAACACAATTGAATGTATTATGCACAAGTTATTATCAGGAACACAAACGTCGGAATCGTGATGAATACATGTAAATAATTGAAAACATATGATGATATATCCAGATTGATTAGCAATTTAGTTTAAAGACACTGGCAAACATTGTCACCGATAATTGATGGATAAAAATCTTGTAAAAACAGTCTTGAAAAAACATCAAAAATAATTATTCCCCTGTTTTCTATGTTTTAAATGATTTAGTTATAATAATCCATTGAACTCTGATGTCTTGGTGCGTAGAATCATATAATAAATCCACATGGGCACTATAATCTACCGCAAATTCCCTGCGTATTGCGCGCGGGTGTCTATATTCTTAAACGAAACCCTATTTATTGCAATTAAAATTGCACTTCAAGAAATCTCAATTAAAACTGCTTGAAACTAACAGAGATTGTTTCTAAAATCACAGTTACGAGAAATATTGTGTAAAACCAGAGTTAGACTATTTGACCTTAAAGAGCACTATATTTGTCAAAATTGAACATCGTTGCGTTGTAACGCGGAGCCGCGTGTTACATACACCCCCGACAATAAAAACTAGTACACAATGAAGGGGGCTAACCTTACAGGGTGTTATGGCTCTGCCATAACGAGTAACCACTGATGTTGGCTCTGTCGACACTGATTCTGGTTCCTCTGTATCTCGTGGCTGCGTGACGGCGTCAGCTGGCTTGGTTGTTGGTGAAATGTCAAGCGTCAGTCCGTGGTTAGCAAAACTGTCATTAATCTCCAAAATAATGTAATTCTAACGTCGATCTAACACACGATAAGGACCGCGCTTCGGTTTGGTTAGAATATTGTTATTCATGTCGATGTTGATGAAGAACCATTTGCAACTACCTAAATCTTTGCGTTTATATATTGGACCATGTTGCAGACGTGTAGGACAGATCGGCTGATTGTGAGAGTTATACTGTAGGTAACTGCAAAGTGGAAACAGAAATGCCGGATCGTTCATCATTATCGCAGTTTCAGAGCGTGATCGGACTAGTTCACCAGACAGTCGTAGACATTCGCCAAATACAATTTCAGCGGAGCTACATTTGATCGGCTCACGAGGTCTCGTACGCATTGATAGAAGTACTTTTGGTAAAGCCCCAAGCCAATTTTCTTCTGGGCTGGCTTTGAGCGCCGCTTTCAGTTCCCGGTGTGGCCTTTCGACGAAACCATTTGCTCTCGGATTGCGAGCCGCGGTCACGGAGTGTTTGACACCATAGTATTTCAGTAGGGCTGCGAACATTTCGCCGAGGAACTGTACGCCACGATCGGTTGTCACTTCAGCTGGAGCACCAAACCGAGCGAACCAATTGAGCTCTAAAGCATAACTGACAGTGTCTTGCTTCATGTCTGGCAGTGGTATGGCCTCATACCATCGAGTGGTGCGATCCCGTATTGACAGTAGATAGCGTATATTGTTCACGGCAGGTAAGGTTACCAGATCAACGTGTATGTGCGTGAACCGGACTTTGGGCACTTGGATGACTTGTGGCGCCGTTTTGGTGTGTCTCGTCACTTTGCATTTCTGACATTCTAGACATTGTTTTGACCACTTCTTGACATCTCGCCGCATGCCAGGCCAAAAATACGTTCTGGATAGAATTTCCACTGAGGCTTCGCCAGATGGATGGCTCATTGAATGGTAAACCTCGAAGATCTTGTGACGGAGTTTTTCAGGTATAAACGGCCGAGGGCCCACGCCAGTTATTTCACACTGCAGCAGAGTTCCATCATAATCAAATGTTTTCAGGCGATTGACATCAAATGTCCGAAGTGATGGATCATCTTGCTGAGCTGCTTGCAATTCCTGAGTGCTTATAGGTGAAGGACACAGGATAGAAGCACAGAGTTCTGCAGGACGGCTTAGGGAGTCTGCAACCACGTTTTCTGATCCTTTGACATGAGTGACTTCATATTCATACTCGTGTATTCGTGTAAGTTGTGAGTTGACACGTCGTGAATATAAATACTCTTTCTTTCCTCTGAGCATCGGGAGTAGAGGAAGGTGGTCGGTGTAGATCTTGAACTTTCGGCCATCCAGATAGGTGTGGAAGTGTAGGATCGACCGGTAGATTGCGAGTAACTCTTTCCCTAATGTATCATATCGCGTCTCGCGAGGTTGTAGTTTTTGCGAGTAGAAGGCGATAGGTCGGTGTATGCCATTGATGGACTGTTGAAGTACTGCGCCTATGGCAACGTCGGATGCGTCAGTGATCAATTCAAAAGGTTGAGACCAATCAGGAGAATGTAGCATGGTCGCTTTGCATAAGGCCCTTTTGGCATCCTCGTAAGCCTGCATGTCGTCCACGTTGAGCTGAATCAGTTGTGATTTCTTGACAAAACGGCTTTCTGGCACGAGATATTTGTGAAGAGCTGCCAGAATCTTGGCAAGGCAGGGTACGAATCGAGAATAGTAGTTCATCTTGCCCAAGAATCGTCGTAATGCTCGAACGGTGGTTGAAGAATGTAGATCTTGAATAGCACGAACCTTAGCATGTATAAGTGTCATTCCTTTCCCGGAAATTTGATGACCGATGAATTCAATTAATTTTCGTGCAAAGACACATTTGTTGTCATAAATTAGGAGGCCATAGTCTGCTAGACGTGTGAGTAGAATTTCAATATGCCGTATGTGTTCGGACATTGAGTTGGAAATGACCAGGATGCCGTCTAAGTAGGGAATTACAAATGTTAGACAATCTAGTATTTCGTCCACAACGCGTTGGAAAGTTTGCGAGGCATTTTGAGAATGAAAGGCATATAATGATTTTCGTGAGTGCCACCTCCGGTGAATCTGTGTGTAGAATATGATACGGGTTCTTTGTCCATCAGTTCATGATAGTAGGCTTTCACTAGG